>JAFIRS010001465.1:0-354244 GCA_018342105.1 Gonioctena quinquepunctata | reverse complement strand
TTTTTAATGAGAAATATCTATATTCAACATAAAATCACTATATCCTAACTATTAACATATAAACAATATTATCATTTAATGTAGTTGAATTCTACTAGAGGACGAGTTCTCAAACTCCCTGCTACTTGTGGACTCTGACCCAAATATGTTATTGTATATTTGAAATCTGAAGCATTTATGCAACTGACATCGTCCGATTGAATTCATCCGAAATACTTTTGACAACCATGATTTGAATAAAGTATCATTATCATCACGTAATGTCATTAGAATAGATCTCCCATATCGGGTTATACAAATCGTCATACCAAGTATGTTGAAAGCTTTACCGATGGGTAATGATGATATTGGTCTTTGTTCAAAAGCTCCCACCCTCTTTCAATTATTGAAGAATTGATTCTCTTCAAATCTACAACTTTTGGAAGAAAAGACATAGTAAGACTGTATGAAAATATAGATTATTTCACCTTATAAAAATACACTCACTGAATTGAGAAACTTCTCGTACTCTGTATTCACTCTGATGATATTATCTAACATCTGATTTCTCATCAACGACTCCACACATTTTATAAGAGACATCCCACTCCATTTCAGTAGATGGGACTGTGAAGGTCATTAGCACTTGAGCATCAACACACTCATCAATACTCGCAGTTCACTCTTAGCTCTCTCACAGGATGAATGCCCTCCTCGCTTGAGGGGTGCAAGGATTCATGAAGGTCATGACTACACAGAATATGTATGCCCACACCACAACATTAGTCAAGGTCAAACAAACATCGAGATCAAATCTTTTGGTTGCCGAAACAAATCCAACATCAAAACTCAAGGTCAAATCTCAAAGTCAAAACTTAATGTTATGAATCTCAAGGTCATGTTCAAGGTCAAAACTGAAGTCGAATCTCAAAGTCGACCAAACCCAATATCAAAACTCAATGACAAATCTCAAAGTCAAATCTCAAGGTCAAACACACACACACTGCACACCTGCAACTATTCAAGGTCACACGTGACGTCATAGTGGTGGGGGGAGACCCAGAACCGGCTTAAATCTCCTACTGGCAGGTGTACATAATTCCGGAGACAATGCATTATGAAATTTGTGTAAGGAAAAAAAACAAAATGGCGAACAATTTACGTGTTTATGTTCCGATTCTGTTAAAAATTGGTTTGTCGGGGTTTTCGGGGTCGGAGATTATGATTTTTTTGTCAAAATTCAAAAGTTCATTATGGCGGCTTCAAAATGGTGGATGAGTTTTGTGATTATGGTCCGATTCTATCTATCTGGTATGTGGGGGTTTTTGAGGTCGAAGATTTTTTTACAAGCTTTCATTTCGTTTAACCTGTTCAGGTGTCTGTCTGTAATCGTATCTGGCAAGTTAATGCACAATGCATTATGAAATTTGTGTAAGGAAAAAAAAAACAAAATTGCGGCTCCAATATGGCGGACAATTTTTGTGATTATGGTCCGATTTCATTCAAAATTGGTATCTGGGGGAGTTCAGGTTCGGAGATTATGATTTTTTTGTCAAAATTCAAAAATAAATTGGATATAAATTACTAAACTAATCATTTAACATAAAAAATACTAAAAAATAAAAATAAATATACGAAAAAAACATTTTAAAAAACAAGCTTTTATTAGTTGTTAATAAAAAAACAGAACTAAAATGGTAAAAATGAAAATTATAGAAAAACATTTTATTTATACAAATTCACTGAAATTATTTGATCTAGGTTATTCTGTCAGTAACAGATTCAAAAGCTTGCCGCGGATACAAAATTGGTTATCTTGCACGGCAAGATTTTGAATCTGTTACTCACAGAATTACCTAGATCAAACAATGAAAGAAATGATTTTTTCCTTTTAAGTGCATTTGTATAAATAAAAACTTGTCTTAATGTGTCTTCTATGTGATCGAATCTGGTTCAGTGGGCAGTGAAGGGGAGGTAATCCCAACAGTGTCTCCATGGCTGCAATGGGGGTTGATTTCATTGTGCTTGTAATGCCTACGAGGCAAGTCTTTATACCTTGCCTAATTTGGTTCTAGCGCTGCTTTGCTGTGTCTTTGGCCACCACACCCGGGGGTGCATACGTTATGGCTGGTTTTACCACCATCTCAGTGTACCATATGTGGTTTAAGCACCCATCTCTTTCCAAGAGAGCGTTTTGCCACAATTAATGTGGTCCCCGCGTTTCTGGTTACTTTCAACAGATGTTGGTTCCAGGTCAGTTTCGAGTTCAGTATCACCCGGAGATATTTGATGTCTTCCTTTTGATGTGTATAGTTTCTCCTCGGAGTTTTATGGGTCCTAATCCCTCGAGACCTAGTCCTCAAGTGAATGTTACTATGGTGGCTTTTCGAAGGGTGATGTTCAATCCCTCCAGGTCCGTCCATCTGGTTATCCAGTTTAGGGCCTCTTGCATGCGATTCCTAACCGTGGTGTTGAATTTTTCCTGTTCAAGGGCAACTCCTCCGTCAGCGTACCCTAGGGTTATTTGACCTCTTTCTCTGCCACTGGTCATAAATAAATGTTGATAACATCGTTTGTAGAAAGATGCCGATGGAAGTCCACACTGGAAATTAATCATAAAATGGTACGAAATAATAGACGGAGAGGCAGAGCCAAAAAATGTCTCTGAATTTATTAAGCCTGGTTTTTTCTCAGGTGACTATAATCATAATTTACAATAGAATGCTACGGTCAGTCAAGCGGATATTAGAACAGGTGTCTCAGGTGCGCGGTCAAACATGTCGTGACCACCGACATAATAAAATCAATTTCTTAAGGCTGAAACTTCATGAACTTTCGTTTTTTTATATGTTAATCAAAATTATGATAGTCAGTCAACGTCCTATGGGGACACAGCTGGTCAGTCAGCTGTAATGTACGAAGCGAGGTTTATAAGGGTGCAATTCGTTTATTAACCGTGAAATTTTTTTAGTAACTACTACTGACTATATTATTAATAAATAAAATGGTCAGTCAACCATTACGTAGAACAACGCCCGTCAGTCAGTGAATATGAAATTAAATTTTTTCGCTCTCTATAGATGTTACACGCGGCAACTTTATTTATAATTTACTTAAATAAAATAACATTATCATAATCATTTGAAGTACGACATTTATTTTAATAAGGCACTCCTGTGTTGCAGTTGACTGGATGCGATTTTAAACCGGCTTTTTACAAGAAAGGTAAAAGCCTCTGCAGTTAATGATGCAAAGCGAAGATTTTCAAAAAACCTTCGCTGACCTTGGACTTGTAGATGAAAGCAACTATAATAATATATTTAATGAGGTTCAAGAATTTCTTTGCCATTTATACGGCTTGAAAAAAATAAAATCAATCGACGAGGCAAGATTCGTTTTATTTTCGAAAAAGTATAAATGATTTAGTACTGCAAACGATTCTTTTGAAATTAAAGTAAAGAATGTAGATGGGTCGAGTATGCCACCATGCCAATCAGAATTGATGCAGCAGTTCTTAAAAGCGAGCTTCCTTGCAAATATTTGGCGTAATGCTCACCGTCAAATAACGGAGCTATCTCCTACTGACTACGGCTGGAAATTAGTTAATGAAAAATATGAGTTTGATTGGTTCAAAGGCGATAAATTACCAGAACTTGTACAGGATGTTATTATTCAACCTTTAGGAGAAAATATAGGTATACAAATAATTTTAACAATCACAAAAATAATTTTGTTTAATGAATTTATTTATTTTTTAGATTCTCAGTCTGAAACATCTGAGCTTGACGTGTCAGATCACGATAGTGAGATTAATGAGATTGAAGATTCAGATGAGGAATTATTTGATGATAATTTATAAATTGTTAGAATTTTGTATGCTTTATGAAATCAATAAATATATGAGTAAAAAATGTTTAGAAATAAATCAATGAGTTCTTACCTGTGTATATACCTGCGTTCGTTGAGTTCACTGTTGTATTGAATGAATGTGGTTTTTTGTGGAGGAACAACGTTCCTTGACATGTTTTTGGGTAACCTTCCACAAGAGAGGAGAAAATTGGAAGAAACGGCCTGTATTCTTCTTTCCAATAACAACTGCTTTTCAACAAATTCTGTTGAAATGGATCATACATGGTTACCTCTACTCAGAGAGGAAGTGAGATATGGTAGAATGCTATTAAACTGATCTGAACAACACCCCATATATCAAATGAGCAATACGTCACTCTCAAACTTTTTTGACAGATCTCAATTGACGTCCGTCAGTTAAAAAAGCGAAAAAGACTCTGCGAGAAAAAATCCAAATTATTAAAACAATTGAGGGAGATTTAGAAGATTTTGAGAACGGGGGCAGATATAGTCCCCGAAACGTCAATCAAAAACAATTTTTTGAATTTTTTTAAAAATTTTTTTGATAGACAAATTCGTAAAACGGCAATTTATTGACTAATTGAATCATTTTTCTATAGGGAATATAATTTGGTGAACGCAATAACTTATCGAGGTGAACTAATTAGTTTGCCCTTTCTACACTTGTATAGATTTTCCTGATTATATTTCCATTTTCAGACTGTGGAAGGTTACCCAAAAACATTTCAAGATACACTGTTGTATTCGAACGAATTTTATTTCTGGGATTTTTAGGCACAACTGCGACACGGAAGTGCCTTATTAAAATAAATGTCGTACTTCAAATGATTATGATAATGTTATTTTATTTTAAGTAAATTATATATAAAAGACGAGCTGCCGCATGTAACATCTATAGAGAGCAAAAAAATTTAATTTCTTATTCACTGACTGACGGGCGTTGTTCTACGAAATGGTTGACTGACCATTTTATATATTAATAAAATAGTCAGTAGTAGTTACTAAAAAAATTTCACGCTTAATAAACGAATTGCAACCTTATAAACCTCGCTACGTACATTACAGCTGACTGACCAGCTGTGTCCCCATATGACGTTGGCTGACTATCATAATTTTGATTTACATATAAAAAAACAAAAGTTCATAAAGTTTCAGCCTTAAGACATTGATTTTATTATGTCGGTGGTCACGACATGTTTGACCGCGCACCTGAGACACCTGTTCTAATATCCGCTTGACTGACCGTAGCATTCTATTGTAAATTATGATTATAGTCACCTGAGAAAAAACCAGGCTTAATAAATTCAGAGACTCTTTTTGGCTCTGCCTCTTGGACTATAATACTATACGTTCTGAAAAACTACTGGGGTGACTTGCTTACTCGGTTACAGTGACGCTCTTATTATTACATTTGACGCTATATTTCCACATTATGAATACTTATTACAGTTCTGATCAGTGCCGGATTTAGGGAGGGGCTATGGGACTATTAGCCCCCTTCGGTAAACTTTGAGAGGCGGCAAAGGGCAAAAAAAAAGCGAGCAACAATCTTTAAGCAAACGCGCAAATCGCGACCGCGGCGACCGCCGCATCAAAAGGGCACTGTTTTGTGAAAATTATATTCACTTTGATCTCGAGCGGCAGCGATGCCTTGGACGCAGCAATACAGGCGGCTGGCGGCTGCGGTATATACTTTTCTTTGAAGAAGAAGAAGAAAAAGCCGCATCCATTAATAGCGCTTTTGCACAAATGTAAAATAAAAGATACTTTTGGCAACGTACAAGTATAGTTTTCCCAATATCAATTGCAGAAGCATAAAAAAGTCTTGCGGCGAAATCCTGTGAGCAGCAGTGGCGGAGATAACTAATTTTATTTAGATATTTTAAGATTTTGAAAATACTCCATAAATTATGAAAAATGAAAAAAAATTAAAGACCAGCTTTTATTTATACAAATACATTAAGAAAGAAAAATAATTTCTTTCATTGTTTGATGTAGGTTATTATTATATCCTAAAACGTATTTGATCGGCACACACCAAGACCACAGACGCTACTGGTTTTTAATCTTTCAGAGCTATTAAAATACAAATATAACGCGTGATTTATGACCTCCCATCGTATAGACACACTCCCAAGCATTGTTGTCCGTTTTGATTGGCCCAGACGAATCGGTGACAGAAGTCACTCAAGTCCACGTTGACTATCGGCTCTTTTGATCTTCCCTTCGCCGACGGCGAATGTTGACGAGTAGTATACATTATTTTTCGTTCTGTTTCTTCGCATATACGCTCGTGTTAGCGAAGTGAGTTTTTATTTGCTCCCTATAGAAACAGCTTCTGCAATTGATATTGGATGGACTATAGCTCTGAGAATGTTATTATCTCTGATGATCAGTAATGCCAGAGATGAAAGGTCATTCTCAACTTCAAAAAGAGTAAAAAATTACCTTAGGAATTCAATGGTAGAGGATACTTAGAATAGCCACAGTGACTTGTTATTAGAGCTGAATTTTGACGAGTTCGCATAAAAAAAATCCAGGAAAATATTTATAGAATGAAATATATGTGTTGTTAGGTTTAAGTTTGTGAAGTAAATAAGATGTGTTTCTTTATATTAATAATTTTATGTTATAGTCATATGTAATGAAAAAAAAACAATAAATGGGTAGGGTGACTGTACCAATAATGGACACTAAAGATGCATTTGTCAATTCAAATCTAGCAAACGCCCAAACAGTTTGATATTTTCAAACTTTGAAGGAAGCATGTAGGAGGTCAAAGCAAATTGATTGTGATTAAATTTCCAGAAATTAACAAATCTTTTGTTTTTTCATTTACAATGAGTTGGTAAATTCGGCTATGAGAAACACCAGAAACAAACATATTTACCTGATTAATGGACATGCTATGGATGAGTAATGGACTCTTTATGAAATAAACAAATTTACTGACATTCTGTTAGAAATTAGACATTTCAGGCACACTTAAATTAGCTCTGAAATAATGAAAAATGTCTGGGGCCATTTCCATGAATCTTCACCCACTGGGATCATAACGCTTACGTCTGCTCTTTCCTTGTCGCTCTTCAAGATTTGTCCTGAAAATACATAGAAATAACAAATAATTATCTTTGTTTGAAGGTTGTAGACGATGTGGTTACTTGATTACTCTCGTTTCGGACGTCCATCGTCTTAATTGATTCACAAGATTTTCACGACGTTTCGAATGCTTGTATTCACCTGAAGACGATTGCAGATACAAGGATTCGAAACGTCGTGAAAACCTTTTAAATCAAGCAAGACGATGGACGTCCGAAACGAGAGTAATCAATTGATTATCTTGTCTTGTATTGTCTGCTGAAAATGTTGGTGATACGGAAATATTTGTTTTCCGGATTTTTACTAAAGGGTTACTTAGTAAAAATCCTATCGTATGTTTAGATGGTCCTGAGATATTACCACTTTTAGGGCAAATTTGACCCCGCCCCATCACTGTGGATCTCTTCAAACCACTCAACAATACGATCCTGTGATACAAATACTTCTTCTTCTGCTCCACCGAATTCTGGAGCGGGCCCTATTTTTCTCTTGAGTGGTGCCTGGCCTGAAAGTTTCCTCATTAATGTGCTGCTAGAAATTCCAAACTGTTGTGAGGCGTTTTTGTTTACTCAAGCCACTCGGTTGCACGACTTTTATGGTATTCTGCGTATTTTCATCTTCATAAGGAAATATGTTTTTTCGAACATTTGTGTCGTTCTCGATTTTTGGCATGATTTGTGCAAAAATGAATCGGAAGAATTAATTGATTTCGTAAAAATAATTCAGTTCAGTTGTGGACACCCCTGGTGTCCACTAGTCAAGTATTTTATAATAAGTGTTTCAGTAGTGGCCACCCCCCTATAAAATGTACCTTTCAAACTAAACTTCTGTGAATCTTGAAGAAAAATATATTATTGACTTACCATACACTAGATTACTATCGTTTCGGACGTCCATCGTCTTAATGGATTTGAAAGGTTTTCACGAAGTTTCGAAAGCTTGTATCTGCAATCGTCTTCAGGTGAATACCGACAAGTTTAGGTGCTACTAAGCAATTTATATGACTGCTGGTGCAATGATGCGTGTAATCCCGCCATGTGCAGTGGTGCGTGTAATTTCGCGCGGTGTGGTGGTGCGTGAAGTTTCGCGCCTCTGCAGCCCGCCAGAAAGAGTGGTTTCCATACGTTCTTGATCTCAACGCTTGGTTGACTAAAGGCGTTATTGGCTTCGATGTAGACGGCCTCTTTGAACTTTCGTTTGAACCAATGCTCCTCTCTATGTAGAACACTTGCGTCGTCCCATAGAACTCGATGGTGCTCAGTCCAGGCGTGGTCGGCGATTCCCGATTTTGACGTTTCTCCACGTTGAGTCCATTTCTTGTGCTCATCCAATCTTACCGATAACGGCCTCTTTGTCTCTCCAATGTAGGAATCTCCGCATTCACATGGAACTTCATGAATGCAATTCTTACTGATTTCATTTTTATTTTATCAGGTTTGGTCTTGATCAGGAAACTCCGTAAAGTACTGCCGGATTGAAAGCAGATCTTGATGTTGAACTTCTTTCCGATCCTTCTGATCTTCTCGGAGACACCTCTGATGTACGGGAGGCAGATCACTGTGCTTTGTTATTGCTCTTCAGATGTCTTCGTCCTCTGGAGTTGTTTCAATACTTCTCCTAGGAGTTTCTTGGGATATTCATTTCGGTGAAGGTCCTCTCTGATGTGGTCTAATTCGGCATCTAGTGACTTCTCGTCGTTGCATATGTGCGTCGCTCTCTCTGCCGATGTTCTCATTATCCCTTTCTTTGTCGAACTCGGATGGTTGGAGCTGTAACTAAGGTACTGCCCTGTATGTGTCTTCTTTCTGTAGACAGAGGTGCGGATTCCATTGCCTATTCTCTTAACGTTCACATCGAGGAAGGGAAAAGCACTGTTGGTTTCCATTTCCATCGTAAATTTGATCGAATCCCTGATTCTTGAGAAGAAATCCTGGAGATGTTTATCTCCGTGATTCCATATAATGAAGGGGTCATCCACGTACCTCAACCACAGCCTTGGTTTGTATTCTCTTCTGTTCTATAGCTTTGGTTTGTATTGGTTGAGGTACGTGGATGACACCTCCATTATATGAAATCACGGAGATAAACATTCCAGGATTTCTTCTCAAGAATTAACAGAATCAGGGATTCGATCGAATTCACGATGGAAATGTAAACCAACAGTGCCTTATCCTTCCTCGATGTGAACGTTGAAAGAATAGGCAATGGAATCCGCACCTCTGTCTACAGAAAGAAGACACATACAGGGCAGTACCTCAGTTACAGCTCCAACCATCCGAGTTCGACGAAGAGAGGGATCGTGAGAACATTGGTAGAGAGAGCGACGCACATATGCAACGACGAGGAGTCACTAGATGCCGAATTAGACACATCAGAAGGACTTTCACCGGAATGATATCCCAAGAAACTCCTAGGAGAAGTATTGAAACAACTCCAGAGAACGAAGACATCTGAAGAGCAACAAAGCACGTGGATCTGCCTCCCGTACATCAGATGTGTCTCCGAAAAGATCAGGAGGATCGGAAACAAGTTCAACATCAAGAGCTGCTTTCAATCCGGCAGTACTTTATGGAGTTTCCTGACCAAGACCAAACCTGACAACAAAAATGAAATCAGTAAGAATTGCATTTATGAAGTTCCATTTGAATGCGGAGATTCCTACATTGGAGAGACAAAGAGGCCGTTATCGGTAAGATTGGATGAGCACAACAAATGGACTCAACGTGGAGAAACGTAAAAATCGGGAATTGCCGACCCGCCGACTGAGCCACGAGTTCTAGGACGCGCAATGCTACATAAGGAGCATTGTCAACGAAAGTTCAAAAGGCCCATATCGAAGCCAATTTAAATTTTTTGGGGCCGACCACCCCACCTTTAGTCAACCAAGCGTTGAGATCAAGAACGTATGGAAACCACTGTTTGCTCTTTCTGGCGGGCTGCAGAGGCGCGAAACTTCACGCACCACCACACCGCGCGAAACTACACGCACCACTGCACATGGCGGGATTACACGCATCATTGCACCGGCAGTCATATAAATTGGTAAGTAGCACCTAAACTTGTCAGTATTCACCTGAAGACGATTACAGATACAAGCATTCGAAACGTCGTGAAAACCTTTCAAATCCATTAAGACGATGGACGTCCGGAACGATAGTAATCAAGTTACCACATCGTCTACAACCTTCAAACATACCATACACTAGTAGTAACAATCTTAATCATAGAAATTATACAATTCACAATAATTACTCAATTTATAAGGAAAAATACAGCAACTTCTACGTAACATTCTGATCGACGAACCACCATTCGTAAAAAAATTGTAACTGACTTTATAGCATACACTACCGTCTTCTGTCAAATGTCACTGATACTAGAGTTTCAATGACTGTTTAGTCAGTTTCACAGAACCTATGGAGGTTTTCGCAAATGAAGCGTCCATTACTAATGAAGTGCCCATTAATGTCACGGTCACCCTACTTTGAAACTGACAATTATTATTGAGAGTTCGTAAGAATCAGCCCCCGGCGTAAATGAGTATATATCCGGCACTGGTTCTGATAAAATACATTCTGGCAGTTGCATGGTATGTTGAGGTACGTCCTGACAAAATGTGTGTCGCCGTTTTCACCTGGCCTACATGCATCGGAAAGCAAGCAACTCGAAAATTCACCGCCGCGGATCAGTATTCGCAACACAGCCACCCATCTGCGAGGGTACATGAGCGGAA
This sequence comes from Gonioctena quinquepunctata, assembly GCA_018342105.1. Lineage (NCBI taxonomy): Eukaryota > Metazoa > Arthropoda > Insecta > Coleoptera > Chrysomelidae > Gonioctena > Gonioctena quinquepunctata. The sequence continues at coordinate 343,563 of JAFIRS010001465.1, read as the reverse complement.
AAGCCAGCAATCGTGTCGCAGCTTAATGCAATAACCGCTAATGCGGCCGTTGGTGTGTGGTCCCACGTCCGCTGTTCGTCTGTATAATCAAAAGTTATTATTGGTGTCCGCCCGTTGCTTTTATCAGTTTCGCATCACTTACTACCTTCCCATTGGTGTTTACGTTCTGTTTGGTGGACTAGCCGAGCTTTCACGTATTCGATACAGTGGCGCAGTTGGGAATTCGGTTTCGGAGGGGGCTGGATTGGATATACCCATAGACAAATTGAAAATAAAGAAACTGTTTGAAACATTGGCGATCTTGACCACCAAGTTTTTGGTACGGCCAGTCGCGCATGGAGGCGCTGCCCGCAATCAACAGACGACTGACATGATAATTTTCCAATTTCGACATTTGTCAGAAAATGACAAACCACGTAATAATTTCAGAATAATTCTACTGTTAATTGTCATCGAAAAATTAATTATAGAAATTATACTATGGACTTGAATTATGAACCCAACGTCGAAAATGGAATGTTTTGTTATTCGAGTTGACGCTGAAATTCCTCGAAATATTCTTTCACAAGGTAAAATATAAGCTGCTTTTCACAAACTGATACTTATTTCCATCCATCAGTTGCAGAAATTTTTTCACAAACTGATACTTATTTCCGTCCATCAGTTTCCATTTCCTATCACCATTTGAGGAAGTACGAAGATTATCATCAAACTGGAGTATTTGTTATACCTACTCGTTCTCCTTTGTGCTAATAAATGAACAAAATTATTGAAGGTTTGTTGTAAATGTAATTTGTTTTTATTTTGGTTGATTTGATGAAAACTGAAGAATATTTTTAATTTTGTTGTTTTTCGGAGTTTTATTATTGTTTTGTCTGTAGTTGTACCTTGTCCTAGATACAATAAAATGTGTTTTTATAGTGTTCAACTCATTATTCTTGTTTTATAAGATCTTTAATTTTGTTCATGATATCATGAAATAAAGATTTACTTTGAAACTTCATTTTAACCACGAACGAACTAACAGATTCTACGAATCGATTACTGTATATATTTTATCAGTGATCGATTTGCCATTCCTGTATTTCATATGATACAACCATTCATATGGAATACAAGAATGGCAAATCGATCACTTGTAAAATATATACCGTATCAATCATATATAAGTAACACATTTGAAAAACCCGCCTTATCTCAATCGGTTTTACCAACTGTACTCAGTTCGGCCAGTTGCGAGATATGTCGCCACTGTCTAAACGTGGTGCCAATTTTCACTGCAGGTTTGACAACTCTCTTTATTTTTAGTTTCTCTATGGATATACCCTAACAACAGGGATGTCCTAGGTATGTCCTTTTTATGTACCGCGGTACAAGGACATGATTGGGACATCCAGGGGATGTCCCGCAGGGGTTGTCCAGAGGATATCCCATCTGGTATATCCAGAGGCTGTCCCATTCATATCCCTGGTATTTCTGATATTCATTTTCATACAGTGCTTCTCAAAAGTTCTCTCCCCCCCTCTTATTTTTGGAACGATTATACATAAACAAGTGAAATTTGGAAACTGAATATTAAAGGTTGTAAACTTCCCTACTAGTGATGATAGATGACGAAATCGTCAAAGATGACGTCACAAGGCCATTGTGACCAATAATTTTAAATGGAACCCTACGGCAAGCGACACCTCTTTTGGAAGGTATCGAAAAAACCTATTCAATGATACTTATTTTGTTCGTGTTTATGACAGTTTTGATGGCTCTCTAGTAAACATTAAAATTTAAATTCCATTCAGTATGATATTAATTACAGATTTGAGAATCAGTATCTACTCGAAGAAATTGCTCGAAGTGACCTCCATTTACTTCCTGACAGTGAAATGTCCTATTTTTGAACACTTTTCGTACTTTTGCAAATGTGTCTGCGGAAACAGCCTCACATTCTGCAACAATACGTTGTTTTAAAACGTCAATATTGTCAGGTTCAGTGGCGTAAACCTTCGATTTAAGGTACCCCCACAAGGTGTGAGGTCGAGTGATCGAGCTGGCCAATCCGTTGAACCTCGTCGTCCAATCCATCTACCACGATACTCCTCATCCAAATACCATCTTACTGCACCGTAATCGTGTGGAGGAGCACCATCCTGTTGGAATGTTATTTCCAAATTGCCGAATTCATCTGGATTATCTTTCAAAATTTCAAGGATAACGGTTCTATTGCGTTTTGCAACAGCTCCAGATAAACCTCACCAGTTAAATAGGTATATGAAAAAAAAGACCCAACGACGTGGTTTTCCAGGATACCTGCCCAAACATTCACCTTCTGGGGAAATTGGGTATGTGTTTCACGAAACAGGTGAGGATTTGCGTTACTCCAATACCTTACATTCTGTGTATTTACATTTCCATTTAGATAGAAATTACTTTCGTCACTAAAACAAATTGTTTTGACATAGTCTGGCTGTTGGTTAATTTCAGTTTCCATATTTTCACAAAATTCTAGTCTTCGGTCTGGGTCGTCGTCTGAGAGTTGATGAACCATTTTTAATTTGTATGGATGAAATTTGTTTTTTTTCAACACCCTGTGTACTGTACTTCGACTGACTTCACAGGTAGTTGCAACGTGAGTTGTTGAAGAAGTAGGATTAACTATTACTTCTGCCAGTATATCAATTTTTTTCTCGTCAGAAATTTGTGGTCTGCCAGATCGTTTCGCATCATTAATACTACCCGTTGTTCCAAACTTACGAAGAAGCTCCCTTAAATGAGTCCTCGAAACGAGGCGATCGGGAAACCTCTCATTAAAAATGAGTTCTGCTGCATAAATATTTTGTCCAGTTTCACCAAGAATTAAGATCGCTGATACTTTATCACCTAAAGCACGTACCATTTCGCTTCTTGAAGCACTTAAACGTATGGCTCACAACAGTTTAACAAATTATTAAAATGTACAAAAATATTAAAAGTACCAAAAGCTGCTAAAACAGTTAAACGTTCGATCAACAATACACAAATTATTAAATGTACAAAAACTTGGACAATTACAAAAACGTCGAATTAGGGAAACTAACAGCTTATTTGACAACTATCCAGAGGCGGAGCTTGCATTTGGAATTTTAGTATTAACTGATTTAATTCATCACAGCTTTGCGTTTTTTAAAAGCGAGTTGCCAAAACTGCCATAAACACAAACAAAATTAGTATCATTGAATAGGTTTTTTCGATAATTTAACTGATCAAATTAGTCAAAATATTGATGGAAAAATCACCATCCTTATGCATTTTGATACTATGAGTCAGAACCAGCTATTAGAAGTACTTGAGAGCATCGGATTCAGAGATACATCTTACCAACTACGGCACAGCTATCTAAACGAATGAAAACTATGTGTGAAAATCAAAGATACTTATAGTGACTTTGAAATAGTGGAAAACGGTCTTGGGACAGATTCTTTTCAACATTTATCTGAACGAGCTCTTTTCGTTAGATGTGGAAAGAGACATAATAAGTTTTGCAGACGACACAGTAGTTATCTTCAAATCAGAATCATAGAACTCCCTGAAAGGAAAGGTTGAAAAAAATTTCAAAACCGTTATTTAATGGTTTGAAAGTAGATTACTGAGTATAAATTCAACTTAAACCTTCTACATGACTTTCACTTCCTATGCCAGAAATCTACCAAGCTTTAGTTCAATTTCAATAAAGTATGATGATGTAAGACTAACCATCTCACCAGTAAACAAACTGAAATATCTTGGTATATTTATAGACTCCCACCTTAGATGGGACGCACATATTGATTACTTGGTCAAAAAACTTCGTAGTGTTACTTATAGACTCAAACACATGAGACCATACTTACAAATACTTACAAATAGCTCTATGCCCTATTTGAAACCCACCTCTCATACGGTATAGTTGCCTGGGGAGCAGCTAGCGTAAGTTTAATAAAAAATGTCGAACAAATTAAAAAGTCAGTATTAAAAATAATCTATTCGAAAAAAAATTACCCCAAAATGTTTTGAAATATTTAAATTTTTCACATATTTGAAAATTAAAAATTAAAAATGACTTAAATTACTCTGTATTTTGTAGGTGTTAGGGTCAGTTTTCCTTGAGGTAGACCAGATGTAATCGGCTAACATATTTTCATCCCAAAAACCTTGGTACCTCTCTTCAAACGACTTTAAATTTTGATGAAAACGTCCACCATGTTCATCACTTAAGCTGTGTCTTAGGTTTAGGTGAGGTTGTTATAAGGGAAAAACCTTTTTTTTATAGAATAGTGTATTAGGATTGTTTTCCATCTGATTTTTCCCTCGAAACCATCAATGGATTCATCGTGAAAATTTTAATCTAGGAAGTGTCTGTCTCAAAGATGTTGTCATTTGAAAAAAAATACTTTGTTCACAATTAGTGGTTTTAGAAATATTGAAACGCCTAGTTGAGTACCTATCAACTGGGTGAAAAAAACTGTCCCATAATATTTTTTACTCATCATTTATGACCATCGGATTGGTTGAAATGGGTCCAATGCATTCTAGATGCAAAAATAAAAATGCTTCTGAAAAATCAAATATACCAATTGTTCGCCTCAAAACTATGTGATTGTATTCTGAATCGTTCCTAGAATCAAAAATAGTTAAAATATAAAGGGTGTTCCTGTAGCAAAACGGATATACACCATTATTCAAGGAAAATAAAATTCGTTTAGAATTCAACATATATGCAACAACAAAGGCCATCTTATAAAATTTGTGACGGAAATCATGAAAAAGTCAAAAGTCTTGGGTTATGGGGCTGATAATTTATGGTTTCCTAGAACACGTGTTTCGTCTTGTGGTAAACTCACGTCCTACGGATAGGAATCGCTGACCAGCAGTATAGTAAAAGGCAACATGACAGTTTCTAGACGGGAATTAAAATGGAATTTATTCGGGAAATACATGTAAATGTTTACGAAAGATATTTTGTCAACAATATAGATATAAGAATAACGTAATTTCAGATAAGATGGTTAGTAACGGTGGGACTGGCGTTTCGGTCTGGGTTTTCGACAGTCATTTATCCAAATGGACCACCAAAATCTATCATAATGCACTCCCAGTCGAATGAGAATACTTCCTACATATTTAAAAAATGTATAAAATAGTATCTCCATACTTGTCTTATATTCAAAAATAATACGCTGGCTCCGGTACTATAACTTGTTAAACCATTATTATTCGTAGCAAAAACTGTTTCATGTTCGAACAAAAAGAACGATTTTTTAGGAAATCTCAGATGTGAAGATAACCGTCTCCATTTGAAGACAACACACGTTTGAAAAGGGACTTCGAAGGTTTCTGAAAAAGGAGTGGCAATTCCCTTTTGAATTTCATTACAGTAAGACGTAACTGTTGAAAATTGTTTGTTTGTTGACTAAATTTTATAGGAATAACTTTTGTATAATTGAGAATCTTTCGAATTCCTTGTTGAGTTTCAATATCGTTAATCACGTCAATTATAGTTCAATTTCATAGAGTATTCTCATTCATAATAAGCGCTTCAATAAATATTCATCGTTTCTGTGAAAAAACTCAAACTCTTATTTCAATTCATATTATCTTTGCATACACCCTCTCTGAGGATAAAATCAGATTACAGTTTGATTAAAGGAAAAGAATGATGAGTATTAAAGTTACAGTCTCAACAGAGTCAACAAATCTGTTAGTTCCAGTCTCGAGATGCCCGAACTTCTGAGTTGGTAGACTCCGGTAAGTTAGAGAATATCTTTGTATTTTTCTGGAAAATCTTCTCTCTGCATTTCCGAACCCCCGCCAGTTGAATATTAACATTCTTTTTGGTTCAATTTGATTTAGCAACCGCTTGGCGTTCAAATAGGCATTAGCAAATTTTATAAACTATATTTTTTCCAAGAAATTCATTAGTATGAACATCCAGCTGGCACCTAAAAGGCCGTCTGATACATTCCATTTGAAATTCCAAAGTTGGGCTTACGCTGAAACTGGAAGTGATTGGAGAGTATGAAATATTGAAATTATTTTCCAATTCTTGAATACAGCACCCCTCCCAAGTTTGAATCCCATACCTTCAGAATTCTGTAAATCATGGCTTGTCTGAAGAATACGTTGACACCCCATTGTGTCTTAGGTTCAGGTGAGCTTCTCAGATCCTGAAAAAAAAAGACTGATGAGTAAGGTGAGTTTAACAGAGATTAACTTTTCTCAAGTGACACAAACGATGGGACCTCCTATATGTTGGAACGTATAGGGCGTTCAAAAATAATGCAATATTCGAAGAATAATAATAATAGTAATCTATTTTCAAGCACATCTCAGAAATAAATCACTGAAATAAAAAAACTTTTCCAAGTGATACAAACTTCGCCGATATTACTATGTCGTCATTTTGTTACAAACACAAAACTTTTTTGTGCTAGATTTCATTCTTATGTGTTGAAAATATTATCATCATATCCCTTTTCTTTGCGATCTCTGCAATGCTGTCAAGAAAATTGCATTGCTTGAAATCCTGCTAATAACTTGCATCCCCGCTATATCTAGCAGATTATTTACGGTTGTATTCGAGGAAAAACTCCTCGTCTACTCGTTAGATAGTTCCTTTTTCAGTCTTCAGTCTTGAAGCAATTTGAATCTGTGGACTCTTTGTTAGGATTAGCCCAGAGGAGCTCTGGGAGTTGTTTGCTTGTTTACACTGCGTGTAGAATGACAGGAAAGTTCCGTTTCACGAAAGTTGCTGGCTAGTTTAACATGGAAAACATGAGGGTTGTTCCTGGAGGAATAGCCCTGAAAGTTGAATTGCTTTCCCACATTTTCAGCGCTATTTGAAGTTGCAACTGAGATTGGGTTTGTAGAAAACTACACAATGAGTTTTATAGCTTGAAACTTATACAGTCCACAACCCGGATTTTAGCAAACTCAATTATATAAACGGAGATTTTTTCTGTGGCTCCACCTGTATGAATTCCGGAAACTAGTTAAATTTTTCAGAAATCAGAAAACGAATTCCAGATACTTCATCCAGAATGGAATGATTGAAATTATGTCGTGACCTTCGTATCAAGGCTGATGCATTATGAGATTACTTGACCAATATTAAAAGTCTTTGTGATTTATGGCTTTCGAAAATCTAGTGATACAGAGTGTTATTACTAATATTCAGTGATACTATTAAAAATATTTATACGATTAACTTTGAAATTCCCCTTGAAAAAATTTGTCAATGAGGCATACGAAGAAATGTGTATTCTCCGTTCAGAAACTATTCATTCGATAGAAAGCAATTCATTTGTATGGGAGATTCGAAATTTATCTTGTGGTGTACCACAAAGATCAATCCTTGGACCTATTTTGTTTCTCATTTATATAAACTATATTTCGAATTTGTACTTGCAAGGACATTTAAAATTACTTGCTGATGGTACTGCTTCAATTTAATATGGAAAAAATATACAAGAGATTGAGAATCAAATGGAAGAGAACCTAGGTTTAATAATTGTATGGTTAGGAAATCATAAATTAATACTGAATAAGGAGTAATCTTCATTAATGTGAAGAATCATTCCTGATAAACATATTAATCTATTAACATTTGAAAAGTTTTGCATCAAATTCTCAACAAAATCCTTATTTTCTGGGTTAACCATTGACCAAAACTCTTTCATGGTCAACACAAATTCAAATTCCCAGGAAAAATATCTCCTTTCATTCGCATTTTATATAAGATAAGGTCTCTTGTTTCTCTTAAATATCCGAAAATTATTTATTTCGGTATAATTTATCAAAAACTCCAATATTTAATTTCAGTTTGAGATACTGCAATGAAATTTGTGTTGAAACCATAGAAATCCCTTCAAAATGAAGCAATTGAATGTATTTTCAAATTACCATCTTTGGAACAAACATCTGAATTATATAAACCAAGTGATCCGCTTGACATTGACTCGTTATTCAAATTGATAATATGAATTTTCATCCATCTATAAAAAATTATAATAAGCATTCTAATCTCACAGTCAGTGTGAATTCTGATTGCCATAAATATCACACCAAACAGTGTAATCATTTGAAAATTTTACAAATAAAATCACAGTTTGGAAAAAATCGTTTTATCATCTTGGAATAATTTATTATAATAGTTAACCTGAAAAAAATAAAAATATTAATGTCAACAAAATTCAAAAATGAACTGTCATTTAGCCCTGCATGATTCATCTCAACTGTAATAGTTATTTATGTAATAAGGATCATAAAGACGATCATTATGGTAGAAGTCGTGAATGTTATTGGCGAGGCGTAACCGAGTCCGATAACACGACGTGTGCCATAATGATTATTTATGATTCGTATTACATACAAAATTTTATCTGATGGCATTTATATTAATACATTTTCGAAAAATTAAAAATTGCATTTTTGACATGTCACAATGACAACTATTTTTAAATGAGTAAGTATATGTGTAGTTTCAAATATTAGTAGGTTAGTGAGCTGCGCTTTGCCATTTCCTTGACAACGTCAGGTTGTAACGGCAATATTTATTTATCTGCTGTCAAACACAATTGTCACGTACAATTGAATATAATTTAAATAATAATGAGTGATTCTGAAACTGGTAGTTTACCTTCTGATTTGGAAGAAATGACGCGAAATATCGTGGAATAGCGTTTAATCGGTACGAAGAATGGTTCTACTAAGAAAATCAAGAATATCACTCATGAAAAAGTATTGTTGGCTTACTTTGAATGCTTATCTAAGGAAAGAAAACCATCTTCTTTCTGGTCGTATTATTCGATGATAAGAAGTATTTTATTAACGAGAAGAAACGTCGATATTAGTGAGTACCTTCAGCTGGTTGAATTATTAAAACGTAAATCAGAAGATTACAGAGTTGAAAAATACAAAATTTTTACTGAACAAGATGTCACAAAGATTTTAACGGAAGCATCAGATGATACATATTCATTTATGATAATTGGACTAGGTGGTGCATGTAGAAGAGAGGAACTGACAAATATGCTTGTTGAAAATGTGATAGATGAAGGATCCGTTTTTAGAATTACTTTACCGAATACAAAAACCAAGGTATTGTGAGAAATTTTTTGTAACATCGGGGAATATCCCATGATTGAATATGGTACAACTTGTCAGAAAATATGTGAAAATACGACCTTGCAACACAAACCATCGACGTTTTTTTGTCACTTATGAAAATGAGAAATGCACGGAACAACCCGTTGGAATTCACACCTTTGGTAAAATGCCAAAAGATATTGATCCTTTTTTGAATTTACCTCACCCTGAAGAATATACCGGACATTGTTTTCGGCGATCGTCTGCTTCATTTTTGGCCGATTCTGGAGCTGACATGTGGACCGTGAAACGCCATGGCGGATGGAAAAGCAATACTGTTGCTGAAGGTTACATCGAAAATTCGAAAGAGCAAAAGAAAGAAATATCAAAAGCAATTTTTGGTGCCAACAACCAAACAGGATTACAAGTTCACCAGAAAGCATCAACTACTGATGTAAAAACTCTAGAATCTATTGGAATTATTATTGCAAATTGTAGTAATTGCTCTTTTACCATTTATAATAAATAGTTTTGTACATAGTTATGCATTTTGAATAAACTTTTTTGATCTCACCATAACATGTTTTTCATATAGAATTTCATTATGGTACTTAGTACCATAATGAATTCATTATGGGACTGAGTACCATAATGGGCTACCTTATGTCATCAAAATTGAGTGACATAACGTTGTCATTATGACATGTCATCAGATAAAATACTTTTATGTTTATCGCTCTATACTGATTTAACAGCTATAAATCTTCTTACTGTGATAATACATTTCATTCTCTCTTTGTTCTTCCATAAACATGTATGGAAGAATAAATGTTATTATTATTATTCAGAAAAGAAATATTCCCATCCCTATCGAATACTTTGTACCCTGATGGATAATTGAAACTATATCAATTATAATATAAAACCTATTCACAATGTTTTTCATCAATAATATGATTTCATTATCCCACTTGCTCTATTATCAAGCTGGAATAGACAGAAATAATGTCTGAGCGGATGGGATAGGGTGGAGGAATCTTCCCATTGCGGAAGATGAGTATATCGTGATGCCTGTCCTCGTACCTTAGTCATATGGAATGACTTTTAGGCCCGGTATTTTCACCTCCGGCTAAACTAGGAATAAATTAACCAATGGTTAGAATGTGCTTTTGTTAAATCAATAAACGTTTGACAAAAGCATATTCTAACCGTTGGTTAATTTATTCCTGGTATAACCGGAGGTGAAAATACCGGGCCTTAGCGAAGTAATATAGAAATATCTGAAGCAATTAGAATGGCGTTATTATTCAGGTCTGTCTGCAGGAATTGGAAAAAGCGGAAACATTTGTAATTCAATTTTTAGATGGGGTTTGGTCTATACAGGCCCGATGTTCTTGACATTGCCCTGGCCAGGAACATCACCTGGAACTGGGATATACACGTCCTCGCCGAGTTGAGCTCTGATCACAATCCGGTGATTTTATCACTGGGAAGTGATCTACCGCCTCACACGGATCGCATGTGTACCAAGGTGAACTGGGAGAGATTCCGTTCGCTTCTGGAGACAGGTTTCTGCGCTCCTGAGAGAATGATTCTCCACTCGAGTTGGATGAGGCCATAGCGCGCTACGAACTCACCATCAAAAATGCTTTAGAGGATTCCTTCCACAAGAAACCGGCTCCTAGATTCCACGACGAATTCCCTTTGAGTATTGAGAATCTCATCCGCGAGAGAAGTCGCGCTAGAAGAGCATATCGAAGAAGTCTGTTCCCTGTGGACAGAATCCGAACTGATGAATCAAATAGGGAGGTTAGAGAAAATACATCGGAATTTCGGAACGAAAGATTTGGTATAACCCTTCAAAATTTAGAAAATTGTGATCAACTTTGGAAAATTAATCAAAATTTTAAACCAACCATACGGTTTTGCTTTCCTCTGCAGCTAACCACCTGATGGGTGTCGTTCACTTGCAGAATGCATTAAACGACCTCCAGCAGTGCTATCTGGGGTGGAAGATAAAGCTAAATTCTGAAAAAACACAAGCGATTTCGATGGGTCGCAAGAGGAACTACCCGGAGAGGGGAGTGACGATCTCTGGAAGGGAGATAGAATGGTCAGAGCAGGTCAAGTGCTTGGGAGTTACTCTGGATTGCCAGCTCACCTGGAGACCACACGTCAATAGTGTCAGCGACAAAATCGTCAAAAAGACTATATCCCCTGATCAACAGGAAGAGCAAACTCTCCCTTAAAAACAAAGTCACGATTTACAAAATGATGTTCAGGCCTGTGATTTTGTATGCCTCAGCCGGCTGGGGCCAAATCTGCAGGTCCAGCATTGGCATCCTGGAATGAGCGCAAATGAGAGTCCTGCGGATGATAACAAACGCTCCGTGGTACGTGCGGAATAATCGGATCCTCGGATACCTAAATCTGCCTTCTATCAGAAGTATCATTAGAGAACGCAATCATAATGTATTTTATTGTGCAATAGCTTAGGAGAATCCGCTCGTAAGGGAAGCCACAGATTACAATATAGACGATCCCTCGCGTTTTAATCGTCCCATGCACTCTCTGGACTAATGGGTTACCTACTAATCCAAATTTTTACGATCAGAATTCCTTCTCGGTCATTATTCGAGATACACCATCATGGCAAGGACTAGAGACCGGTCGCTAATTCTTGACCAACCAAATTCGTGAACGGCCGTGGCCCACTTATTTGATGTCTAAGAGTAAGAGCCTTAGGGCTACACTCCACTCCAGATATAGATGGGGTTTGTGAACATATTTGAATGCACCGACACATGATATCACAGAAATATAGTGAGAGCCCGTTGTTGATACATGATATTGACTAATTAAAATACGAGTAACAAAGGCAGCTTTGATATTTTTAAGACTAATATGCGCGAACCAAACAAAGTCGTCAATTCTCATTAATAATTTCACTGCTGAAAGGATGCCCAATTATGGATAAGAGCCCTTCAAAAGTGGGCGATATTTTTCAAGTGGTACCAGTTCTAGCTACCAGCTCCAGTATACGCTTCGATGCCTTTACTTCGACAGAAGTATTGTTGCTGCTATACGGAATTATTCCGAATTATTTGAAGACGGACATTTCCATCAAGGATCTCAACGGCTTCCAGTATATTCTTCGAGAAGCTTCATTTTGGAGCTGGCATTTCCTCCGAAGATTTCAACGGCCCTCCATGATATTGAATCCAACAAACATCGTGCTATTTTTGGTACTTCCCATAACACAAATTACCCAATTTTTTTTATCAAAAAGAAATAAGAATTCTACGCTTATTCTTATCTAGGATTCAACTTTCACTCTAGATGAGTTGTATTACCGTACGATCCGACGTGAAGGAAGAATTTCCGACACAGAGGAGAATCCGACGTGAGGACATTTCATTCCGAACACTCAATTTTTGACGTGATTCTTTCGAGAAGTCATTTTACGGAGTCATCTGCGATAATTCACAGCCGTTAAGGATTGGTGTCGCTACTAAAGTGCACTAATCATACCTTCTTTTCAGCATTACTAATCACATGCGGAGTTTGTTGATTTCACATCAAGGAATGCTGGCGAACAAATGAGAACGCGGTACAGGGATTCTGGTAAGTAAATAGGCTATTAAAGAACTGGCTCAAAATCTCATGTTTTTTGTTATGGGCCTCGATTCTGCAAATTTTCGACCTCAGATCAAATCCTTGCGGAACACCCAGTATCCTCAGAGCAGGCTGGAGGCAGATGTGAAAGCTGAGGGGCCGGCTTCAAATTGAAGGCCTGGGTTACCTCAATATTTGAGGCCCAGGCCATCCCGAATTGTGCATTAGGCAACCCTCCGTACCAGAACACTCCATTGATATGTGTTAGAGAGAGATAGACATATATGGAAAAACAATGTTGTAGAAAGAGCGCGGAAACCGAGGCATCGTTGAGATATTGGTTTGGAGAAAGTTGATTGCTGTGAGTACCGAGGTTGAGGAATAGGCGAGAATATCATGCTTGAATTCAAGGTATGATGTATGTGAGCGGAACAGGTTGAATTTCGAAGATGTTCTGTGAGAGGCACAAAACATCGTTGGAACACCGAGCCGACAGATGAACAGCCTTGGAACATTGAACACAAGAGGGCGCTTAGAACATCTATGGGGACCTCACTAGAGGATAGAGAAAAACAATGTGTTCGAAAGAGATTCCTTTTGCTGTGTGTGAGAAAAAGAGACGGGTGACATCGATGGAACACTGAGACATCAGGGTTGATGTCTCAGCCTCAGTGGAACCGTCGGAGCATTGACCACTAGAGGGCGCTGACATTGTCAGAATAACCATATTGGAATAATATCTGTACTAAGTCGAAAGACAATCAGTCACATCTGCCTCCAGCCTGCTCTGACATCACTGGGTGTTCCGCAAGGATCTGATCTGAGGTCGAAAATTTGCAGAATCGAGACCCATAAGAAAAAGCATGGGATTTTGAGCCAGTTCTCTCATAGCCTATTTACTCTGGTAGATTGTCTCAATTGCTTGCATAGACGTCTAGAGTGGTCTCGTGGAATCTGTGATTTCTCATAGGTACCGCCCTGTAGTCGGAGGCAGGTAATTGATTGAGCACCCCATCCTTCTTTCGCGAGACAAGTGCTCCGATTTTTTCATCCTAAAGTTAGCGCTAGGGCGGACGCAGTATTCTCAGAAGTGTTTTATATCTGAATTTGAAACTATCGAAGAATTTATGTTAGAGTTAAATCAAACCGAAATAAAAACAGTTTGGTTTTACTTTTTTCCTATGATATGAGTAGTATTGAGAAAAATATCAGGTAGTTTTTATGGAAATTCCAAATTTTTTATAACTTTGATCATAGAGTTCAAGGTTTACACAAAGGCTATTTGCGATTTCAAATGAGAATATGTTATTGCCATTGTTTTAGACATATACGTCAGCTCAATGGATGACAATTTCAGAGTTATTCGATATATTGTGAAATCTACTTTTCTGACTGTTCGCCAATCGGTTTTTCATAGTATTATAGTTTCTGATACATAGTGAGAATTGTAGAAAACATGTTTTTCCTCCTTGTTCCAACATACCTGCATAAAACATCAGATTGTAGAAAAATGTATTCCACAAACACCCTTGATTCCATGTGCGGAATGTTGTTGTAACGGATACATCAAAGCTTATATATTTTCTGTATAATCTAGAATAACGTTTATGTTATGGGACTCACGCTTCGATTCGCTTCGTTATTTGCTAAACTGATTTCACAATGGACAGATTTATAGGATTACCAATACTCACGTTTCCAAATGCAAACTGATTGATACCATCACAGTAAATGCATAATTGCAATGCATACATCCGAGCCAAGCGTTGGGCAGAACTATTCTCGATTTGTATTTGCCGGATTCAAACGTAAGCTATCGAGATTAGAAATGAAATATTCTATCAATAATTTCCTATATATCCAATTTCCTAAAATTCAGGGCTTTGTGTTCCGACGGTTTGTTTTTCAAAGGATATCCCATTTTCATTTTGTCTGGTGTAATTACCAGTCCGGTATGAGATCCCTTTGTGCAACTTTCAGTTGTGATATCACAAGAGAGTGAGAATAAGGTGAAAATAATGCGACAGATTTTCGAAAACTTGTTGCCAGGCAATAGACACGAGCCCATCGGGCTCGAGTTGCTATTGCCAAATGGCAACAAGTTTGAGGAAGAAATCTGGAGAATTATTTTCAACTTTATCGAACTCTCGTGTGGTATTCTATAGATTAGTTTTTGATGTTACGATCATAAACTCATTTCCTCGCACAATTATACAATGTACTAAACCGGTTTTGATTCATTCCTCACTTTTCATCCGAATTGATGACACGTCAAATTAAATGTGTTCGTTGTCAGACAATAAAAACAAAATACCTCAAATTATTCCCGCGGCAATTTTCTAGGTAGAATATTCACACTATAATCATGTTTTGAATGGCCAAATATCTCCAACTTATCAGACAGCCAAGCAGCACTGAAGTCGCACATTTGTTAGTCTAGACTGACATGGGACTGCAAACTCTTTCTGAGCCAACTGGCTACGAACAATCAGGTAACTCTGATGTGGGTGCCACGTCACAAGGGCATCAAAGGCAATGAGACAGCTGACAGCCTTGCTGAGAAAGGGTCCAACACTCAATTCACTAGCCCAGAACCCTTCTGTGGTCTTTCCAAAGCCCACATTAGGAAATAGTTCGATAAATAATAATAATAATTGCCAATAACTAAACCTGAAAGTAAAATACAGGGAACACATTAAAATAGAAAAACTTATAGTTAAAGTTGTATTAAAAATGCAGACAGTGAATAAAAACAGTTTTCCATTAGAAATAATTTCAAATTTTCCTTAAATAGTGAGATATTTTTGTGATTTTCATTTTCTTCAGGTAAGCTATTGAATATCCTTGGAACTATATAATTGGGGGCATAATATGCCGTATTAACTTTTGCAAATGGAATACGCAGGAAATATTTACCTCTGGTATTATGAGAATAAATGTCAATTCTTGTTCGAAACAATGACTAATGTTTTAAAAAATACACGGACATGTCAAAGATGAAGATACAGCGAAGAGGCAAAATATTATAAAGTTTAAAAATGCTGGGGTGGAACTACCCCTAAAGCACAGCCCAGATCTAAGTTTCGAATCGATTTGGGCATAGAAGAGAGCTAGTAACTGCTCTTGATTGAGAAGTTTCCTGAGACTGAGGAATAAGAAAGTTTGGAAGCCAGCTTGTGACAATGTGTTTTCCAACTCAGATGTTTGTCTAAAAACACTCCAAGAAATCTGATAATGTTTGGTTGATAATAAAATCCAGGTTTTCAATTTCATTTTGACAATCATGAAATTTCAGAACCTCAGTTTTTCCGGTATTGAAGAATAAAATAAGTCTTGACCATTAAAAAAATTATATTTTTTTCATCAAATCAGTGCATTTGACTCTCAGTGATTGAGAGGTCACAGGCAGACAAAATTATTGATAAATCATCTGCATAGGCAGAGTGAAGAACAGTTTCAATTTGATTGTATAAAATGAAAAGGACCGGACCCAAAATAGAGCCCTGAGAAACTCCCATATCAACCTCAAGATTGTTCGATATCCCGCTTGATATCCTATGGTCAGTGTATGTTTTCACCGATACATATTGCTTCCTTCCTTCAAGAAAAGATTCGATCCATTTGAGTGGTTTTCCTCTGATGCCATATAATTCTATCAAAGTTAACAATTTCCTATGATTGAGGCAGTCGAATAGCTGACTCAGATAGCAAAACACTGCTGCCGGGCATTTGCCTGCAACAATATGTTCAATTATTTGGTTGTAGAAAGAAAACGTTGCAGTTGAAGTTGATTTATGGTTTTGATATCCATGTTGTTTATTTGACAAAATCTTATGTGTCTCAAGAAAATATGGTAGTCTATCAAGGAAGGCATTTTCAAAATTGTTTGAAATAGTGGGCGGAACTGTTACCGGCCTATAATTCTCCAGTCTTCTGGAATCTCTTTTCTTGAAAATAGGAATACCTTTCCCAATTTTGAATATTATCAGGAAACTTGCCCGTAATCTCACCAAAACCCTGCAGAGTTTTGGTCTTCCTCTCATTATGATGCTATAGAAATGAAAAACATGTGGACGTATCCGCTAATATGTCATAAACATACAATTTTGATGCATAAAAACGATCATTAAATACCTCGCGGACAAAGATAACTTTGAAAATTAAGCCCAGCCGAGTAAAAATAATGATAACCATGTGTGTAATTCCTTTCTGAACCGCTGACAATAATATGGGCAGAGTACAAAATAATATTTTCACTCAACTCGAGAGTCTAACATTATAAATTGAAGACATCAAACCTGTCATTCTTACTTCGCTACGTGGGAGACATAATAACTAACGCGTAATACGTCATCCAGTAGAAAAATATAAATAGCCAGAATTTGTTTCAATTCACTCTCATTCAATCATTCAAACTCATTCACTTAACTCGACTAAACTAAGTAAAATCTATGTAAACAGTGCGAAGTATGTAGTTAGATTAAAGCTCAGTCTCAACTATCAAATATGAATAATTGAAATGCGCATATTTAATTACTAAATGAACAGTAAAGAAATTAAAAATTAATAATCATAATTTTGAAACCGTTTTATGAAAATATTGTGTCTGAAATCTAGAATCTGAAACAGGAAAAATCGTAAGCTGTATTTTTGTTGTTTGTGTTAATTTGGCTTATCAGACCTCAATTGAATAGATTATTCGATTTTCTACGGAATCTCTATGCAAAGTGAAAATGTTTTTCATGAAATATAATTCACATAATTGAGTATGGCAATTCGTTATTTTTCTTTCCAAACAAAAATTGAATCTCTCCAGTGAATTGTATTATGGATAAAAACTAGACTTCTATCACTACGGAATACATTCCGAAATATTTTGATTTATTGTTATAATGCGAAACTATACCTAGAATTATTCCAAAGTTTTATTATTGAATCAAATTAATTGAATATTTAGTGTGTGTGAAGAATTGCCAAATTTCATGTATCATTCATCCAGTTTTGTTGAATGATACGTGCTCATTCAACCAATATTAATTTTTTCATTATTGATTTATTTTCTCAATTAGTAGGGTTTCAGATATTTTGTAGTAATAGCTCATTTTCACTTAATGTGAGATAAAGCTCGATCTATCAATTGGGACAAAAATTGAAGCAAATTCTTCTCGTGAACTGTCAATGGGTAAGATTGTATTTATTAAAAAAAATCTCTGTGAAGTCAGAGTTGTACAATAATATATCCCCAGTGAGTCCGTCATAGATGAATTCACGTCCGGAGCCTATAAGCTTAGATTGTGATCTCAGCAAAATATTTAATAATCAATTGAGAGAAAATAAACAACTCAGAAATCAAACCTATAAAAAAAAACGTTATGAGGCAATCATTCATTATATCCATACAACTATATCATTGTGTGAAAGTGGACGTATGAATAAATATTCTACTTCACATCATATTTTTCAAACAGCTATGCTAGCGATTCAATCACATTATCCCGTTTTCTGTAGGCATCCTCAAAATAAACGTTCCCATATTACCTATAAGCTATAAATGAAGATGGGGTGGAAAATATTGGATAACTTTTATAGATCAGCAATATCGCGAATATTGCAGCAAATTGGCGTACGAATCGATGGAAAAAACTCATCACTCCTCCATTCATAGTGCAGAGGGATGAGATAACCTTGTAATCAGTGCGGATCTTGTAATAAATATTATGGTGAAAGCGTTCCGTCCACGGAATTTCTCAGGGATTATGAACATGGCCGTATAAAGTATCTCTTTAGAGAAAGGCAGAAAGTCAATACTCTTTGATAATTTTGGATTCCGAATCCATGCGATCAGTTGAATTTATTTTGGAAAGATAACCCAGATGATTCGAAGAAATTGTTTTCTATTCAAAAGGGTTTTTGGCTTTTTATTCTTCCATTTTCTGAATAGAGAAAGAACGAGATGATTTTTTCTACATTCTCATCGGTTTTGAATCATCTTTCATCTAGAGCAATCTAATTCAACTCCCTACTTTCTATCATCCCGATGACAGGTGAAAATTTCTATAAGGAGCTCAATATTATCAAACAAATAGCTTTCAACAACGGATATGCTCCACTCCTCCAGAACAGACTTTATCATCGACATATGACCAAATCTTTAAACTTCCTCTCATTTGTTCTCTTTCCAAAAGATTCGAATACTTCTCTTTCACCTCACTTCCTTTCTTAGACAAAGTTTGAAACGTTTTGAATTGACACAATAAATATATTATCATCTCATTTTATACTTGCCACATTCTATCGAAAATATTTTGTAGCACTATTAATAACATTCCTTCACATAACAGGTTTGGGTCTACAAGCTGTTTTAGGTAGATTCCATATAAAAATTTTGAAATTTGGTAATCTCCGCCGATCATGGTTCTCAGAACTCAAAAATACCATCAGTCCGTATAACAAATATCCCAAGACATATATAGGACAAACTAACAGAGAAGTGACAAAACGAATTTACGAACATCAACTTGCCGTCCGACCCTCAGACCCTTTCTCAGCACTTTCCAATCACCTCGAAGGAACAGGTCACCGAATAGACTTCGACCCCCTCAGAGGCATTGCTTCTGAGAAAACACTACAAGCAACAGTCATTCGAGAATGTCCTTGAGATAGAAAAATGCCCAAATTGTTTCAATAAACGGAATGATGGATTATACACATGAAAGGATGGCTTATTTCCTATCTTCGTACATTGGCCAAATTTCAGCTGACCACGCGCGGATTTGCATCGTCATTCGACGTCACCAGGGAACCTAGACAGTTCATCTGCCATAAGTGCCCATGTATTTTTCTACATTTTCACAGCGGTTTTTATCCGTTGGTAACATTTCTCCGTCGTTTTTTTTCAGTGTTCATGGTTGTTGAATCATTTGACTTTCGTTTCAATGGATTTCTAGTGCCATATTCATCAATAGTTTGTCGTGAATAATTGAAAATTGAATCGACTGTTGAGTGCGTGCTGGAGCCCACTTTGAGGTAGGACACTTGTTTTTTCAACTGTTTTTCGATTTATTGAAAATATTCGAGATAAATACAGGGTGTAACATAAGTACGTTAAATTATTCAACTTTTGCAAAAAATAAGTAATTTGCACAAAATTTGATACCCGCGGTTTTTTCGACGTGGGAAATCATAATTTCGTATTGATTTTCATGTAACATCTAGAGAGCGCTGGGTACGCTGTCATTATTCATTTCAAATTGCCCCAACATTTTTGACAGTAATCTTTTGGCACTTTTCATGAAAAAACCTTATTTCCACACCTTTTCCAAGTAAAAAAGGTACACATCCTCAACAACACCGGATGTGATCGTTCTCGAGATATTTACAATTTTCTATATCGATGCATGTTACTTAGCTCCTAGGGCGCTAAGTGAAGTTGCTGAGAACATTACAAAAACTAAGTATGTGGTAGGTCTCGTCAAAATAAACTACTTTTTTTCCTATGAAATGTTTATCGAAAAATGATTTGTTTTCGAGATACAGATTGTGGAAATTTTCCAAAACATGGTTGGTTTTTGTCATAAGTTTTTTACAATTTTAGTTATTTTCATCAAACTTTATACGCAGTATACCCGGACAGACTTCTTCTAAACTGAGCGTTATCAAACTGCTTAATCAGTATAGCCAAATTTGATTTCAATAATTTTTGTCACTCTACGCTTGCAAGTTAAGTTGATCAAATCGAGTAGACTATGAACGTTCGTTTATAAAAATAGAAGTTCGCTGTCACATTTTTAACTATTCATTGACAAATTCACAGTTCGGAGTTCATAGGGTGATTTGTTGGTACCATGCCCGACTTTACGAATGCTGAAATGGCTGATATGGTTTTTGCATACGGCTTGGCTGACAAAAATTCAACCGAGGCCAGACGCATCTACCAGGAAAGGTATCCCCAATGCGTCACTCCTTGTGCAGCGACATTTGCGAATCTTTTCCGGCGACTTTCCGAATCTGGAAGCTTTGAAAGAAATTTTGCAGTAGGATGGCCAGATACTACAAAAACTGTGGAATTGGAGGGAGCGGTTCTCGAAGAAATTAGTGAACATCCAGAGACAAGTACAAGAAAAATTAGTCAAACTTTAAATGTGAGTCACATGACCGTTAACAGAATTTTAAAGGAACAGCAATTATATCCTCATCATATTCAGCTTGTCCAGGCACTTACGCTACGTGATTCTCAACCCGTACCGAATTTTCTCAATAGCTTCAAAGAAAAGTCGAACAACATCCCCAAATTTAATCGAAAATCCTCTTCACAGATGAGGCTAATTTTTCAAGAAAGGGTATCATGAACTTTCATAAAAACCACATCTGGGCGGAAGATAACCCACATGCGATAACGCAAACTCATTAACAAGATAGATTATCTTTTAATGTATGGGTAGGCCTAATTTGGGATTATTTAATTGGGCCGTATTTTCTCCCCTTACGTTTGAATGGACATGCTTACCAATATTTTTTGGAACACGAACTTTCCCAGCTTATGGAAGATATTCCCATTGGTCTCCGAAATCAATCTTGGTTTTTGCACGATGGAGCCCCTGCTCATTTTAGTCTGATAGCAAGAAATTTCTTAGACGTAGCATATCCCCAACGATGGATAGGAAGAGGAGGCATTTAGCATTGGCCCCCGAGGTCACCGGACCTCAATCCCGTCGATTTTTTCTTTTGGGGACACCTAAAATCACTAGTTTATGCTAGTACCATTGAAAACGGGGAAATTATAAGGGATCGCATCATAGCTTGCTGCGAAACGATAAGAAACACTCCCGGCATTTTTCAACGGGTGCAGAATTCATTGATGGGGAGAGCAGGAGCTTGTATTACTGTTGGGGCTCGTCACGTTGAACAGTTGTTGTAATAGTTGTTTCGTTTAATTTTATATGTTTAATTGTCTAATAAATAACATAGTACTTCTCCGAATTGTTTTTTTACAAACTCCGAAATGTAGCACTTTCTAATTGAATAATTAAACCTGACAATTTTTTTTTAATTGGATTGATTGAGCTGTTTGATGATGCTCAGTTTGAGAGGAGTCTGTGTTTAAAGTTTGATGAAAATAACTGCAGTTGCAAATAACTTATGACAGAAACCAACCATGTTTTGAAAAATTTCAACAATCTGTATTTCGAAAACAAATAATTTCTCGATAAACATTTCATAGGAAAAAAGAAGTTTATTTTGACGAGACCTACCACATACTTGTTCTCAGCAACTTCACTTAGCGCCCTAGGAGCTAAGTAACATGCATCGATATAGAAAATTGTAAATATCTCGAAAACGATCACCTCTAGCGTTGTTGAGGAAGTGTACCTTTTTTACTTGGAAAAGGTATGGGAATAAGGTTATTTTCATGAAAGGTACCAAAAGTTTACTGTAAAAATGTTAGGGCAATTTGAAATAAATAATGACAGCGTACGCAGCGCCCTCTAGATGTTACAAGGAAATTAATACGAAATTATGATTTCCCACGTCAAAAAACCACGGGTACCATATTTCGTGCAAACAACTTATTTTTTGCGAAAGTTATTTTCAAAAAGCGAACAAAAAATTCAGTTTCAACACCCTGTACCTCCGAAACAAAGCATTTCCGGACAAACGTTTATATAGACTTTTTTTCTTAAAATTGTCTCAGGAATACGTCACTTGAATATTTGAACGTACTCATGTTACACCCTGTATAGCTCTCGAAAAATGCTAAAGGGTTGACATAATTCCTCAGACAGTGTTAGTTCAAGCTGTTTTTACTTCAAATCATGTCTGGAAGAATATGTGCCGTAGTTTCTTATAAGAACCATCAACAAGCTCTCAAAAAAATGGGTTCGAACATAATATTCTATAAGTTTCCAAAGATAGATAGGTAGATAGATAGATAGATAGATCGCATCTCGGTATAGTATCGACCTTGTGTTTGAGATATGAATTTTTTTAATATATTTCAATTTGCGTTGGGTAATAACTGGTATTTATGCCTAAGTCCTGATGACTTGTGTTGCAGATCTACCTCTTTATTACGTTAACTATTACTTAATGATCAATAGATAATAAATAATAAATTATAACTATAAATTATAACAATTATTGTAGTGAGAGTAACTAAGTTAATAATATTGGAAAAAAACTCAATGATACTTAATGATAATCTTATTGATAATGTTAGTACCTGATGATAATATTTTTGTTTATGTATGATGAGAGATTCTAAAGTTTTAATTGTATTTCATGTTTTAGATCAGAGAAGGAATGACGTGTTGTCTAGTTAGAAGTTGTTACTATTTGCTAGTTAAATATTTGGAAAAAAAAATTAATTCTATGAAGTTTTGTTAAGTTTTTGGTCCTGTACAATGTGTGTTTTAATCAACTCATTGAATGTAACAAGTTTTTTGCATTTCTTTATATTGTCTGGTAGTATGTTGAATATTTTTGGACCGTAGTGAAATATAGTTCTTTGGGTATGGGTTTTGTTGAAACGTGGAATATTCAAGGCGAAATCATTGGTGTACCTTGTAGTTCTTGTTTGTTTGTTATGCATTTGTTTTTTGTTTTGTATGTCCATAATAAGATTCGTTGAATGTAGAGATTCCTAACCGTTAGGATTACTGTTTCATAGAGTTGTTGGGTAGAGAATAGTCTACTTTTTTTATACATAATTTTTAATAATGTGTTTTGTGAGATAAGTGCCATGTGAAGTGGAATGAATTGAAAAATCGAATTTAAACGGTTTTCTTCACATAAAGGATTCAATATAAAATTGAACCAGAGAAAGGTAGATCTCAGGTGAAAAACAACTACTTTCCTGGCAAATACCACGCAGAACGTTGAATGATATTCACCTGAAAATCCATGCATACTTCCATAAAATATCAATGGACATTGAATGCAAATGTTTCTTTCTGATAAGCTCGATTATGTTTAATTTAAGTCGTGTTCACCTAACAATCCGCATACCGGTTTCAGGCTTCTTGGCCCTCATCAGTACGGAGTAGTCAACCAGCCAAAAGTCCAAAGAACTCTGGCTGAAGTGAGACACAACGTAAACAAACCATCATCGATCTTGTTACACCTATAGGTACGCCGGAAAAGATAAACTTTAACTGGCGGTACCTAGTGACAGAAAGAAACACTCCGAAAATCTCCCACCTCGATAGGTTTCTAATAAAAGATTCCTTCTCAGTAGGAGTGGCAAGCCCGTCTAGCATATAGTGAGAGATAAGTGCCATGTGAAGTGGAATGAATTGAAAAATCGAATTTAAACGGTTTTCTTCACATAAAGGATTCAATATAAAATTGAACCAGAGAAAGGTAGATCTCAGGTGAAAAACAACTACTTTCCTGGCAAATACCACGCAGAACGTTGAATGATATTCACCTGAAAATCCATGCATACTTCCATAAAATATCAATGGACATTGAATGCAAATGTTTCTTTCTGATAAGCTCGATTATGTTTAATTTAAGTCGTGTTCACCTAACAATCCGCATACCGGTTTCAGGCTTCTTGGCCCTCATCATGAGATCTACCTTTCTCTGGTTCAATTTTATATTGAATCCTTTATGTGAAGAAAACCGTTTAAATTCGATTTTTCAATGTGTTTTGTGTTGCTTGTAGTTTGCGATCACAGTCTTGAATACTCCCCCCCAGGCAGTGATATAGTGTATCATTACTGATTCTACGAGTGGGTTGTAAATTTCGTGTAGAACTTTTTTGTTAAGGATATCTCTGAAAGAATAGAATTTGTGTATGTTTTCTAGTTCTGTTAATGACATAATTTATGTGCTCGGTCCACCTCATATTTCCATCCACCACCACACCTAAGTATTTAATCTTAGGTACGTTTTCTATTCTGGGGCATCCACAATTGCAGTTTTTCCGTGCCCCTTAACAGTCATTTTTGGTTTAAGTGCAGTTGTTTAATTTTGGGTATGTCAGTTTGTGTTAGCGTGAAATTTATGAATTTTGTTTTTTCTACGTTCAAACTTAGGAGATTGGTGTTCAACCATTTATATAATTTTCCAAGATTGTTCTCGGAGAGTCGATACAACTCTGGTCAATTATCGTGAGAGAAAACAATTGTCTGCATAGGGAATAATTCTACCTTGGAAGTTTTTTATTTTGCAAATGTCATTTATATGAATTAAAAATAATGGTGGACCTGAAATGGTACCTTGGGGGACCCCTACTGTGACTATTCGTGGGTTTCTATTTTAACTCTCTGGATGCGGTTTTTAATATAATTCGTGAATAATTCCAGGGCCGGACCTCTTATTCCATTATCATATAGTTTGTCCAGCAGGATACTGTGGGACACGGTATCGAATGCTTCAGCTAAATCGAGAAAGACAGCTAAGCATTTTTTCGAGGAATCTAGATTTCCTATAATGTCTTTGGTTAGTTCTAATATAGCGTTTTCTGTGCAAAGGTTATTGCTAAAACCAAATTGTCTCTCCGTCAATATGTTGTTTTTATTAATGTAGTTAAGCGTTTTTTCTTCAAGGCAGTATTCGAAAATGTTGGCAAAAGTATTTATCATCAAGATTGGGCTGTAGTTTGTTAATAGATGATGTTTGCCAGATTTGTAAATTGGGGAAATCGCAGATTATTTCCATTGTTTTGGTAGTTTTCTTTTATTGGGAGCTAGATTCATGAGGTAGACTAGTGGTTTCAAGATTGATGTGTGTGTGCTTTTAATGGGTTTCGTGTTGATACCATCAGGTCCTGGAAAAGAGTTGTTTTTGAGGTTTGCGTTGGCAAAAGTGATAACGTTTTGTGTAATTGGTGTTAGGAACATTGATGTCCTCTGTGTTGATTTGTTCATATCGTTTTGTGATATATAGTTGTCTTCAATTTGCTTGGCCATGTTTTCTCCTATTGTCTCCTATGCGTTTGCTTTATTTTGATTTGTTTTCATTTCTATTCCGTTCTGTTGTATCAACGGTGTATTTCTCGTTATTTTATTTTTAGAGGCAGAGTTAGTATTTTTTTTGTAGTATGTATTTTTTGTGTGTTCAATGAGGCCAGAGATTTTGTGTCCTCCACCACATGCAAATATACTTCACTGCAAACTTCACCCAAATTTTCAACTTCAACTAATTGATTCCTATTTATTAGAATGAGCCCAAAGTTTCCACAAATATTCTCAATAAATCGAAACAACGAAGGGCCTTATTACGAAATGACGTTTAAAACGCGCTTAGCATCAGTTCAATTTATGGGTTATCCACAGAAAACGTGGGCATCTAGAGTTCTAAAAATTCAATGGAGCAAAAGTTAATTAACACTCCAAGCAGAAACACTCAACAGGTTTGAGTTATAAATACCAAGATAAAAGGTTTCAAAAATCGTAAAAAATGCATGGGCTCTTATGACAATTAAAATCGACGAACTCGGCTATACTTTCATTGTGTATATTGATTGGATACCTCCAATCTTCCACCAAGCCCCCCCCCATAGTTCAGCTTCATTGACTTCACGCGGGATAAATACTACACAACCACCCTCAGATTCTCAGTTCTTTCGAAGGCGTTGGCAGATTGAGACCTTAGAGAGAACCAGTGGAGTAGGCAGAATCCCCTGCGTCAAGTCACAAAATCCTAGCTCCTATCTAAGTGACTAAATCTGGGGAGTAGGCAGTGAGGCCCCAGTATGCAATCACTTTCCTTCCTGAGGAGTATTGGGACCTCAGTGTGAATTCACTTTCCTTATTGGAATTGATAATTTTTCAATGTTTGTCAGCTTTCTTGAAAATAACGAAACAACGAAATTGTTTAAACTTTTTCAAAAACAAGATGAAATATTGTCTTGCAACTTCATTTACTACCTTCCGGGGTAATTTCCATGCCGTATATTGAATTATGGTTGGTAAGCTTCAACCGAATCATGGATTTCATCCAAAAATTCCAATCCTTACAAATCTCAGTTAAAATTATTATAATCATGAAACAACTACTTTCCGAGCTAATACCCACGCCTAACATTGGAATATACATGGAAAATATTTACGATAACGACTGCGTTCTTCTTAATTTCTGAAAATTTAAAAGTATAGCCCATGTCAATATACACACAAAACAAAGGTTTGTCCCAGCCTCAAGATATCCAAAAAATAAATTTCCCAGGAAAATTTTAAAAAGTAAAGTGGCCAAATGAACAGAGTTTTTCCGTCAGAATAGTATATGTCCCTACAGTGATATTCTTAAGCCGTGCACTGTTCAGCTGAAAAAAAGTAAGATTTCAACAATTAAAATTCTCAAGTTGAATCAAAGTTAACGTTGAATTCTCAAACAGATTGATCTCTCGGGAAAAATTTCTTAAAATGAGTAATCCTCGAAGATATCAACAACTCAGGCATTTTTCAGGATACATTTAAAAAACCAGGTAATTTCATGAGATGATAAATGCACGAGTATACCAAAAACTAATACATTTTCCAGGAAATTTTCATAATCCAGATATCCATGTAGGGTTTCGGAGCCATGGGGCCATATGACGAATATGTCGTCAACGTATCTGACCCAACAAGTGGGTTTGTGGTAAATGACGCCTTAGTCTCGAATTCCTCCATGTTTAGATTTGCAAGAACTGGAGAAAGAGGAGATCTCAGTGGTGCACCTTTCTCTTGTTTGTAATATGTGCCCTGGAAAAAGAAGTATGTATGTACTGTTCATAAAATGGTCGATACGGGTTAGGGTATCTTTGGGTATATTATGTTTGAGGAGTTCTAGGAAGTGGAATGAGTTGCATACATATGATGAAGCTTCTTCGGCTAAAGGCTGAAGAGTGCTTGCCAGATGATTTGCAAATTTGTGGGTTGGTGATCCACAAGCGCTGACAATTGGATGGAGGGGGATGTTTGGTTTGTGTATTTTTGGAAGACCATGCGTGATGATTTTCCTCTAGGAATGGTGAATTTCTTTGTTTCTGCCGATAGTATGGAATTGTTACTAAGTATTTTGGTTTTCTTTTCGAGATAGGTTGTAGAGTCAACTGTTACTCCGGAGAGTTTAATGGTGATCTCATCTTCTCGACATAGTCTGAAGTGTTGGGCATCGCTGTGACATTGCCATCATCTGCTGGAAGTATAATTATGTCTGAGTTATTGTTTATAGTTTTCAGGCATCGCCTTTCAGCAGGTGTCATATTGGATGGTGGTGGCAATGTCTTGTCTCGTTTCTTACGCGATGTTTCCAGGAAGATGGGCTCTGGCAGTTTCTACTCCGGTGATAATAAATAATATATATTTATGGGATATAACAAAAATTTTAGACGAACAGGAGGTAACATTGTTCTATATAATGGAAAAAAATTTGGCTGTTGGAAGACTGAAAAAAAATATTGGCAAGCTACCGGTTGTTTGATAGAGCTTCACGAGTGTCGTTATAACTCTTTTTCTATTTGAGACTAATTACATAGAAATATTAGAAAGCTTTCAGAGAAATTCAAATTGATCTTCAACTTGTATTTTCCAACTGAAATATATTTTAGTTTTCCTGATTCGTTAGCTCGATTAATGGCAAATTCAGAATGAATAATCCGATTCAAAAATCTATCTTTCCGACTGGCCGCGAAATCGAGTGTTTACCGAATTATATCCGCATGTGAAAGAAACGCACTATTTTCAGAAAAAACCGAATCAATTTTCAACAACGGGCAGCAAAAAAAAATCGGTTCGCCCTGCGTTGCGCATGAAAGAGAGCTCAACTTTTTCCTTTGCGAAGCGGAATATCTATTTTGCATACCGAATAAAATCTCAGAATCGCTTTGATATTCCACTTGGGTTTTCCACAAACTCCTCATGTTTATGGTGACACACAATGCGTATAGGCACATAATGAAAAGTCGTTCTAGGACCAATATTTTTTGCGTTCGTATTCCGTTTACTTTTTGTGTGGCCTTTCGGCTTTTCAGGGCTTTGGGTAGGAACCTTCGATATAAAATATAACTGAATATATTGTCCGTAAAAAGCCAAAGGGGAACTTTCAGTGTATTGAATGGGTCCCCCCTAAGCCTAAGCTGGATGAACATAAATTAATTTGAATTTATCTGAAATGAGCGG
This sequence comes from Gonioctena quinquepunctata, assembly GCA_018342105.1. Lineage (NCBI taxonomy): Eukaryota > Metazoa > Arthropoda > Insecta > Coleoptera > Chrysomelidae > Gonioctena > Gonioctena quinquepunctata. The sequence continues at coordinate 314,743 of JAFIRS010001465.1, read as the reverse complement.
GAATGCTTGGAGCTTACAGGGGTTGTTGGAAAAATAAGGAAAATGGATTTAATTGGGAAATATTTGGCCATTACGACCCAATCGATTCATGTTTTTCCGAAAATTTCAAAGCTAAAGGTGGACCTAAATTCATTTTTTCCAGCTGTTCATTTTGATTTTTGGGATTCATTTATTTCTTCATCAAGTTCCTGTTTTTTTTTTAATTAGTTTGATGAAAGTAGATATTTAGAATTGGAAAAACTCAACTCAATATTGAACTCAATAATGAATTGCAATAAAAAGTGAACATTGAAATAAACTATCGCCACCAAATAATAGTTGATTGGCACAATTGCCTCTTATTTTTTTTTTATGTTCTGGGTCCAAGAAAGTTTGTCCAGTAATGTGAAACCAATGATGGCAGGCATACATGTTTCGGAGAAGTTAAGCTCTATGAGGTTCTTGAAATAATATCATATATTTTTTTCTACCAACCGATAATTTGGAAATGATAAAAAAACTGAAAAATCGATAACCTCCGTGGATGGACAACAGCAGGGAGCAGATATTTTGAAATAACTGATGGAATATAAAGCTGAGCCCAACGAAACAATAGAAACCGGTCACTTTCGAAATTCATTTGTTTGAAAATATGAACAGGGTCTCCAAAATACTATCAGGTGTAGTTTAATGTCCAGCGTGTCTTCAGCCGGGGAAGTAGTTGTTTTCTGTTGGATATTCACAAGAATAATTTAATTTTTGTCGTGGATTCTTCAATTCACAGAAAAATATTTCTATTCAATTTTTAATTTGAGAATGTTTCCCTTTTCAACATGAATACCCCACAAGAGATCATCTTGAACGATGGAAGATAGTGACTAAAGTTTATCTTTGAGTCGCAGATGATTCCACATCTGATTTTATGGACACCCTGTTCATATTTTCAAACAAATCAATCTATCATACCCATGACAAAATGTCAAAAAAACACTGATTTCAAAGGGTCACTCCGAAAGGAATATTTCCAACATATTATCAAACATATTATATCTTTCCCAATTCTTCCGATACTCTGATAATCGTGGAGGAGCGAAATAAATTTTCGTCGACATAAATGTATAGAAGACCTTGTGAATGCGATGCCAGCGTGTTCTTCTTGGAAAACTTTTTCCTTTACCTTATTATAATTTTTGTGTGGAATTCAGTTACTAAATAGTTATTTGTATAACTTAGTGCAAAAAGTGTATATTTGCTGCATGATGTATGACATATGCTTTTTGCACATGATGCACAAAACGTTTTTTCTACGATCGAAATGAATTTGTTTTTGAATCAAATTTCATTGAAAAGTATTTTACAATTTAAGAAATATTACTGATTCTTAGAATAGTTCTAACAATAACATGAACTGTTTAAACTAACCTTATTTTTATAAAATTAGTTTTTTGAGTTGATTTCGATTCTAATATCGCAGTAGAGCAATTTGATGGACACACTTTATTTTCAGTTTCATTTTCCGTTTTTGCTTGTGAAGTTGCTGGTACTGGTACTTGGTTCACCTTCCAGAATTTGGGCCGCTCTTTCTGTTTTTTTTTAGAAATCGACTACTCAATTAATGTTGTAGAAGATCTGCGAAAACAGTGTCCTGTGTATTGCATTGGGTTCAATATTCCAATTATTTCTGACGGAGTACAAATAATTACTAGCTCACTATCCCAACTCGACACTTTCAACAGCTTTACAACAAAATATTGAAATTTTAAACTGACAACTTGAAATTAGTTACGGAAATTCGAATAATGAAAAATAGAGGAAAAAAGTTTCCTTTTGAATATAAAACAGTAACGTTCGGAGAAATATTTAATGGTACCTATAGTTACCATGTTCATACTGTAACCGAACCCACCCCGGTCTTAGTTGATCGGTAAATTTTCTGGTCGACTTTAAATTTTTTCCATCCTTTGTTTTTTTTTACCTTCTTTTTTTTTTGTTGTGATCGTCTAGACAGTCAGCGCCACTTCTCAGATAGCAGGATCTGCAATCCATCTACTCTCAGAAGATAGCCTAGTATAGCATTTTTTTTGTCGGCACACAGCCTTATATAGAGAGCCTCTTGAAAGGAGAGACCCTCAATTTTCCCACGTTGTGTATACTTTTTTTGTGTTCTTTAGGATACAAAGTTCTGTTCAGCTGCAGAGAAATAAAAGACAAACTTAATAAATACATATATTGAAGCCAAGAGTTACAATCTCCACTTGTTTGAAACAATTCAACGATTAAAGGCTTTACATTTTCCACAAGATAATATTACAAGTTATAAGAGTTCAGCTTATAAAAATCGTCTCTGGTTTCGAATCTAAGTTGATACTGCTATGTCAAGTAATTCTGAAGTGATGAAAATTGGATTATATAAAGGTGATAGGAATATATCTGTAGTTGTAACCTTGTTTCATGCCCAAAATACCTTGCCGGTGTTTTTCACGTGTATATTCATAGATCGATTATCGCCAATTGAGAGAATGAAGACGATAGTACGTTTCCAGCACGCAACCAAGGAGTTGCTAGACTCACAGGACCTAGTGACCAGTCCGAGATTGTTTTGTGTGCACCCATACTAGACAACCCGTTACCATCCTCGGCCACTCTTTACAGTACGTTCTATTTTTTATATAGAGGTTTTAGGCGTAAAGCCGGGATCCATGCTTAGCAGAGAGTAACATTGTAGCACTACAAACATACTCATTTCAACATTTCTCAATTTAGCTATTAAGTTGTCGTGCAGAGCCGTAGTCAAATCCTAACACCAATTCTAGAACAAGATATATCTATAACTTGAGGATTCAATGTGGTACTGATAGGCTTCGACTAATATGACCTAGATATATTCCACCATTAAGTATTCTAGATTCAAACCAGGAACAATGATCAAATTTCAATTTTCCTATCTTTACAATATTCTTTGAGGTCCAGGAGGACAAACTGTTGTTTATTGAGGTATTTTCAAAATACAAATTTGTGAGACTGTCTAAAAATTCATTAGTCTGATATCTTACCCAAATTCCTATAGAATTTACTCCCGAAAACGTGTGTGAATAGTCCACTAATATATTTACCTCGCCCCACATCAAGAAGTTTGCAGGGACATCGTCCGCTGATGGACATGAATGTTTTGGAGTGCACCCCTACCCACAAACCCGTTACTTTCCACGATCACTTTTTAGTATTACTAATGTTGCGTAAAACCGGGATTTATTTATGGCAAGAAGCAACAATGAGACAATGATAAACATATTCAGTTCCACTATTTCACAGTTGTGCTAAAATCTTTCTATTTCCCTCGATGTTATAAGTAAGACACAGACTAATCGTGGCCGAAAATGCTGACTCTATAATTTAACTGAGTTGACTGGTTAGTGATAATGAATGGAGAATATCAAAGGAAGGAAATTAGTAGAAAATTCTGAATAATCGAATGTAGTTATCATTTCTATTCGTTACGGACCTGGACTTCCCGAAGGTAATTGTGTTGTACTTCTAAATTCCATTTTAGATCCGTCCTCTTCTTCCCAGTACCTAAATGTAATTCCATAGCAGGAGATGTTGTCAGGACCAGGACCCAAGGGGAAGTGATTTCTGATCGATTTGGTGCTCGCTTTTATAGGAAAAGGATCGTATCCAGGGAGACGTATTTTATTTCTAAGAATTCCCAATCTTCCGACTGGAATTTGCCAATATTCGAATTTACCGAATGGATTTGCAATCTGAAACTTGTATGGAAGTGGTCTAAGATATCTGTTCAACAATTGGAACAAGGTTTCTCTCCTGAATAAATACGGCATTTACCAAATTTTAGCCATAAACTTTCGTCTTTGACGTCTTGTTGATAACTCAAGCTACAGGACAAATTTTACTTTGGAACTCTATTTTCAACTCTCAAGCTCAGTAAGGTGGGTAAAAAGTATATCAGCTTGATGAGAAAAGTGCATTCTTTCATTTGATATATTGGATTAGTAGAGAAATATTCTAGGAAGACGACAGGGTAGTGTAGAAGTTGAAATATCATCCTACATGTTCATAATATTTCCTAGATTTGGTTTTACTAACTCTAGAGATACTATTCTTTCTATCAGCTTTATCGAGAAAGTATATTTCTCCATTTGAGGGGTGAAATAAGTAGATAGACATTATTGAAAATTTGCAGGGTAACGTAGAAGTTGACGGACACTCCTACATGCTTATAAAGTTCCAAGATTCGTTTTTTCTACCTGAAAAGTTATTATTATATTGATCAGCTTGATTAATAAAGTGTATTCTATGATTTAGGAAGTCATTTCAGCAGAGAAATATTATTGGAACAATACAGGGTATCGTTGAAGTTGAGTTGAATATCCTCATCTCTATAATGTTTCCAGATTTGTCCTTTCTGTTCCTAAGATTGATATTTGTAGCTCAGATTCATCAATGGAGTGTGTATTTCAATTCTAGATGACAAATTGTTAGGAGAATGTGATTGGGAGATGGCAGCGTAGTGCTGAAGTTGCATCGTAGGAAGTACATACCACGTTACCTAAAAAGTGTATGGACCTCATACCTATGAAGTGATTCATACTCACCTTGTTCTCCATATAGTCTTAAACTTGTTATCAGTTGTCGTTCAATTCCATAACTTCAGTGGCAGAGAGGGGAAAGAAATCATCGAAGGAATTTTACTTACTTTCTGCTAGATTCTTGTCATCGGAAATTTTTTTTTTTGAAGTACAGATGATGATGCTAACTACCTGCTTGGGATGTGCTTCTTCTGAATGATATTCCATCCTCAGACGATGCTCTGATGTTTTCCATAGTTGACTTCATAACGCTAGTTTCTTTTTTTGTTTATGAAAAGAACACGCCCCCTACCCACCAAGATCTAGGAATTTATGTAATCTAACAAGACCCGGGGTCACACCGTCTCAGTACGTACACTCAAATTACAAGAATTTTTTTTATCTTTAGATCGAACTCGTAATCAATGGAGTATCAAAGTATTTTTGCACTAGTGCAAAAGAGTTAAACTTTTGGCACAGTGGATAGTGCAAAAAGTAGTAACTTTTCGCACGATAGTAGGAAAAAATATGAAACAATTGCGAAATTGATAGAGGTGTATTAAGAAACAAATCATCATTAACAATGTAATATATCTTGATGTATCAATTCATAAGAATAGTACGTATATATATACGTCATAAAAATTGTTCAAAGGGATGCTTATTTGACATGAGACATGCTTCGAAATGGCGATCCAGTTCTTTCGAACAAGTCGCTCTTATAATATTAGGCATCATATTACTGCAGGCCAGTCGAATCTTCATAGATCATCTAAATCAGAGGGAGCAGTAGTGGAAACAATATTTTTCAAATAACCCTTTAAAAAAAATATATTGGTGATAAATCTGGGGAACGAGCTGACCACCAAATTGGACCCACATTCAGGCAGGAGCACCATCTTGTTGCCATCGAATTCCTTGTCATTCTGCTATTGTAATATTGTCCATCAATTGGATAAAATTATTTCGTAAAAAATTTCAATATCGCAACCCACTGAGATTATCATTGAAGAAGTGAGGTCCTATGATGCGGCCATTGAACATTTCGCACCATATGTTAATTCCCCACATGGTTTGAAATTTGTTTTTGCAGATCCAGTGGGGATTTTCTTGAGACCAATAGTGACTGTTATGTCGATCATTGTGGAACCGCGATCCATAGCTGAACAACATTTCATTGAATATGTTTGGATTATAATGCACTATAACCTGAATACGAGCGATGAATTCAAGTCGTCGTTCAAAGTTCGTGGGTTTCAAAGCTTGTACCAACATAATTTTGAATGGGCGGTATTTCTTTCCTTCCAGAATTCTCTATACAGTAGATTTACTTACATCGACTTCTTCTGCAAGAGTACGGATAGCAATATATGGATGCATATTGATATAAGCCAACACATTGATATCTAAATCATCAGTTCTAACAGTTTTCGTATGATGACAATGCTTTATATTAGAAGGAAATGACCCAGTTCGTAATGTTGAAGACGATCTAGCCGCTTGGGTTTCCTTCTGAGTGGGATTTTTGCAAAAACGTTCGATAATTCCTATAATCCACTCAGGGCATTACACTACAACTCAGAGATGATCACGAAGCACGGGGGCGACATCAATCGCGAATAGTAATCAGAAACCGAAGAATTATCGTAGACAACCAATTCCAGTTTTTTCCACAAAATCGTTGGCTTGGATGAAACAATCTGAAATCATTAATATTTCTTCATTTTTATGATATAGTATTAGGAAGAATATTTTATGAATCAGTCATTATATTTGTAAGTTTAAATTATAATTAAGAAAGGAAATTTGTGTCTGTGATAATAATGTAAAAGACAGTTGGCGGCGTACAGACAAGAATTTTTAAATTCTAAAAGAAAATATCCTCGGGCAAGGATCGAACCCACGACCTCATGATTACCAGTCAAGTGCTTTCCCAACTGAGCTACCGAAGACATACGTCCGCTTCTGCGATCGGGATATCGCTTTCTAGAATTTAAAGTTAGTGTGTTAAAAAACGATATCCTGATCGCAGATGCGAACGTACGTACGTACGGTAGCTCAGTTGAGAGAGCACTTGACTGGTAATCATGTGGTCGTGGGTTCGATCCCTTCCCGAGGATATCTTTTTCTAGAATTGAAAAATTCTAGTTTGCACGCCGCCATCTCTCTTTCACATTACATGTCACAGACACAAACTTCCTTTGTTAATTTTCAAATTAGGCTCAATTGTTCAATGGTCGTAGATCCACACCTGACCCTTGCTGAAAATCGCAAATTCGATAGCGAATGACATTCCTAAACACACTAACATTAAGTTCTAGAAAGCGATATCCCGATCGCAGATGCGAACGTACGTAATTATGAGGTAATTATGAGGTAGTGGGTTCGATCCTTGCCCGAGGATATCTTTTTACAATTAAAAAATTATTGTCTTCTCTTTCACTTTAATTATAATGTTTACAATCGTTTCATAAAAATTTTAAAATGCACATAGTGAAAAACACATTTGCTCACAACTTCGGTTTCAGCAGATTTCCATGTTTGGTGTGTAATTTTATATTTCAAATTGTCAATTTTTATTTATTTATGTATATGTATTTACATATATATTTTTGAAAGGAAGGAATATCGAGGGGACTGTTAAACAAAATGGAAGAAATTTAATAGACATAGTCCTCAAAGAGAAGTGTTAAACATAGACACGTGTTTCGGGCTCTCGGCCCTCATCAGTACGGCGAAGAGGTGCAAAGATGAACAACACTTGGTAGAAAACGACAAATCAACGTACTCAACAAACAGAAACTTCTCTTTGAGGGCTATGTCCATTAAATTTCTTCTATTTTGTTCAACAGTCCCCTCGATATTCCTCCCTTTCATCTCTATAATCCTGGACTCGGATGTCACGCAGGTAACTATGGCTGCCACCGTGGTGACGTTGGTTGTTGCCCTGGAATGCAGGGTCTGCTAATCGAAACCGCAAATGTGCGGCTGGCTTCTGTTTGTTAACTCCGTTGATTTGTCGTTTTTTATCAAGTGTTGTTCATCCTTGCACTTCTTCACCGTACTGATGAGGGCCGAGAGACCGAAACACGTGTCTACGGTTAACACTTCTCTTTGAGGGCTATGTCCATTAAATTTCTTCCATATATATTTTTATCGTGCTGAATAAACCTTATTAATATTATATTACTAGTATTGTCTCCCACTATATTTCACCCGCTTTCCAGTAGCACTACATTGAAATAAAATCAATAGATCGCTTTGTTCAATATTTTTCCCCGCTTGAGTAGAAGCGCATCATCCATTAGGTGATTCAATTCCATCTTCCCTATTTTCTAGAAAAGAAAACTGAAATCACTCAAACAAGTCCATCGATTGGAAATATAATTTTGATAGTGCACTTGGGAATGGAAGAAATCGGTCGCAGATGGAGAAACACAATTGAATCCCATATACTGGTAGCATTTCATCATACCTATTTCGGATAAGTGAGGATATAAAAATATTTTACACGTGCAGAACCGGGAGATGTCGAAATATGTTAGATATATATATATAGAGCACTATGAATGGACCAAAACTGTTTCGACAAATTTGAATAAATTCCTCTTGAGAAATAAATTGAAGATGTGATCAATCGGCAGAGGTAAATTTCCCAAACTATTGCTGACGAATAGGTAACGTTCTGACATGCCATAAGTGGCTTGCTTGTTTGTCACAGATTCAGCTTCTTTTATCATATTCTATAGGGAAAAATTGGATGACTTCTGTGTGTTAAAAAACAATGTCAAATAGTTTTATAGTCTAGAAAGTATTCAATGATTCGATATTGTTTATGTAGAGACAGCATTTCCAAAGGGACTGATATATATATATATATATATATATATATATAATAATATGTTTTGTTTAATTCTTGAATCCTTTTCGAGATATTCTTTTGGGAAAGTTTTCTTGGGTTTTGGATTCTTTGAAAACAATGTTTTAGTACTTCGTAGGAGAAGACGTTTCGTCCCTGGCCAGGGACATTTTCAATTCCTTTTTTGTTTAAATACATACATGGTTTGGGAAAGGTTTCTTTGCTGGAAACAAAATATTTTTCTGTAACATACATTGGGAAACAATACACAGATGACCTACCTTGGCAGAAAGTTCGCTATTTAAAAAATACTGTGAGTAATGATCGTGGTGTTACCACTGAGGTGTTTTAATTACACAGTTAGGTTTTTGGTTTTTGTGCCTCATTATGTTTCCGCGGCTATAGTCATCATATTCGGTATCTTATTCACTCTTGGAATGTTTATTTTCTTCGTTGTGCGTGCGTTCATTGAATGGCTGACAGAGATGTAGTCGGAAATGACGTGTATCTTGTCATGAAGTTTGTGTTTGCTCGTTGATTCGTAGCTAGTTTGATAGTTGGGATTTCGAATCAGTGTGTTGGTGTTAGTGGAAATGGGGGCTAGGTGGTACTTGATGACAACTGAATATGATTTTGGTTAGTGGTAGTAGATTTTATAAAAAGGTTGACTCAGGTTTCTTATATCTGTTCTATCTCATGGAATTAGGCTCTCTTTTGATATATATATTTATATATATATATATATATATTTATATATATATATTATATATATATATTTATATATATATATATATATATATATATTTGGGGAGTTTTTAGGTTATTGGATTCTGGGTAGGATATATCAAATATTTCAAATCAATTATTGCAACGTTTCGTCCTGCGGGGCTTCTTCAGTTTATTCATTCTTATGTTTTGCAGGTTAATTAATTTTTTTTTTTGTATATATATATATTTTTTACTCTTTATGTGGCGTAGTGTATATGAGAATTCAATTCTCATTCAATCCTCATATACACAGCGCCACATAAAGAGCTCAGCAAAAGCCATAAACCAAACAGAAAGAACTCCATGTTACGAATGCATTCAACGCTGTCAAGAACATGTAAGAACTGAAAAAGCTCGAAGAAGTCCCTGATCAGGACGAAACGTGCATAATTGATTTGAAATATTAGATATATCCTACCAAATATTCAAAAGCTCCCAATATATATATATATATATATATATTATATATACCAGGATTCAAGAACACAATCTCCATATATATATATATATATATATATATATATATCTGGAGATTGTGGTTCTTGAATCCTGTATATATATATATATATATATATTTGGCGGAGCTTTCTTAGGTTATATATATATATATATATCTTTTTTCTAAGTTTTTTTCGTATGTTAGGATTTTTGTGTTGTTATAATTTGGGTTATGGTTGTCATTTAGGATGTGTTTATTCAGTGCTGTATTAGAATTTTTCATGTATTTGTGTCCTTTTAACCTGTTTTCAAGGAGTTGTGAAGTCATTCCGATATACAATTTTGGGCAGTCGTTACATGGGATGCTGTAAATTACGTTAGATTTTTTCATGGTTGCTTTTCAATGGTGTGTATAAGGATTTCAATGTATTATTAGCCTTGTGATATTTAGATATTGTATTTTGTGAGGTTCCTTTGAATGTTTTCGGAAAGACCTGGTACATAGGGGACTGCAATATAGTTTAGGTTTGTTTCTGTTGGGCGTGGATATTGTGTTTTGTTGTATAATTTATGAGTTCTTTGTTCGATTATTCTGTTAATTAATTTGATTGGGTAATTATTGTTTGTAAGTGTAGATCTGACTTTTTCCAGTGCATTTCATCGTAAGGAGGGACTGCTTAATATTATAGCTCAATCAGTTATATTTATAATTACTTTTTTATTTGGGCGAAATTGTGGCATGAATTAAAATTTAGATACTTTCCTGACCAGGTTGGTTTGGTGTACCATTCTGTAAAAATGTAATTTTTTTCCCTTATTATTGTTAGATCGAGGAAATTGATTTTTTGGTTTCCGTCTTCTTCTAATGTGAATTTTTCATAAAAAGAGTTGAATAAATTTAGAGTTTCTTGTGTTTTATTCCCAGGGATGGCCATAATGCAGTCGTCTACATATCATGAAAAAAATTGCGAACATTCTGCCAAGGTAGATCACCTGTTTGTGTATTGTTTCCCAATGTATGTTACAGAAACATATTTTGTTTCCAGCAAAGAAACCTTTCCCAAACCATGTATGCATTTAAAAAAAAACAGATTGAAGTTTCTCGCCTATTTCACGAATTTGCAAATTTCCGGATTAGCCGCCTATATCCCAAGGGACAATAAGTAGAATTGAAAAGCTATTTTGCGAGCTTGGACATGTGAGGCAGACGAAAAAAGCACATTCCAAAGCAATAAATATTGATACCAAATTGGATGTACTGCTTGAGTTTGAGGAAAACCCACATACTTCGAGTCGACAAGCAGCCGCAACATTGGATGTTAGCCATTCATCGATTCTTCGAATATTAAAAGAAAATAAAATGCATCCCTATAAAATGATACCAACTCAGGAGCTCATGGAAAATGATTTTGATCGAAGAACGTATTTTTGTGAACAAATGATGGGGATATTAGATAACAATGTGATCCAATTGGAACATGTTTTGTTCTTATGAGTGTACTTTTACGCTTCACAGACATGCTAACCGTCAAAATTGCCGCTACTGGTCTACGGAAGACCCTCACTGGATGAAAGAAGAAAATACACAATCCCCTCAATAGGTTAATGTTTGGGCAGGGATAGTTGGAAACCATGTCATCGGTCCGTTTTTCATTGATGGCAATTTGAATGGAGATAATTATTTAGCAATGCTCCAAAAAAATGTTGTGCCAACTTTGGCAAACTTATATCCTGATCCAGCAAACCCACAAGTTCCAGCAAATATGATATGGTTTCAGCTAGATGGAGCACCGCCACGTTACCAAATCAATGTCCGGCAGTACCTACACCGAATATTTCCAAATCGGTGGATAGGGAGGCGAGGATGGATTGAATGGCCAGCACGATCACCTGATCTTACGCCATTGGACTTCTTCTTATGGAGATATGTGGAAAGTATAGTATACAAAACTAAACCATTAGATTTAGTTGACTTAAGAAGAAGAATAACGCTTGCGATTAGGTCGGTCACACCACAGATGTTCCATAATGTTAGAAGACAATTTGGTTTAAGATAGGGATGTTGCCAAGACGTTCGAGGCTAGTATTTTGAGCACTTCCTACGTTGACATTCATGTTATTTTTTGTTTTTTATATCATCAGGAAATAAATTGATGATTGAATTTTTCGTGTTAATTTTTGAAACAAATTCGAAAAAAAAAACATTTCTGAATAGAAGATGAAAAGACCTTTTGAATGATGTATCACATGCCCCTACTTCCCATTTAAAAGTTTGGGGGTTATAACTTTCACTCGAAGGGGTTTGAAAGTAGGGATGAAATTTTGTAATTGCAGGATGTCATTTCAAAATCAGAAATTGACATTTTTCGGGATTTCTATAAATATGCACAACAATTGAAATAATGAATTTATTCCATTCATCTGTTCCACACTGTATGTGTTTTATAATAATAGACTTTCTAAAATTGCCTTAAAAATATATCTTCAAAATAATTAAAATTAAAAATAACTATCATTGTTAAACGCACTAATTTTATTATTCCAATTAGGAAAAATCCACAAATTTTGTCAGTATGAAATTGAAACTTTTTCTGAACCATTCAATCATTTTTACGCGTGTACTCTCTGACATAATGAAACCGCCATCAATTCCATTTGTGGGATTCACCACCCGGTGAATATATATGAACTTTTTGGCACATATTTGATGTTGCCAACAAATATTGACGAAAATCCTCTCATTGCATATGAAGTCGAGTATCGCAAATGATTGGAGTTGTCCGTTTTCATCCTGTTGTATGGAATTGATCACAGCTTCCTAGTGGCTTTTCAATTCATATATTTGAAATGAAAGTGGGATAACAAAATTTTCCACAATGAGATTTGGAAGGAATTCAAATGAATTCATTTGTGTTTGTTCAAGCCATTAGCATTAATCTTTCTGTCCAACAATAATTGATAGAAGAAATAAAGACAACACTCTCTAATGGTGCAACTTAAACGTATCCTTCATCACAAGAGTGATGAGATAATCAGTCTAAAGTTATGTTTGTTTGAGACTATACAGAAATTTGAATTAAAATCTCGCAAACAAGTTTCTGCATGTGCCAAGAAATATTCTGAATAAATCAGGAAAGCTCATTGTGAATTAACCCTGAAATATAAGGGGTTGGTGAAGTGGCTCAAATATTCACCAGAAAACAACTACTTTCCTGACTATTGCCTAGATGAACGTGTAACGATATATCTGTTACATTTCTTATTGATAAGCTCAGAGATACAAAATAATTAAGAGTAGCTCAAGTTATCTAATTGACTCCAATCTAAGAATCACTGTGGAAAATCTTAGCGCCATCTAACGGCAAACAGTCATTGGAGTTGAGAGGAAGATGAATGAACTCGTAGGTTGGACAGTACGATTTTGGTATTGAAAGAATAGAACGAGCGATTCTCGCCCTTTCTTAGCGATCGAGCTTCGATCGAGAGATCGTGGTTCTGAAACTTGTCAGTCATTGAGTAGATAAATATAATTTTGTTCATCTTGAAATAACTAATGAATTAGAGCATCTTCCTTTCTTCTGCGAAAGTGATTTCAAATCAGTGAGTTCATTGTGATATCAAGGTATGTAAGAATAATTTTTTTGGCCATTTTTGAATATGTCACGTTCAGATATTCTCTAACGAGAACGTGGCATATTTCTTCAGAAAGTATTGATATCTTGACTCATCTATCCACGTTGTTCAGTAAGCAGCTATTAGATTTATTCAGGTCAATCCAATAATTGATTACAGTGCCGTACCCTATTTATTTTCCCAAATGAGTTCAGGTAGAATCATGAATATCACATGTAACATATCGAATTGAATCGAAATATCAGTGTTCAGTCTCATCTGATTTGATTGCTTTCTCTGACAAGGTTTCATTGGGATTTGAAGAGGAGTTTCTCAAATATATGGTATCACTAACGCCGCATTTGAAAAATTATATAATTAATTTATATATTTTTCATGGTCTTTTGGATATATCTTTGGTATGGTTTCTGATTTGGTGATAATTATCACAGAGCTATGATTTTGCTTCTGACCTAGGTGAAGCGATCATATATACCTACATATAACATATTTAATCCTTGGAGTTTGGAATTTTTTATCATACAGAAAAACTTTGTGAAGGAGTATTTGACGATTGGTCGAAGATAATTCTTATAAACTCACTCTGGATATCATTGAGATTGAAGTCATTTTCGTATATCAAATTCTGATTTTATTCTTTGTAAAATATAGTCTTGGCTGATCAAGATCAGAGCAACTTCCCTTTTCTTTATATAGAGCAAAGATCCATTTTTGTCTAAATCAAAATTTAATTTTGAATCTTCAATTTCAGTATTGAATAGTAATGACAAATCTCAGCACAAGCTGATTTGTATGTTTAAATAATTTAAAGCAACCATCTCTTAATGAGATTATACTCAATTGTAACAACCGTGCGTTGTAGAGTGTACTGAGAAATTCCAAGTTTCAAGAGAATGAATTTTTAGTAAAAAACAAATTCTGACAAACAATACTGTTTTTCATGTGGTATTGCTGAGAAGAATTATTCCATGGACAAGAAGCTGATGCTTGTATGTTCCACCTGATCGGTACCCCCCTGATTGCGAGCCACACGACTACGTGAAGTCTAACTACGAGCTACACAATTCAATCAGAGATACATCGTCGTCGATTAAACCAACAGGTTCAGCAATACTATTCAGAATTGTAATATATGTAATACTGCAAAAAGCTCATGTTCATTTGTAAATAGACTAATATAAGTTTGGTATTTGTTTTATTATTGTAGTTATTTACAGAAGGAGACATCGTTTGATTTTCAATTATTATTGAGTAGGAAATTAGAATTTTTATCCCAATCAAACAAAAAATTCTGGCAACCATTCAAATTTACAATTTCTTGAACCTTTGCTTGAAACCTAAATAAATTTGAACTCCACATCGCTCTTCACTGAATAGTCTGAGCATTCTATTACATTACATTAACTTGTTTTACATTACAAACGTTGGATTACATCTGATAAATAATCGTGCAGAGTCTCTCAATATGAGGTAACATTGCAAATGCTTGTTGTGAAGCAGAGACACTTCAATCAATCCAATTCGGGTTGACCACCTTTATACCGGTTTCGAAGTTTTTGCCCCTAATCAGTACAGGGAGGTTATGCGGACAACAACTAATGTCTATGAACCCGAATGGATTGACTTGAATATATCTGCTTCATAGCCCAGTCTGAGTCAAGAACTGTCAGGCGGAAAATTCCGCCTAGCAGCGCCACCTCAACTACAGCGCAAGCATTACCCATGAATACACTCCAAAGACGAAGGCAAAAGTCCAGCAAGTTCCTGCGTGAGATGTTCTGGTCCTCTTACAGTATTTGGAAAAAATCGTCGTCTAGTATCAAGGTGTATTCAACCAATAATATTACAAATTTGAATCTTCCTTGAATTCGAATGAACAGTTAGTTCAGCAGTATTGAATTAGTTCAGCAGTATTTATTTCATTATGATTATTGAAATTTAATAGCAATGTGTGTTTTTAATCATATCATAATTTTTGACTTTCTCGCACTTGTTAACACAGTTCGTGGAAAAAAATTAATCAACCACATTAACATAGGTTATTCATTATAAATTACCCACCTTTTAGCATCGTTATTATTGCCATAGAAAAAAAAGTTAAAAGTAAAAGTTGTTTGGTTATGACTGAATTTTGATAAAATGCTATCAAAATTACAGTTACGTGAAGATTTCTGGATATAATTTTTTTTAAATGTATTCCCTGTATATTATTGAATTTTTGGAATGATCTTTCCAGATTTCAAAAATATACCATATGTTAAAAAACGTGTTTTGTTTCTTGATGACTCTCTCTGTTTGAAATATATATTCTTTTTAATTTTCGAGTATACCCCTATACTGAACACAATTGACAGATAGTTTTTTATTACAAAAAAAAAGAATTAATTGCTACTGCCCATTGAATAAAAGATAGGGTAACATTCTGATGAACTCAATTGTTCAATATTACCTTTCATATAGATAAAGAATGTGATATATTTTTTTTTAGGTCATTTACAATTTTTTTATCGAATATCTGGAAAACTGTTCCGTTAATTTGGACCATATTTTACTCACAATATTTTGAAAATGTTGACTATCATATACGATAGTTTTATCAACTTTGTATGTTGCGTTTCTTAGATATGTATTTTTGAAGTTTACGGTATTACGATATATGGGGTAACCTATCGATTTAACAAAATTTTATGGAACCTTTCGACACATTCAATTCTATTAGAAAACTTTTCGAAATCAATTATTTGATACTATAAACAACACAAACCACACTCAACAACAATCTGGAACTCAACAGTACAAAAAAATCAAAAAATAACGACTTCTAACATGAAAAGTCAAATAATTAAATTTAAAAACAAATCGAAATTGGAATAATTAGTTATATTACAACATAATCAACAATTTTCATAATGGAACTCTCAAAAAACAAACAATAACCAAAACCCAAATTCAATTATTAATATTGTTATTGATTGGTATATTTGCGCAATAGTTTATGGCTAGGGTACTTTATTGTTTCTATTTGAAATTGATATGCGTAATCCTGAACCTCGACTATTACGCTGCCGCATAGCGTCCAGATTTAGGAATGCTATAAAGTATTAACTGTGGATATCCTTTAGTATTATTCCTGATGCACCTGCAAATGAACGTATTCTAGGCTACTACTGTACCTGCAAAAGTGGAGCAAGAACAGTGGAATGCTGTTCCCATATTTGCAGCGTACTTTGGTACCTAGGATATGCTCGTCATCAAGAAACAATAAAGTACCCTAGCTATGAACTATTAAACAATGTTTCAGATTGCGCAAATAGACCAATAAATAACAATATTAATAATATAATCTGAATTTAGGTTCTGTTTATTGTTTGTTTTTTGAGAGTTCAATTATGTAAATTGTTGTTTATGTTGTTTATAACTAATTAGTTTCAATTTCTATTTAGAGTTCACTACTACAATACACTATAAGATTTTCACTACTTAAAGGATCACTAAAGCACGGCGCGTGTTTCGCTAAACAATAGCTTCATCAGGTTCATTTCGATTTATTATATTATAATATCCATAATATTAATTGACTTTTTATGTTAGAAGTCGTTATTTATAATTCGTTTTTTTTTATTCTATACTGTTGAGTTTCAAATTGTTGTTGAGTGTGGTTGATTTCGAAAAGTTTTATAATAGAATTGAATGTGTTGAAAGGTTCCATAAAATTTTGTTAAATCGATAGGTTCAAAAATGCATATCTTAGAAAGGCAACATACCAAGTTGATAAAACTATCGTATATGATAGTCAACATTCTCAAAATATTTTGAGTAAAATATGGTCCCAATTAACGGAACAGTTTTCTAGATATTCAATAAACACATTGTAAATGACCTAAAAAAAATTTAACGCACCCTTTATCTAAATGAAAGGTAATATTGAACAACAGAGTCCATCAGAATGTTACCCTATCTCTTATTCATTGGGCAGTAGCAATTAATTCCAGTTTTTGAAATAAAAAACGATCTGCCAATTGTTTTCACTATAGGGGTATACTCGAAAATTAAAAAAAAATATATTATTTCAAACAGAGAGAGTCATCAAGAAACAAAACACGTTTTTTTCACCTACAATAGACTGAAACTATGATATATTAACAAAATATAACGTGTTGGTTTTGAAATAGAGCTGGAAAAAAAATCCGGAAAAACGATTTTTTTTACTATGCCCCGTATACACCCTAATGTACTATAATCAATAAGGTTATAATTGAATGTGTTTATGAGTTCCGATCAATACATTTTCATCCTTACTTTATCTTATTTCGACTAAAAAAAACAGTTTTCTTCTTCGTCAATCCTACCCCAATAGGACGTTTTTACGAACTTTGGCCGCTTATATCTCAGAAACTAAACATACGAAATCATTTGAACTCAAACTTTTTTCTAATGACCCATCCTACTATAACATAATAAAATTTCAGACAATTCGACCGAGAGCCAATTTCCTATATGTTTTCGTGCGAGGTTCTTTACTAAATAAATCTTTGTTATCTATTTTTGTATAAATATTTGAACTTTTCCTTCCTCACTGTGAACCATTTTGATTGATCCAATAAAAAAATGTCACTAAACAAACATAATATATTTGATTACTATCGTTTCGGACGTCCATCGTCTCAATGTATTTAAAAGGTTTTCACGACGTTTCGAATGCTTGTATCTACAATCGTCTTCAGGTGAATACTGACAAGTTTAGGTGCTACCAATTTATATGACTGTCGGCGCAATGATGCGTGCAATTTCGCCATGTGCAGCGGTGCGTGTAATTTGGCGCGGTGTGGTGGTGCGTGAAGGTTCGCGCCTCTGCAGCCCGCCAGAAAGAGCAAGCAGTACATTCTTGATCTCAATGCTTGGTTGACTAAAGGCGTTATTGGCTTCGATGTAGGAGGCCTCTTTGAACATTCGTTTGAACCAATGCTCCTCTCTATGTAGAACACTTGCGTCGTCCCATAGAACTCGATAGTGCTCAGTCCAGGCGTGGTCAGCGATTCCCGATTTTGATGTTTCTCCACGTTGAGCCCATTTCTTGTGCTCATCCAATCTTACCGATAACGGCCTCTTTGTCTCTCCAATTCAGGAATCTCCGCATTCACATGGAACTTCATAAATGCAATTCTTACTGGTTTCATTTTTTTTGTCAGGTTTGGTCTTGGTCAGGAAACTCCGTAAAGTACTGCCGGATTGTATCGTCTACAACTTTCAAACAAACATAATATAGTTGTCATTTTCGTAGCTTACTTCAAAAATGTGAAATTTCATAGGGTAGGTATTTACAGTAACAACTAGTCCAAGTTATTCGACGTTCAATAACTCAAAAACGGTATAAGATAGCGGTAACATATAGTAGAGATTTGGAATCAGGACAAACATAAATCTAAAAATTCAATAATATACAGGGTGTCCCATAAGAAAAATATCCACTGAAATCTGCCCGCTACTGTATTTTTGATAGCATTTTATCAACATTCAGTCATAACCACAGAACTTTTAAATTAAACTTTTTGTCTATAGGCAATATTAACGATGATAAGGGGTGGGTTTTTCAGAGTGAATAACCCGGTACATGAATGGGAGGATTCATAGAACTCTATGAGTTCTGATATTTCCAGTGAATCAATATAGAATCTTGAAAAAAATTCAAACAATACATTATCTCATAGCATTCTTAATCGTTAATTCGTTATATGCCATCATCAACAGGAAGTGCGATAGATATCCTATGTCAACATCCAGTGCTATCTTTGTAGGTGTTACTTCACATTCCGCCGGTTTAGATTGAGATTATATATAGTCATGGTAGATTTTCCACTGAATTCAACCCGATGGCAAAGCCACAACTTCAGCCGAACATTGTTAGGTTCTTTCCGACCCTTAGGAATGACATATCTGCGGTTACACAATGGATCCTGATCAAAGTCCGGTGTTATACCGGACCCTACTTCATTTTCCGCAATTGCCATTTCACCTATTTCCTCCAAGGTCTCCTGGGAAAGGGTGAAGCCCACTCTCAACCGATTGTGAAATAACGAATGATGGTTTGGACGTGAAGTGTAATTAAAACTTTTCAAACTGAATTGAAACCCCCACTACATGACCTTCTTGTCATCTTAAATAATATGATCATTAAAAAAAAAACTCAACATTTCCAAAACACTAAAATGAACCTGAATGATTGAAAAAAAAAATAGTGCGTGTAACCTTAACATGCAGTTGAAGTATTGTATTATTATTTATAAAACATATTTTGCATTGAATTCCCACCCAATATAACATATAATACGTGGATAATACATAGATATAAAAATTTATTTAAAAATACAAAAGCGAATTTTAAATATAAAATAATATCAAGATGAAAATCTTGCTTGAAGCCCGGGACTCGAAGTGATGGCGCATTTGCTGTTTCAGTTGGGGGAAAACCCGGAAAAACCCACACAATTAGAATTAGGGTGTTTGCAATATGCCGTATAGTGTCCATTGGAAATGCTGCCGCTATGTTCAGATATGGCGTAGATATTCATTCCATCCTGAGCAGAATATTGGTCCAAATTCAAATTTTGTATTGGAAAATTAATAACATTGTCCAATTTACTGCCATCAGTCGAAGATACACGTTTTAAATGTACAACTATTATTTTTGGAAATGTTTGTATACGAATCATCTTTTTGAATTCCCTTTCCATTCCACAAGTTGAACAGTATGGGCTCGCATCGTCAAAGTCTCCTCTTCTGTCAACAGTTCAATACATTGTGTTGTTTTCACGACTCCGTTTGGCAAGTCTGGAATAGGGATTGAAAGTAAACAGAATGGTTGAAAAGTAACGGAGCAGTAATTACAAAAAGTACATCTCAATATAGACTTCAGCTGACCGGCAAATGTATCCACAATTTTGGAATTATGAGTAGACAGACATATATCATGTCCAAGAAATGGAAGCTTTCTGATTATCATCCATGATAACAAAATCGTTTGGTGATGGATGATTCTCTGCACTCGCCTTGTTCAAATCTTCATGTAAACCTACCAGAAGGTATGTTAAAAACTCTTCCGAATCTGCTGGGACGTTATTATTAAAGGAAGGAGCAAAATTCCTGAATAGACGGACGAAATGTGAAGTATCCAACATTTTCCGAGAAGTATCAGGACTCCAGATATTTTACATCAAAAACAAACAAAACAAACAAAACAAAAACCATTTTCGAAAAAATCCAATGAAACCTTGGTGTTCGAAAGACACTGGATCATGCTATCCATAAAACAGGTATTTTCTACATTCTTCAATCCTCTTAGGCCAAATGTAGAAATGGAGTCTCTTGTTGTTATGGCATGCTCAGTTATCTCAAACAGAAATGCATTTTTTAGGTGCATTTAGTCCAACTCATTCAGCATAATATTGGAATTCACCATAATATTGGAATTCTCTAAGTGCTTATTGGAAGGACCCGATTTGAAGGACCCGATTGAAAAAATAAAAGAACAACAAAACCATTTGATATACAGAAAAATATTACAAAATGGTATCCAAGTGAAGTAGAAAATTGAACTAGTTTACATCATTATTTATCTTAATTCAATTTTGCAATGCACTCCTATCCGCAATGGGGTGATTCAGATGATTATGGGCGGTAATCAAGTTGGCATCTGTCATTGCGGTGATATTTCATGAAAAATGATTTGAATCAAATATGTACCTACTTGTCATTGAATATGGTGTTTTTGGACAGAGTAATAAGTACAGTTCCTCGGAAGAACTTGTTCCAGAATGCATTTTTTTTCCTTTAGTGAGCTTGCAGATATGCATTTTGTTTATGGTATGTGTCTTGGAAATTCAAGGGCTTCCTAGAGAAAATCCAAAGAATCATATCCGCATATGCAACAACCTAGTGAAATGATATTCAGATGCTTACATCGAAGGTTGAGTGCAAATGGGTCTTTCACGACCAATATGTGATCGACAGGAAGACCAAGGCCAGAAGAAAGGGTTCTCGAAAATATATATCAAGAACCCTCAATGGGCGTTCGAAGAATTGATTTGGCAGGTAATCTATCCAAATCATGTGTTCACAGGATATGTAAGGAACAGCAATTTCATCCATTTCATTTGGTCAAAGTGCACGAACTTCGTGCTGGTAATCACCAAAAAAGATTCTGTAATTGTGTTATCGAGAAACTCAAATTCAATTTTCTCAAAAGGGTTAGAGCTTGAATCCAAAACAATGGTGGACACTTCGAACAGTTTATGAGATAAAAGGATTTTGAAGAAATTATTCCATAAATTATATAGTTATTTTCAAGAAATTGCCATGACACTCTTCTTATAGGCCACTGTAGCAACTGTTTTTTTTTCAAAATAGCACCCCTTAAAGAAAAACATCTCTGAAAAATTTTATTGAATTTTTTTTAAATCTCTGATAGTTATGAGAAAACATGTTTTTCATTTTCCAGTCCCAACACCCTGTACCTCTGCAAGGAAACAGCTATGTTAAAAAAAATTTGAAAGTGTTATTAATTTTTTTTTGACGAATATCCAGTTGTAATTTAAACCAGTAATTAAGATTGTAAAATTCACTTCAGCCGAATAATTTTTCCTTTAATAGTATGTTTGTATTCATAAAACCAGAATTTTCTTGAAAACGGTTGGTTTTTCCGGACCAAAACAGGTATATATACAGTGCTTCTCAAAAGTCCCCACCCCCGTCTTATTTTTGGAACGATTATACATAAACATATGAAATTTGGAAACTGAATATTAAGGGTTGTAAACTTCCCTACTAGTGATGATAGATGACGAAATCATCAAAGATGACGTCACAAGGCCATTGTGACCAATAATTTTAAATGGAACCCTACGGCAAGCGACACCTCTTTTGAAAGGTATCGAAAAAACCTATTCAATGATACTAATTTTCTTTGTGTTCATAGCAGTTCTAATGGCTAATTAGTGAACATTAAAATTTAAATTCCATTCAGTATGATATCAATTACAGATTTAAGAATCAGTATCTACTCAAGGAAATTGCTCGAAGTGACCTCCATTTACTTCCTGAAAGTGAAATATCTTATTTTTAAACTCTTCTCGTACTTTTGCAAATGTGTCTGCGGAAACAGCCTCACATTCTGCAACAATACGTTGTTTTGAAACGTCAATATTGTCAGGTACAGT
This sequence comes from Gonioctena quinquepunctata, assembly GCA_018342105.1. Classification (NCBI taxonomy): domain Eukaryota; kingdom Metazoa; phylum Arthropoda; class Insecta; order Coleoptera; family Chrysomelidae; genus Gonioctena; species Gonioctena quinquepunctata. The sequence continues at coordinate 292,268 of JAFIRS010001465.1, read as the reverse complement.
GGCGTTAACCTTCGATTCAAGGTACCTCCACAGAAAAAAATCCAAAGGTGTGAGGTCCGGTGATCGAGCTGGCCATTCCGTTGGACCTCGTCGAAAAAAAAAAGATATTAGGAAAGTCCAATTTATTTTTCGAAGGGAATTTCCAGTTTCAATTTGACACCATAGTTTCAGGACACCTTGTATATGGGATTAACGAAATAACGATGAAATTTGATAACAATGTGGAAACCCCATTTTTCGACAGGATGTAACGAAGTTTGGCACAAAAATATTCTCAATCAATGCCACGGATAAGTTCGAAGATAGGCCAAATGGATCAGGCAGTTTCGAAATGGTGCCTGTTGAAACATAGAAAAAATCCTCAGTCCCCCTTTTTTCCACCAATAGCGACAAATTTCTTGATGGAGCTTCATGAGTTACCGGACTTTTATTCGAAAAGTTTTTCTCTAAGATGTACACACTTAAATCTGGAAAAGATTTCGACAATTTTTTTTTTGGATGTTTGATAACGATTTCGGAATTTCATCAATAAATCGTGAAATCTACCTTTCCGACTGGCCGCCCCACCGGGTTGTTCAATAATATTATAGAGCCTGTAGTCATTAGGTGATCAATGCACACGTGCATACACCCATCATCTACACTAAACGCAAATTCAAGTCCCCTGCATTTGCTGTTTATGTCGTGGAAACGAAAAGGCCATCCTTAACCCAAAAATCGTTCTGGAAATTCGTATCCGCGCTCGAAAGCCATTTCCCCGTTGTCCATTTTCCAATGTCTCCCAGGACTCGTTCTGTAAAAACATGAGGATAAAAGATAAAGTTATATATTACATTACAACTTGGCGAGCAGAATCGATTTTTTCGCTATAAATTTCGAGATACCTAAGCCGAACACGAGCAAAAAAAACAAGAAGGCAGCAAGAACTAATTCACCTTTTATCAACGTTGCGATATATGAGGGTTTAGTGCTATTACAGAGAATGGAACGAAGGAGGAATGCAATGTTAGAAAGTAATCTAGACAACCAATGAATAGATTTTAGCTCCGTTTTTATTATTCAGATGAAAATTTTCTGATGAAGGGTTTTCTGTTTATTTGTGATATGAGTAAGTTGCCCACTGCAAGTTTTTATAATACCGGGCGTTCCAAATTCCATGTGGCAGGAAGTATCTATCTTCCTGAAGAAGATTGATGAAAATGTTTCCCATTTCATACGAGCTAAATTTTGGTATAATTTTGAAATAATCAGGGTGTTTGTTGTAGGTGCTACAGATATATTTTTTTTTCAATAGAACAGCCTGTGGATGGTTATGAAGTGTCAAATGTGATTCGTTTTTTAAAGAACGTTACATCTGTGGGCATTGACTGTCTCTCAACAAAAATTATAAAAACTATAGGACTCATTATTGCAAGTCCTCTTTCAGATTTGATTAACATGAGTGTTGAATATGGCGAATTTCCTATGGATTTGAAGACTGGTATTGTCACTCCATTATATAAAAAAGGCAGACGAACATTGTTAGAAAATTTTAGGCCGATTACTGTACCAACTGTCATATGTAAGATTTTTGAGAGATGTATACATACCAGGATGCTTGGTTTTCTCGATAAACATAATGTTATAAGCAGGCATCAACATGGATTTCGCCCTGGGAGATCGACGGAGAGTGCCTCGGTGGCTTTTCTCGATTACGTCCATACTGCGTTGGACCGCGGAAGGTTTGGTACTCTTCTTTGACCTTTCTAAAGCATTTGACTCTATCACTATTAATGTTGCTCTGGGCAAATTATCTGGACAGGGTTTTCGGGGCATATTTTTGTCGTGGCTCGCATCTTATCTTGAGTATCAAAAAATTTGCGTAAAAGTGGATGATTGTAGATCTCAACTTTTTGATGTTGATTTAGGAGTTCCTCAAGGATCAGTTTTAGGTCCCTTGATTTTTCTTCTGTACGTCAATGATTTACCAAATTATTTGAGCACTGAACACATTTTTTTGTATGCAGATGATACGACAATCGCCACTGATGCTGAAACCCCAGAAGAACTTGTGCAGAAAATGAATAATTTGTCGAAATAATTTACTGATTGGTGTAGTAACAACTCCTTAATTGTCAATCCTGACAAAACAGTATGTCTACAGTTTTATTCTCGTACAAAAATCTCAAAAGATTATTTTGTTCGGGTAAACAACAAAAATATATATTTTCCGGACTCAATAAAATTTCAGGGCACATATTTAGATGCCAATTTGAAGTGGAATACACATGTTGATCAGGTGTGTAAGAGACTCAATAGTAGTTATTATGCAATTTTGCAGCTGAAAAATATCTTCACACTAGAGCAATTAATAAATGTGTACTATGCTCTCTCATATTCACATATTTCTTATAACATTGTCTTTTGGGGAAGTACGGCCAATGCTTGCAGAGTTTTTATCAGTCAAAAAAGACTAATTCGCCTAATCTTTGACTTAGATTACCGAACGACGTGTAGGAATCATTTTAAAAAGTATAACTTACTGACGGTACCATCGATTTACATTTATAAAACTGTAACATATGTTAAACTCAACATCAAGAGCTTCTCAAAAAATTCTGACTCTCATGACTATGCTACGAGGTGATGGTGATTTATTTAGAAGTACAAAGCACCGTACTTCACTTTACGAAAGCAGTCCTAAGTATAATGGAATACGATTTTTCAATCACCTCCCCAGTGATATCAAAAACGAAAAAAATATTAATAAATTCAAAATGAGATTGAGAAAATATTTAGTGGAATCCTGCTTTTATGACATTAGTGAATATTTGGCTAATTCATAAAAAAAATTTAATTTGATTATTTGCTTGTTTGTATAGACGATATGTTTTAAGTAATATAGTTATTTATTTTCTGTATATATATATATATATATATATATATATATATATATATATATATATATATATATATATGTATGTATATGAGTACCTATGTATGTCTGTGTATATACATTTTATGACTTGTCCTATATCATGTATGATCTTAAAGGATAAATAAAGATTATTATTATTATTATCATCACATATTCAGGTTCGGCGTTGAATTCTGATCATTTCATGTATAGTTTTTGAAATTCGGTTACGGCATTGTTTAGTAATTGTACTTCACCTGAATATGTGAGATTTTGAGGAAGACCATTTTTGAAAATACCTTATGCATCAGATCACATGTGAATTTTACAAAATATACTAGGTGTTCAAAATGTGGTTGCAGTTTTGAGTTTTTTTTATACACGCTTTATTAGCTTCATCTGTATGTATGTATATATGAATGTAGGTAACGGAATCTTTGAAATTAATTTTCATCCACTTCCAGACGTCTGAATCATTTGGAATTCTGCACACGTATTGAGAACTGATGACAGTACAATAATTGCATAGCTATATTCTCACCAAGATCGTCAGAAACTGAAAAGCAATGAAATTATATTGAAAAGAAGTTGTTGGCGTTAGGTCTTCTATAGAAAACCAATATTTCTCAGTTAGCCAACGTTTCGGCGATATATTTCGCCATCCTCAGGGCTCTAAAATATAAAATTATGGATTATTACAAAAGAAAAATTGCACAAGAACCATTTTTATGAAAGTAAAAGTAAAAATAAGAACGTGTAAACGTTTATAGCTGAAATTATAATTCTTGAATATTGATACCAGCTCAAATTCCGAAACCAGTCTCAGGAAATGCTTTTATTGTAGACTTACATGAGGGATTTGGTTTTTCTTCGTCAAAAATACAACACAGCATAAAAACAACATAGATGTAACGAAAATCACTCGTCGGTTTATTTTTCTGTTAAAAAGTTTTTATTTTTTATTTTTTTGTGGCTAAAATCTACTAATTGCTACCTTATTAATTTGGCTCACTTTCAAAATACTCACTTATCCGCCTTACTTCAACTATTAACTGTTATATACTATAACTAGCTGGTACCAGCGACTTAGTCCGCGTTGAACTATGTATTTTTTGTGATGAACTTGGTATTACTTGAATTAGTTATCTGAATAAAATACATGCGATCGGTTTTCATGTATAATAATGAATGTCCATATTACTTACATGATACAATAAATAATGGTCAGGTCGATTTGTTGGGGCTATTCAACTCATTGTACATCAATTCCTTGTTATATTGAAAATGCTTATTCTCTAATAATATATACCATCACACTATTATAAATTCACTCACCCCTTCAGGGACGGAATTTCTGAAAATACTGGAACACGTATTGCTTTTTTTCTAACAAAGGCCCCAAATACCAATTTTTATGACTCATACTTTAGAAGTAACGGAACCCTCACACAAACTTTTGCTCCCCTTTCCATCCCACCCTCATCCTCCCATTCAACCCCTATTGCTTCCCAGGAGATACACTGAAACATGTATTATTTTATCCCTTACAAAGATTTTTATGACCCTAACTTGAAAAACTAACCGAACCCCCATACACATTTTCAACCTCCATTTCACCCCGTTAGGGGTTAAATTTCTAAAAACACTGAAATACATATTTCTTCTATTTGTAACATAGACTTCACATATACATCTTCATGACCACAACTTGAAAACTAACGGAATTCCTTGAGAAACTTCCAATCCCAATTTAACCCCCATTTCACACATTTAGGTTTTTCAAAACCCAAAACTAGTATTTTTTATTTATTACAAAGACCTCCAGATACCAATTTTCATCATCCTATCTTCAAAACTAACTATACAGACTTTCAATCCCCATTTTACTCCTTCAGGGTTAAATTTCAAAAAACCTTGAAACACATTCATCTCTATTTGTGGAGAAGAGCCCAAATACTAATTTCCATGACTCTCATTTCAAACCCAACTGTACTTTCACTTTCACCCCCCTTCTCACCCACCTTTTCCCCCCTTTAGGAATGGAATATTAAAAAAATATGTTATCAAAATTTAAACTCTTAGGTCCAGCGGTTTGGTCTATGCGTTGATTGTATATCAGTCAATCAGTTAGTCAGGACATGTAATTACATATGTACATATTACCCCAAACACAAGGTAGCTGCTGGGAACCGTTGAGGGGATCCCTTGACTGTCTTTCGTCTCCATCATCAGATTAACTCCGGGCCTCCATTATGTTGTAGTGTCATCAGAACTACATATGTGTGCCAAGTTTCAACAGAATCGGTTCACAGGTGTAAAATCAATAAATCATTCCCTATTTTTCTACCCTCAGGGGTGTAATTTTTTCTCAAATTCATCTCAAACCAACTTTGAGGCATACTCTATTCATTAAAATAAAAATCATCTGAATCGGATAACCCAGTACAAAGTTATGCGTGGTGGAATCGGTTGAGAAGTAAAAATTCAGCGGGTCAACCAACAATCATCCCCCATTTTCCTACCTTTGATAGTGCATTATTGTTTCCTAATCCAAATGGGACCAACTTCGAGGTACACCCTATCTATTGAAGAAATGATCATCGAAATCGGACCACTCTGTAGAAAGTTATGCATGATCATACATAAAAAAATATACGTGTCTACTAGAGAACCTCGGTTAATAATGTAAATTCAGTAGTAATACTATGAGCACAGCGGTAATAAGACCAAGAGTCACTCATGGCTCATTCTTATGGGGGCCAAAAACAAATCAAAGACAGGCAAAAACCAACCTTGGGAAAATCTAGAGGCTTGCCTGTCTCTGTATCACGGGTGCAATGAATAGCACTCCAACAGGTGCAATGGAAATCATCCTGAACCTCGAACCCCTTGACTTACATGTCATTGGAGAGGCCAGGATGAGTGCATACGGACTGAAACAAACAAAAAACTGGAGAATCCGAACAACTGGACATACCAAAATCACTCATGTAATCAACATCGGAGAACTCGGAATGATTTCAGACTACATGCAACCCCTATACTCATTCGAAAAATCATTCGAAACCCGAATTGACGGGTCTGGATGGGCCCCGTGTATAGAATCACAATCAACTGCGGACATAGTCTGGTATACAGACGGTTCAAAGACAGTTGAAGGAACGGGAGCAGGAATACATGGGGTGAGGCCAAGAAGGGATTACATAATACCACTTGGCAAATGCTCCACGATATTCCAAGCTGAAACACATGCTATTATGGTATGCATTCAGAAGAATCTAGAAAGTGGTTATAGGAAAAAACACATCTACATTCTATCTGACTGACAAAGTGCTATCAAACTCTATACAGATAAAGTCTAAACTGGTCTGGGACTGCCTCCAGAACCTCATCGAGCTGGCAAAACACAACAAGGTCACTTTGATGTGGGTGCCAGGTCACAGAGGCATTGAAGGCAACGTAAAAGCGGACCAGCTAGCTAGACAAGCATCTGAAACGATATTCACAGGGCCAGAACCTGTACACGGGATTAGCAAAAACCGATGCAGGACCCTGATCGACGAGTGGATGAAAAGAAGACACCAACAATATTGGGATCAAACTGTCAGGCAAATACACAGCAAAGTCTTGGTGGGGCATCCAAACCGGACCCTGACGGCTGACCTTCTGAACCTGAACAGAACGAAGGCACGTATAATAGTAGGTCTGTTGACTGTACACTGCGGCCTATGAAAACACCTAAGCACCATGGGAGTACGCAGGGAAACCGGCTATGTGATGAAGAGGAGGAAACAGCCTCTCATATTATCTTCGACTGTGACGCCCTAAGTAGTAGGCGACACAGAACCTTAGGAGAGATCAGCCCGGAAACAGGCATGAATCCGAAAAACCTTATCAACAGGCTACTAAACCTAATTGAAGGCACAAACCTATCTGAATGAGGAACCACTGACGACAGAATGATACAATAGACCCCAGCTGGTCGCACTGTCAAGGGAAGCTAAGTGCCAACCCTGTCTCTGGCTCGTCAGCTTTCAACCAACCAACCAACCATAAGCACTTCACAATAATCAGATTATACATCGTTAACTTGTTGCATTATTACAAAGAGTGTCAGTTTGCAGTAGGATTATCCTGTCAAACTGACACGATTTGTAATTATTCAGGAAGTTTGAGATGTATAACCGTATTTATTTTGAAGTACGTATTGTATTTGATACGATTATTTTTTGAGTAAATTAAGTAAATACAAACAATGTATCAATATAAATACAAATTGGTTCAATGAAAATTACATTTATTATATAGTACGTTTTTTTTTAACTAAGTTATTTTATGCGCTGGAAACGTGGCTACTGCTCATTGAAATGCTGGAAATACCGAAGTTGTTATTTCTTGAACCTGTAGCGTTTTTGAAATTGGATTTCACCCTATTTATTATGTTTTGGTGATGTTGTTCATCTAACTGGAGGTAGGGTTTGATATAATTGCTAGTATAATGTCGTATTATTTTAATAAGTTCTTGTTCCGATACACCTGCTTTTGCCAATTGTGAAACAGCAGTGGCTCGGTGAGAATGATTTGAAAATGTTTTGTTTGTCATATTCAAATTTGCCAATTCTGCAGACTTTTTGGTCCATTTACTAATTTCATGCACTACAATTGGCATATATTTGTACCAGTCAAGGGTTTTCTGTTTTCTCCAGTTGGGATTTACTGTCAGAAATAACCTATCTGTTTTAATATTGATGTTTTCGCTTCTTTTTATCATTAGTTTATCTAGAAGTCTCACTGGACAACGACTTACTTCATTATGGTTGGGTACAAGCCATTTATTATTAGCACACGGTTTTGCTCCGCTCTGTGTGGTTTTGGTATTCAACCAGTTGGAGTATCATAATTTTCAGTTTCCTTTTGAAAATAATGAGTCAAGCATGACATTCCTTCATTTCCTCTCCACGAAAGTTCTACAGAAGCAATTAAGATTTGTAATCCTTCCGGTGTATTTTTATCCCACGATTCTATCATTGCTATGTATCTTTGACTGCTGGTGCACTAACCTTTTTCTTGTCCGGTAACATTTGAAGTTCCCTTCTTTTTGAATTTCTTGCGCATCGTGCGGCTAAAAATATGGGACAATGGACCAATTACTCTATTAAACTCCTTCATATATTTTTTTTGTATTTGTTTTGCCGTTACGTTCCACATCGTTTTAACCACATTTTCTTTATAATTTTCTCCATTACCTTTTCGCATATTGAAAGCCCAATCTTTCAAAATGGATGCTATCATTTCAGTGGAAATTGATTCATTTAGTACATAGTTTCTTTCACTACAAAACGTAAGAAATTGTTTCCATACGTACTTTTCTGTTTTCACTGTATTATGAGGCTCAGCATTTTGAATACTATCGTCTATTGCATTTAATGATAAATAATCGACTCATTTTTGAACAATTATTGATAAATGTAAAAATTTTACGGTTCTGTTAGTTTGTGTATTGTTGTATATTGATGTCGATGTGGTTACTACGGAAATGAAATTATTGTAAAATTTCCGATTGGTGGAGCTACTATAGGTATGATCAGGTATTATCAAAATTATACAAGGTAACTTAACTGAATTGAACGTTCTGATTGGTTAAAAATTACACGAAAAAAATAATCACTTATATGTGAAGTATAATGAATTAACTGGTAATTTAGCGTCTATTTCAGATCAGATCTCAGATTGTGGATTTGATAGCGAGCCTGAGCCCTAATGTATGATTTCAAGAGATTTTTGAAATAGTGGGTGTATCCCACGTCTCTCAGATTGGTAGGATGGGAATTGAAAAGTATAGGTCTAGATACATATTTTTTTTGTCCAACTATTTCCAAGGTTCTGGGGGGTGAATCTGTGAATTTTTTGTTTCGTGTTTCTTAATTGTGGGGTGTTTATTTTTGTTCAATGTTTGTGTTGCCAAATATTGCAGTTGAAACAAAAATTGTTGCCTTATATCGAACACTCCAGTTTTGTTATATAAGAGTCTGCTGAATGATTTCAATTTTTATTCAACATAATTTTCTGGATTCTTTTTTCAATTGTGGAGTGTTTGTTAAATGTTTTCTCCCAACCTCACCCCACGCCATTATACGGTCAGATGAGGTTGAACAAGTGCATAGTAGACTTTTTTAGTTGTTCTTTGTTAAGAATGTCCTTCAGGATTTTTAATTTATATACCAAGCATTTAAGTTTTTTGTATATGTAGGTTAGGTGATTTTTCCACTTCAAATTGTTATCCAAAATTTAAAGTACTTAATTTTTGGTGTGGATTTGATGCTAAAATTTGTATTGCCCAGTTTTGTGAATGATATGCCAATTCAAGAGAAACTTTTTTCTTTCAAGAATGTAGAGTTCTTTTCAGTATTCATAGTTTTCTAGTTACCTCTCCGCAATTTATCCACTCAAATTGTTCTAGAACATTTGCAGTAGTAGGTAGCGGACCTATCCTTCGAAAACATCTAGCTCTCCATACACTTAATGTCTGGTTTAACCAACTTTCGCGTTTATCCCTAACATCGTCATTGTAAACACCCAGCTACCCTGAAGTTTTCGGCGAGTAATGATCAGATAACAACTCGCAAGACAAACAGTTTCAGCGTGTGAAATAAATTAATCTTCCGGCTTACAGTTTGGAAGAGCTGGTGCTCCTTTCATGAAGTTAAGCGGACATTGATGAAAAGTTTTTTTGCAAGAAGACATAAACCCACCGGTTAAGGGTGACTTAAAAATGAGATTGAGTCTTCAGATGTTATTCCTAGTACGTACCGAATAAGATGTATGCGTAGAAAATTACGTTTGAATGTTTTTTGAGAAGGTATCGGATTATTGCTTTCCATATGTTGGGTTCTTTCTCCCCCTGGAAGTAAAACAGATCAGTTATCTGCTCAAATTTTGAGGAAAACGGACCAGGAAGGATGGACTTATAAATTACTATGGACTCAGTCCCACGTTTGATGAATTTACTAGATGTGATCCAAGAACAAATACCAAAACCTGTATTCATAACATATTAACAAGCATCGATGACTCAAAATTCGAAACGGTGATATTAGAAACATATTTATCTGAACACGGGGGACAATTCATAAACATTTTTGAAATCTAAAAAAATACAGAGATGAAAAAGGTCTTAAGACGCAATTTTTCCTCCTACGCTTTGAAGAAAGTTACTGATGACTTGAGTTTGACCGACTGGGATATTTTTATTCATTTCAATGACAACAACATCAACATGCTTAGTAAAAATTGTGTCAAAATTCTAGTAGCCAAAATTGATAAACACTTACCCCTAAAAGAAATAGAGAATGCAAACGAACCAATTGTCAACTTTTTCAATAATAATGATGAAGAATGAGAGAGACCTTATGCTTTCTGAAAATTATGAGCAATTCAAGCAAGTCTCACTTTGACATCCAGGTTTATAAATTTTATAAAAACTATTACAAAAACTGTATTGAATCTACAAATAAAACTGACCCGACAGACGTTGTCCTGTCCAAATTTTTATGTTCCCTAAAATGTTTTTCCCGAAAACTCTCGTCCGCGTAGAATTCCTTTTTTTCTATGTTTTCCCTCATGTTGTTCCATCTAGACTATGCTTCTGACTCCTTCCACTTCCTGTTGTCCCGTTATCCCGTTATACCGTTTTCCTATTATCCCGTTTTTTCTTCATCCCGTTATCCCGTTTTTCCGTTATCCCCTTATCCTGTCATCCCATTATCCCGTTTTTTGTTATCCCGTTATTCCCGTTATCCCGTTATCCCATTTTCCTGTTATCCCGTTTTTTCTTCATCCCGTTATATCGTTTTCCCGTTATCCCCTCATCCTGTCATCCCGTTATCCCGTTTTCCCGTTTTTTCGTTATCCCGTTATTTCCGTTATCCCGTTCTCAATTTATCGTACTACAATTATTATATTCGATTGCCATCTTGCAACCCTATTGCGGATCTGTGGATGAAAAATAAAATAAAAATCGCGATGGAAAAATAGGGGTTGATCGTAGAAGGGTGAAAATTCAGGGTGGTATGTATTTTTGAATGCTGTATCATAAAAAAATAAAAACATCTTGTATATCATTTCATCTACTTAAGATACAGTGTTCTTTCACTGCATGGTATAAGATTTTAGGAAAGCCAAAAGTATAGAAGAATTGTAAAACAACCATAGCATAACCACGATAACTTAAATACCTAATAATAATAATTATATTTCATTTTTTTTAAAATTTCCTAACATAACAATAAAATATATATATATATATATATATATATATATATATATATTATATATATATAATATATATATATATATATATATATATATATATATATATATATATATATATATATATATATATATATATATATATATATATATATATATATATATATATATATATATATATATATATATATATATATATATATATATATATATATATGAAAGAGAGGAATATCGAGGGGACTGTTAAAAACAAAATGGAAGGAATTTAATGGACATAGCCCTCAGAGAAAGTTGTTATCCGTAGACACGTGTTTCGGGCTCTCGGCCCTCATCAGTACGGTGGAGATTGCGATTGGCTTTCTGTTTGTTGACTCCGTTGATTTGTCGTTTTCTACCAAGTGTTGTTCATCTTTGCACTTCTCCACCGTACTGATGAGGGCCGAGAGCCCGAAACACGTGTCTACGGTTAACAACTTTCTCTGAGGGCTATGTCCATTAAATTCCTTCCATATATATATATACAAGAATTGCTCGTTTAAAGATATAAGATATATATATATATATATATATAATATATATATATATATATATATATATATATATTATATATATATATAATATATATATATATATATATATATATATATATATATATATATATATATATATAATTTTCTAATGTAACTTCAATTTTGGTACTTTTGAGACTTGCTACACATGTTTATAAATAAATTATCTATCTATCAATAAGGCAATAAGTCAGAATTACTGAATTTGTTCCGATACGTTACTGCGGTTTTGGTATTCCAGATTCCAAAGTAAACTAAAATAATTTCAAATTTTCCAGTAACTTATCGTTCGAAAATAATTTGCCTGAAAATATACCTCCTTCGATGACGTTTCGGGAATTACTTCTGTCCCCTACCTCAAATCCAAGTTTTTTCTGATAATTGCAATTTTGAATCGCTCTTAAAGATTCCAAATACTTGCCCACACTCCAATTCTGCTGGGCCGGCGCAGTTCCGCTTTTTGCGGAATACTTCTGACCTACTCGTTTGATGGGTAGTGACATAGCTGAGCTGATGACGTCAGGGTTTAGTTGGCGGTAGGCAGCGTGGCGAACGGTTAATGGTTTGCAGCCCAACTGATTCTATCAGTGTTCTCTCGCAGAGATTCCAAATGAATATCCCCTCTCACGTTCCGGCGCAGTCCTGCCTTCTTTGCGCTTGACATTTCTCACCTAATCGCTGCTCGTGACGTAGTGCCTGATGTAGCTGGATTCTTTGGGATGGACGGCCAAGTGAATTCCTTGCTGACAGGCGTAGAATTCTTTCGTTATTAGTATCGCTGGTTCGTTTTGTCGATTCCATTATCACGATGCTGGGTATGGTTTGTTCATATCATTTCACGTTCGCGGCGCGGTGTTACATTATCATTTTCTAATACCGGAATTGAATATATTGGCTTAATTCGCGGATTTTAACTCAACTTCCAATGCATTATATTTATACGACTTCCATTAAGGGAGATACGGTTTCAATTATACTAGGCTTTTGATCGTTTTATTCAAAACGGAAAAATAGTAAGTTCGTTACAGTTCCAATTAATTGGAAAACCCCTTAAAAAGATATCTGTTTTTTTTTTTTTCGAAGAAGTATTGCATAAAACTGAAGAATTTGAATTTGGAACGACAAACACCATTAATACAAATAAGAAATTATTGTGTGCAATACTTTTTTGCAGTAAATAAAAAACCTTCAAAAGTTATTTAGAACATATGTTTTCCTAAAAATCACGGCTTGGAGTTTGTCCTCGTACATCATATATCTCATACCTCTGTTCAACCTCTGTTCATGGAATTTCTATCAGTGTGGTGAACCCAATTCCATATCCTTTCAAAGGCGTTAAATAAGGTACGAGTATTTTTACGATTCGCCCTAGGCAGATTCATTTTAAACTCGAGCAACTCTGAGTGACAAAACTTTTAATGGAAATAGTTTCTGAAATTGAGAACGACAAAGAGGATGAATTTATAGCTGTCTTGTTTGAGAACGCGCACCCTATGCCTCGTGTAACAGTGGTTTTGACGTAAAAAACCGTGTTATTCGAACTCATATAAAAAAGTCAATTCACTTGATTGCATGTGTATTTCGGTAATCTTCAAAGAATAACAAGAATGATGCAGGGTATTCGACTGTGTCAATCATGATATTTTGATAAACAGACTGGCCAGTTATGGTATCAAAGATAAAGCTCTTCTATGGCTTACCAGTTTTTTGAGAAACCGAAAGCAGTATGTATGCCTTAGGAGCAAACAAAATAATGGAGTAAAAGCAACAAAGAAATATTTCACTACTAACTAGGGAAAAAATGTGAATTCACCGCTAAATGTTTCTGACCTGTTGTATGTCTGTGGTTGTCTGTGATTTTCCTATTCTGTATATATGAACAGTGTGTCTCACTTCTAATGGAAACACCACCGTACCTCCCGTAATTATTGGAATAGAATTCTGTTCGATCGTTAGATATACCGAGAATGAGTCAGAATCTCTGCTGGGGTCAACCTGAGTCAAATACACTGCGCACCAGAAGCGATGAATATACCGATTTTTGCGAAGAATAATATTAGGGGAAAAGAAAGGCTCAAAACTCTAATGGATTAGTGATCAGGACATCAACTTCAGTACCAATCAATATTTTCGCTGAAAAATATTCAGTTTTGAAAAATCCGAATTTGTCTCACTTTTCATGTGTTTCCATGAAAAGTGAGAAAAATTCGGATATTTCAAAACCCCCGTATCTTCTGTAATTATTGGAGTAAAATTCTGTGATTTCTACGATCGTTAGATATACCAAGGATGAGTCTAAATCTCTACTGGGGTTAACCTGACTCACTAAGTGCCGCCAGAGGCGATGGATACACCGATTTTTGCGAAAAATAATATTAGGGGGCAAGATAGACTCAAAATTCTAACGGATTCTGATCAGGACATTTACTTAAATAATATTAGGGAGCAAGATAGGCTCAAAACTTTTACGGATTCGTGATCAGGATATCAACTTTAGTACCGATCAATATTTTCGCTGACAAATTTTCAGTTTTGAAAAATCCGAATTTGTCTCACTTTTCCTGGAAACACCCCCGTATCTTCCGTAATTATTGTAGTAGAATTCTGTAATTTCCACGATCGTTAGATATACCGAGAATAAGTCTCAATCTTCTCTAGGGTTAACCTGAGTGACATACACTGCGCGCCAGGAGCGATGGATATACCGATTTTTGGGAAAAATAATATCAGGTGGCAAGATAGGCTCAGAATTCTAACGAATTCGTAATCAGGAATTTACTTTAGTACTAATCTATGTTTTCGAGAAAAAAATGTCAATTCTGAAAAATCCGTATTTGTCTCACTTATTATGGAAACAATTTAATGCTTATCCCGCCTCCAATTTTTTTTTCGCATAAATCGGTATATCTATCGTTCCTGGCGCGCAGTGTATGTCACTCAGGTCAACCACAAGGATGATTTAGACTTATCCACGGTATATCTACCATTCGTGGAAATAACAGAATTCTACTACAATAATTACTAAAGTGAGACAAATTCGGAAATTTTCAGAACTGAAAGTTTTTCAGCAAAAATATGGATTTGAACTGATGTTGATGTCCTCATGACGGATCCGTAAGAATTTTGAGCGCATTTTGTCCCCTAATATAATGTTTCGCAAAAATCGGTATATTCATCGCTTCTGGCGCGCAGTGTATAAGACTCAGGTCAACCTCAGAAGAGATCAGTCAAAAGTCAGAATTGCTTTATTGTCATAAAAAATTAATTTTGTTGACAAAGCTACCCAAACATAAAAGTTACTACATAGACATTTAAAAAAAAACAGCACACTGTTTAAGTTTAAATAAATGAAAAATATAAATACAGTAACAAAGTTAAGACAACATTAAAAAATATATATGTATGTATTTGAAAGCTAAAAAAGTATATTTGAGCATCCGCAATGTAACTATCCCCTTAGGAATTTTTATTGTAAGTTGTGAAATTGTCAATGAGGAATTCATCTGCATTCTAGACAAAGGAGATTTTTAAACTCTTTACGAAATTTGTGATTATCATTTATTTTCCTGATGGGAAGAGGAAGATGGTTGAACAGTTCCTTTCCATTATAACATATGGAGGACTTGATTTGAGAAGTTGAGGGAATAGGAGGACTGACGTTATATATGAGTCTGGTTTCGTAGTTCGATTGATGAGGCATAATGTTTTCCTTGTAGTTCTTATAAATTAGACCAAGTGATTCCAAAATGAAGAGGGGTAAAATTTGTTGTGATAAAAAAAGAGGTCCACAGGGATCACTTAATTTTGCTTGACATATATATCTCTGCGCTTTTTTTTGGAGCATAAAAACTGAGTTGGTTAAAGTTTGAGAACTTGCACCCCAGAAACGAATTCCATAGCGCAAGTACGACTCACAAAGCGCAAAGTATTGTAACAAACCTAGGCTGGACCTGTCGCCTCATTCATTGCCATCGACAACGATGATGTCATCCCCGGAGATATTCAAGAACAATCCAGTCGCGCCGCCGCGGTTAACAACGGTCAATATTGGAAACAACTGGAACATGCTGGTTGCCAACCGCCAGAATTGGAAAGATCGAGAATTCTGTAACGGAGATAAATAGGCAGCACTCAAGAGGGCACGACAGTCTCAGCGAGCCGATAGAATCGAGCGATACAGTGGCGTAGTTAGTAATATAAATTAGTTGTAAATTCAAGTGTGAAATAAATTAGTAAAACCAAGTTAAGTTTATTCACGTTACAGTATTTGGACTCACCCTCGGTATATCTAACAATCGTGAAAATCACAGGATTTTACTGCAATAATTACGGAAGATATGAGAAGTGAGACACACTGTATGTAATTTATTTCTGTGAATATGTATTCATTTTATGGACTATTTCAATTCAATTTCTTGTCATATGGAAAATAAATTGAAGATGAAGTTTTACAGTATGTTCTAATATTATACCATAATATCCCAAAATGAACATTATATAAAATCAACTGCATAGGTATTCAAAGTCATATAAATATGAATGATTAATAAAATATTTTCTTAAATACCCTTTATTTCACAAAATCGTCTAGAAGGTATCAAATAATTTCTCCTAACCCCATACAGATGTATAAACCCGTACAGATTCCTAACTCCAAACGGATTATCCTGAATTTTTAATAAATTAAAATAATTAATAAAAAACGCTTTTTAAAGACGAGCTCTTATTCAAAAAGAAAAAAATAATTGCTTTGGATGTGTGACGTAGGTTATTCCGTGAGTTATAGATTCAAGAGCTTGTCACGCAAAGTTTTCAGTTCGAATACAAAAGCGACAAGCTTTTCAATCCATAACTCACGGAATAACCTACGTAACACATTCAAAGCAATTATTTTTACTTTTCGGCGCATTTGAATAAAGCTTGTCTTTCAAAAGGTTTTTAATTAATTATTTTATTTTATGCTTTTTGGTAAGTACGCCTCAATTCATGCATTCTTCTTAAAGCATCGTTATTATCAGGCCTTCTTCCTGTAAGTTCTGAGCTATCTAGTTCTTCAATGAGGGGACCATCTAAAGATTAACTCGTCCGCCATCCTGGAGCTACCATCTTCAATTCATGAATCTGACAAAAAATAATAATCTTCGACTAAATTCATGATCTCCGAACCCAAAACCCCATTTTGAATAGAAACGGTCCATAATCACAAAACTCGTCCACCATCTTGGAGCCGCCATCTTGGATTCATGAATTTTTATTTTAAATTCATAATCTCGTACCCCTAAAACCCCTACATCCCAATTTTGAATAGTATCGGCCCATAATTACAAAACTTAAATTTGTGAATTTTCATAAAAAAAAACATAATTTCCGACCCCGAAAATCTTCACTTACCAATTCCGAATAGATAGACCATAATTACAGAGATCGTCCGTCATATTGGAGTAGTCATTTTGATCTTTGACAAAAAAACTCATAATCTTCGACCCCGAAAACCCGCACATACCAATTTCCAATCGAATCAGACCAAAATTACAATTCGTCCGCCATCTTGGAGCTGCCATCTTGAATTTGTGAATTTTGAAAAAAAAAAACATAATCTCCGACCCCGAAAACCTCCACATACCAATTCTGGATAGAATCGGACCATAATCACAAGATCATCCGCCATCTTGAAGCCGCCATTTGGATTTTACGAATTTTGACGAAGAATTCATAATTTTCGACCTCGAAAACCGTCACATACCAATTTTGAATCGATTCGGACCATAAACACAAATCTCGCCCGCCATCTTGGAGCCACCATTTTGTTTTTTTTTAACAAAAATTCCATAATGCATTGTCGCGGAAACTATGAATACCTGCCAAATTTCACGTCAATCGGATAACTGAAGTGGTAAATTTAACTTGTACGATTTCATTACAAACATCGGCACATATGAAAGTAAATAAAGCTTGTAAATTTCAAAAGGCGCGTTATTCATAAGACTTTGGTGAATGGGCCACCCATGCTGTCTCAAATATCTGCAATGACTTTTTTATTTTTCGCTTTTGGAATCCACTGGATTTGTGGTGAACGGTAAGGAACATTGTTCATTATAAGAACGATATATGGAGGAAGATTTGGTTCAAACCATTTCATTTCAAGCCGATTCCAAAACGCTGAGTTTTCTGAAACGAAATTCTGTCATGCCTTCCTAATTGCATTTTTGGACTTGAGAAGAACATTGTATCGATTTCATGTTTTCCTTTAGCATGCTGCGAGATGGTACAGTATTAGACAAATAAAATTCAAAAATTTTTTTTCTTATATTTTCGGTCATCCATCATCATCCGTTGAAAGTTCTGTCAAAACACATATCCTTTGAATAACACTATAGTTCGCACCAGCATCATTTCCTTCAATCAATTGACGGTACAAGTTGAGAACAATCTCTTGACTTGAGAGCGAAAGCCCTGTTTTAATGAAAAACTCATGTTTTTAATGGTAATACTTTGAACCATCCTCAGCATAACATAAAATATTTTATTGCGAGTACTCCCACATATTTTTGACGACTACAATGAACTGGCACTAAATATATTTCCTGATTCAACTCACAGTTTGGAGTAACGAACACTGAACTGAACTTTCAAAACAATCAAAAATAGAAACTGGAAGAGCCCTTTTCCATTTACTGCAAACTCGATTCACGAGAGCACTTTCCCAACTTTGTAGTTTCCAGTTTTTTGTTTGGAATACGAAACACTTTGTGAGAATTTATATCAAAAATGCACATATAATATTCTCTATATATATATATATATATATATATATATATATATATATATATAATTAAAAAAAAACTTCACAGTGGAACCTTTTAATTTTTAATTTCCATCCATCAAACTACAATAATTGTTAAAATTTTTAAACAATATATACGTTGTAAAATTCACTTACATTTTTGGTGAGCATGGTTACTAAGATGTTGAAATTTATTATGTGACATATTTCAGACCATGAAGAGGGATGAAAAACATTAAAATAGTACTAGTTCTTTTGATGAAATTTGACGTTGTTCACGACTGTCTTCACTGGCACCTGACATATGTCATGTCAATTATGCCTGCCGGAAGTTTTTCAACCTATAACTGGCATTTCTTCTCACTTGGTGAGTTCTAGTGCGACGGAGTAGTGAATTACCACAACGTTCATATTTGGGCACAAGAAAATCCACACATGATCGAACAATCTCGACACCAGGAACAGTTCAGCGTAAACATATGGGCAGGACTAGTAGGAGATACTTTAATTGGTCCTTTTACTTTACCGAGAATTTTAAATGGTGCCACATATTTAACCTTCCTACAGAACGAATTGCCTGCATTAGTGGAGGACGTGCCTTTACAAGTTCGTCAACAAATGTGGTTTATGCACGATGCCCCCCCCTCATTTTCGAGTCATCATCCACGATTATTTAGATACAGTGTTTCCCAATCGGTGGATTGGATGAGCAAGTCCAATTGCTTGGCGCCCACGGTACCCAGATTGCAACCCGCTCGAAGTTCTTAGCGAACGAATTATGGATGCCTTCCACACCGTAAGAAACACTCCCGGAATTTTAGAACGCGTACAGCAGTCTATGAGAAGAAGAGTGGAGGTTGTATCGCAGAAGGAGGAGGGCATTTCCAGCACCTCTTATAAAAAGTCAAGATTCGTTAGGTTTTGTATTTTTTAGGAAATGTTTGAAGAAACTTGTAATTTAGATCACAAACCAAATAAATAGCGGTTTTTTGTTTCATTGTGATAATAGGTTCCCCCTTTTGTTAAAAATTTTAATTAAATAAATGGTTTTACTTTTTTTCTCGATAACGGTCGCAGATGCGTAAAAATTACAAGAGACAAAAAAAATCACAAACAAAACAAGAATCCACCAGCGGCGCACTACAAAAAAGTTTATGGGGCGAAAAAGGGCATGACCCCTGAAAAAATATCTCCCTCACAATAACTCGTAATACTAGATGATGTAAACCCTAAAACGTAGCCTATGTTCGAATTTGATCTCAATTTCGCAAAAACTGAAAGAGCTATGGAGAAAAAAATACAAAAATCTTGAAATTTTAACGCTCTGTAGATCGGTAACGAAGCGTTTGCGAACATATGTTTATGTAAATAAAGTCTCATTTTGAAACACCCTGTGAATATATACAACCGCTTTATTTCTACGATACAGGATGCTGAAATTTAACAAAAAAATCAGTTCTTCCCCAATTTCTCTCAAAACGCTTTGGATTTTCCTTCCAATTTTAGTAATGCAAAGTACGCATAAAAATACATTTTTTCCATGATAAAGGATTTCTTAATTTTCATCAGTGGCGTTCCTGTTAACATGTCGTGTCATATTTCTGATCAAAATAATGATACGCCACTATCTTTTTTCCCAAATAAATATTATTTTTGTAATTGTTCTTGATCTTCTCATAAAAATGTTCTCTTGCCTTTTTTTCGTCCGGCGTACGGTTTTCGATTTAGAAAATGAAATACATTCATTTGCTTGTCTCTATTCGATATTTTCTCAATTTCACAATTGTGGTAACCAAAGGATCTAGGCAAGATTTTTATAATATTATGGTAACTATTATTTAGTTTTTGTAATGAGTACGCATAAAAATACATTTTTTATTTTTAAAAACATAACTATTGTGAACAAAAATGCCAAAATCAAATTAACTGTTCAAAATGTCCGCCTCCTACAAGTATGCACGCTTCAGCCCTCCTTGTCATTGACTCGCGTACACTTTGGAAAATTCCTGGAGTATTCCTTATTGCTTCACAAGAAACTATTACGCGATTTCGCAATTCTTCCTCAGTTAGAATTGGTTGACTGTACACCAAAGTCTTAAGAGGGCCCCAAAGATCTAGCTGGCCATGACTCTGCTCCCCCACGACCTATCCAGCGATAATAATAATATACATTTATTGACAGAAAATAATATCTAGATACATTTGGGGAAAGAAAAAAAATGAAACCTGTCAATAGGTTACAAGATTGGCATAAACCATTCTTACTCTTGCACCTCAAAAATAATAATAAATAAAAAAAAATACGAAGAAAGAGAAAAAATATATAGACGTGAAATTAATTATAATAATTATGATGAAGGGTGTTTATTCCATTGTTTTCTCGATGAAGATTTTATCAACTACACCATGAGACATTATTAAAACAATTTTGGAATAAAATCAAATCATGAGATCCACTCCCATACATATAAAAATATGTTATAAAGTTTTGGTTTAAATATTCGCGTGCCAGAGCACTAAAATGAGCAGGTGCACCATCGTGCATGAACCACATGCGATTTCGTATTAAAATAGGAACATCGTCCAACAGAATTGGCAAATTATCTTCAAGAAATCGGCGATGATTATGGCCATTTAATCTGCGTGGAAAAAAAAGTCCAATTAGGTAATCTCCAATAATTCCTGCCCAGACATTCAATGAGAACTGCTCCTGGTGATGGGGTTCCACGATTGCATGCGGATTTTCCTGACCCAAAAATGATTATTATGAAAATTTCTGATCCTGTTTTTAGTAAAACTAGCTTCGTCCCTGAATAAAATTTCCCTGTCAAATAAAGAATTTTCGGTAACTTTCTGGAGAAACCATTGGCAGAAATTCACTCGTAATGGGAAGTCTCGAGGAAATAGAGCCCTTTGAATGTGATAGGAATATGATAAATAATCATGAAGAATCCTCCATACTAGAACATGGGCGATATTCAAATTATTGGCAACTTGCCTCGTACTTATTTCAGGATTTTTGTCAACTGAATTTAAAACAGCTACCTCAATTGCTGGAGTTTCTGCAGTCCGATGTGCTCCTTTCAAGTGAGGATTTGGCTCAAATCTTCGTGTTTCACATAAACTTCTGTGGGTGATTGAAATCGTTTGAGTATCAGGAACCATCCTATTTGGAAAGCGCTCTTGATACAGTCGCCTAGCTTCATATGCGTTCCCGTCAGCAAGCCCATACAAGTAATGCATGTCTGCTAATTCGGTATTTGTAGAAATTTACCATGGTTTTTTTTAGTAAACAAGTTTTTATAACGTAGAGAGTTATTGCAACTTACAAATGAGCGCTGACTTTATTAAAAGATACGCTACTAAAGTATCCTCTAACGCGATTTCGAAAGGGTGTTATTGCAACAACCTTCTTCCAAGATGCCTATCTTCAAGCTGTATTTTGACAAGTACGTCCAATTATGTGAAACAACTTCACTTAATGGAATTATATCGTCTTCGAATGTGAATCTCAAGCTTTTTCTCCTTTTCATTGTTTCACCAGAAAAATAAACTTGAAAAGAATCACACTATTGTTCGTTAGTTGGACGCATAAGTGACACTTGGACGAATTAATTCTCCACAATATTGTTGGGGTAGAGAATATACCACCACCAAATGAATTATGCATCATTAGATTTTGAAAATATATAGAAGAGCAGTGCTTAACAAACTTTAGATTTTCAACCGACAGATTTATGACAGAAAAAAACAAATCTGACAAAATAAAGGAACTTTTAATCAAATGTTATTGGCCTTCATTCAAACAAAGTTAGGAATGCCTATATTTTAGGTTGAGGATATCCTCAAAGTCGGGCACAATGCGCATGCGTATATGTCAAAATGAAAGAAACTTTATTAAAAGAGCTATAGAACGGACGTTGCAATAACTCTCCAATAATATCACGTATTAATTCTTCACAATATTGTTAGGGTAGAAAATATACCACCACCCAATGAATTATGCATTATTAAATTTTGAAAATATATAGAAGAGCAGTGCTTAACAAACTTTAGATTTTCAACCGACAGATTTATGTAAGATGTCTAAAAACCCTGGTGAATGAACTGATTCGATATTGTTTAGATTTTTGAGGGGACACCACCTGTTACTTCAACAGAGCTTCTCTCTCTGTGGTAGATGGCGCCGTACAAAAATATTTGTTTATATTCTCGCTTAATGTCAGAACCTAATTTCTGACATCTGCAGCATCTTATATGGAATTATTTTCAGTGTTTTGTCGGTATCTATGCGTTTTCCATCTCTTTGATATGAAATCTTGTTCAGCTTATTCCTGAGTTTGTTCTTCAAACAATCACTCGTTAATCAGTTCATTAGTGCCTGAGGAATTGTTTATTCTGAGGTAGTGTAGTGTGTAAGGATACTTTTTGTAGAATAGGCCACATTTGTATTTTGCGTGGACTAAAGCCGCAGATTTTTCGCGAATTTTCGCCTGTATTCAATACCAAAAGCAAGTACAAATCTTGACAAATTGACTAATAATGATATTTCCATAGTTCATTATATTGAATTTTCTATTCTCTGCAATTTAATGACAATTTCATTTCCAATTCTCCGTCTGTCAAAATGAAGTTAACCTCAAATTTAAATCGTACAAAATACGAAAAACAACATGACAGTGCTTTCTTTGTACAATGTTCGAGGGCTTCGAATTCTAGCTTTGCTATTGGTGGAGTTTGACAGATGTCTCTTTTCAACCAATAGCAAAGCTAGAATTAGAACCCGCACACAGTTCGCCTCAAAAAGAAATCTGAGGAAATAAATATACCCTGTTACTGAATTGGAACTAAATCAAAATTGGCGCCATCTGACACGCTAGTAATCTCTATTATCAAGTAGGCCAAGTGTCGCCAAGTCGATCCCAAACTTCTACAGGTATAAGTGCAAGCACCAGGGTTTTTATACATCTTATATTTATGACAGAAAGAAACAAATCTGACAAAATAAAGGTAATTTTAATAAAATGTTATTGGCCTTCATTCAAATAAAGTTAGGAATGCCTGTATTTTAGGTTGAGGATATCCTCAAAGTCGGACACAATGCGCATGCGTATATGTCAAAATGAAACTTTATTAAAAGAGCTATAGAACGGACGTTGCAATAACTCTCTAATAATATCACGTATCTAGCTATAGAAGTGTCAAAATTGTTTATGTTGAAAACAACAAAATGTGTTCTTAGATGTTTCTAGCCCACAAGATATTCCTACTACTCTCCAACGGCTGATTTCGCATAGGGACAAGCAAATGAATGCATTTTATTTTCTAACTCAAAAACCGTTTGCCGGACGAAAAAAAGGCAGGACATCATTTTTATAAGAAGATAGAGGACAATTACAAAAATAATATTATTTTGGAAAAAAGACAGTGGTGTATCATTATTTTGATCAAAAATATGGCAGGGCATGTTAACAGGGACGCCACTGATAAAAATTAAGAAATGCCTTATCATGGAAAAAAAATATTTTTATGCGAACTTTGTAGGTACCAAAATTGAAGAATAAAGCCAATGCGGTTTCAGAGATATTGGGAAATAACTGATTTTTCTGTCAAATTTCAACATCATGTATCTCAGAAGTTAAGCGCTTGCAGACCTATGTTCATATGAAGAATTTTTCTATAAGTCATCCAAGGATTATCGCCCTTTAGGATCAGCTTTCAATTATGAAACACCCTGTATATATCTTTCTGTATTACTCAAATATTTTTTTTTTGTTACAGTGGAGGTTCAGCATTCATTCTACTAGCAGAGATCACATGGGTGGGAACAGTCTTCCTACGACTTTGTGTGAGGTGAGTTGTAAAAATAAGCGAAACATAGGAAACCGTATCAAAGGAACTTTATCGTTGTTCAGCTCCGTATTGAGGTTAGCGGGTGTCTTTTATTACAAAAGAGAATGGGATATGTCGGCTTTACTACTTGTGGAATGCGGAGGTGTTCCATTTGATTAAACAGATGCACGTGTGGGCGTCAAAAGAACTATAACTCTCTCACTCTTCTCACTGTTTTTCTGAGTCATTTACTGTCTTTTACAAAGAGAGCAGTTCATTTCTTGTAAAGCAACTTAACAGTTTGAGAGTGGTTGTGGATTACTATGCACGCGCCTATTTGTTTCATTTCTGGTTTTTTTGTGGTAACTAGTTAGTAATTAATAGTAGTATTAGTAATAGTAATAATAATGTTATTGTACAGAGGACAATTTTCATAGTAATACATAGAGAGATTGTACAATAAATGAGATACCCAAAAAGAATTTAAGAATTCTTGTGCGGGTTGAACCTAAATTAAATGAAATCAATACATTTGAATATATCTTATACAGTAGGGTCTGGTATAGTTTATATAATAGAATACACTTTCAAATACATTCTTATACAGAGTGGCCACTTTTTTAATGGGATTGTATTGGTAACTTTTAAACCATAAGAGTTAGAAGGTCGGTCAAATGGAGAAAAAGTTGCATTCATAGAAGCATTGTCAAGCAGTTCAAACAAATCGAGATTATCAGGGCCGGTTATTGAGATATCATAAGAAAAGTATATTCTGTCATTTTGGTTTTTATTTTTTTCCCACTTTATTTCGAATATTATAAAAAAATGCAAGGCTTGGTATTCAAATTTAAAATCATTGTATTCGCGTCTCTTGACTATTTTATTAACAGCAGTTTTTGATAAATTGCATTCACTGGCCACAGTTCTCGATTTTTTTTCTGGGTTCAATGGAATTTGGGTCAGAACATTGATATCGTTGATAGACTTGTTTTTTCTTACATACACACAACTCTAGGTTTATTGAATGTATTATTTTCAAGTAGTAGGCCGTGGATAAAAAAGAATATAACAAGAAATGTCATATTATTTGTCACTTCGTTTATTATTGTGTACAAGAACTTGTCATTAAATACTTTTCTGAGTAATTTCAATTTAACTTATTCGATATGGTAAGATACACAAATGAAGAGAAGAGAGATATGTACGAAGTGTACGAAAAACTAGATAGAAATTCGTTCAAAGCACAACAAAGGTATGGTGAATTATATCCTGAAAGAACAACACCAAATATTGAAATGTTTCGACGTTTATCTACAACGTTACTTGCACATAATTCATTCATCAAACCTAGAGGTCCTTATGTACGACGAAACGAGCCTATCAATGACATCAATGTTCTGGCCCAAATTCGAATGAATCCAGGAATAGGATCGAGAACTATGGCCAGTGAATGCAATTCATCAAAAAGTGCTGTTAATAAAATACTCTGGATTTTTATTTGTGGGGATATCTCAAAAATAAAATGTAAGATACTACGAACCCGACAATAGAGATTCTTCGCGAGAAGGTTGAGAATGTATTGGAAGGTATTCAAGGAGACGAAATAAGCAAATGTATAAGAAGTATGGGTTCCAGAACAGCAAAGTGCATTTTACAAAATGATGGACATTTCGAACACTTACTTCATTAATGTTCATCATTTACTTTCGAATAATCATTTGATTTTTCTTTCATTAAATGATAGTTTCGTTTAATTATTACGAATTAGGTTTTTCACCTCTTGAAATTTGTAAATAATTATTACTTGTTTCTTGCTTTGATTCTGTTACGTTCCATTCAGTCGAAGATGAGTAAGTTGATTTTCTTATCGAAATGTATTGCATGTTGTCAATTAAACTAAAGGTACCTAAATGTAATACAGATCCGACCCAAAGAAATTTGGATAAGGGTCAAAATCACCTGAAAATCAACTTTGAATGACATTGTATGATATATCGTTGAATTCAGCGTTAAAAGTTATTTCGAAAAGTGTCATAAAATATGCAGGTCCGTGTTGAAAAAAATGAGGTTGAGGGTGGCCCAGAGCGTACGAAACGTTGGATACAAAATCTGATTATGTCAAATTGAGGATAATTTACTGTCGAATAATGAACTCCGTGACATTTTTTGATAATATTCGAAATAAATGGGAAAAAAATAAAAGTCAAAATGACAGAATTTACTTCTCTTATGATATCTCAATAACCGGCCCTGATAATCTCGATTTGTTTGAACTGCTTGACAATGCTTCTATAAATGCAACTTTTTCTCCATTTGACCGACCTTCTAACTCTTATGGTTTAAAAGTTACCAATACAATCCCATTAAAAAAGTGGCCACTCTGTATGTTTCAAGAGCAATAGAACAATTGAGACTAATATATATTATATAATAAGTCACTCTTGAATTTTATGAGTGTCGACTTAGAATGCGGTTACAATATTTTTGGGAAATTTATTTACATTAGATAAGGAAGTACAGTAATTATACAAAAACAGTTTATGAGTGAAGAAGTTAATAGTCATGGGCAGATGTGGTGGTTCAGAGTAGGATGAGAGGGATGTTGGAGGAGTATTATCATTAGCATTAAGAGATAGTATATATCTGTAGAACACAGAAGTAGAATATAACACAGTTGCAATTATGCAATTACTTACAAATTAAAACTTGAATGTAATTAAGATGCTTGTCGAATTGTAATGTGGCAAACGAAGATCTTTAAAGGTCAATATTTAGTATGAACTTGGATTTAACATAGCACGTGATTGTCAGTGTACGTTATTATGAAGTACTTATTAGATTTAAAAAAGCATCATGCTCAGGTAGACGATATAAATAGAACCTAATTCTTATTATTGGGTACATGGGTTGTCTATCATTTGATGGATAGTTTCTCGAGGTAGTGTGAGTATATAGCTTTTCACTTCTTTCTTATAACGATGAACATTTGTGATTTCGGCTATAAATGACGGTAAGAGTCTGTACAGTTTAGGACCTAGGAACGAGAAGTTTTTTTGACCAATTGTTTTATTGATCTTTGGTAGTAGGTAGTTGGAATTCCTATTGCGAGTATTGTAGACTAGGAGGAATCGGCGCATGAGTACCGAAAACTATTCCACCTCAATTTTTTTTATGCGATCCTTTTCAAATTGCCCTACTGATGATATAAATGCATGTTGCCATGGGGCAACCCCGTGCCATATTGTTTAAACCGAAATTGTTTAAACAATTGCAAGGAATTGTTATTTCTCAACCGGACGATTTTTTTAATATTCTTTATTGAAATACGAATTAAAAAAGTATTATGAGTATTCACGATAAAGTTAATATTTTTA
Source organism: Gonioctena quinquepunctata (assembly GCA_018342105.1). Lineage (NCBI taxonomy): Eukaryota > Metazoa > Arthropoda > Insecta > Coleoptera > Chrysomelidae > Gonioctena > Gonioctena quinquepunctata. The sequence goes on along the minus strand of JAFIRS010001465.1, from coordinate 264,545 downwards.
GAGATATGAATTTTTAAAGGTTCGAAAAATCTCAAATTTGGGTACTTTTGACCCATGAAAAGTATATTAAAAAAAAATATATGAATAATATTTTTTTTTATTCTTTATACAATAGTTGATAATAATCTCAATAGATATTTGAAAAAATGTCATTGTTTATACCTGTTTTTTTATTGTTAATTTCGCGCGCTCACAAGTATGCGTCGCTTACCTTTTAAGTATCGCCGTCTCTCTCTGACTCATGCGCTGCATCGGCCTCTCTGTGTCCTGAATTATTATTTATCATTTATCTTAAAAACTATTGACTTTATCAAGATTAATAAGGAGAGCAATGTTATTGATAATGAAATTGTCTACAATTTGTTCTTCCCAAATTTTTTTCTGGAATCAATTTTACAAAAGTTATTTGAGCATGAATCGGAACATGTTATTAAAATTACTTTTTTATCAGTTTATATTACTTTTTTGTTATTAAAACAGAAAGTAATTACATTGAATAGCTTCTTCAAATGGAGGTTATAGATTTAGAAGTGTGAAACAAAATTTAAAAATAAGTATTTATCTATTATCAATATCATTTTTATATATTATGTTCTTACAGTCTTCTCAATCACAACCACATAGAAGTATGCAACTTATATTATTTTTTTTACAGTAACAAGCTTTGGTTACAGAGGATTTCTAACAATTACACGGTTTCCTAAGATCAAAACAATTGAACATCGATTTTTTAATTCGGGCGTCTGGTAGTTTACCAGACAACTACCCTACAGTGAACAGCAACAACAATGCTTATTATCAATGATACCCAACACCAGATAAATAATATATGTCTGAATAACGAAAAAAAAGCCCTGAAAAAGACGATAAATAAACTCGAAACGTCGACAATTTTTTAAAATTTGGACCACTTTTATTGTCCTTGTTCCCGCTTTATACAAATCTCCAATAATAATAATATTTATTTACATTTAAAAAAACCATTCATTTAAAAAATCATACATTGTTCCAAATGAAACGTAGTTGACTGAACACTTATTCCGGGGAAAATATATCGATGGAATTTGATAAGTTAGTTTAACAAATAATTATAAATACTTAATGCAATATACTAAAGATAAGACTAAATATGAATTTCAACTTTAATACAGTTACTAAAATACATATTATACAAATGAACGAAAAGAATAAATATGAAATTGGGATATTTACATAATAATTATTTAATGTGTTGAATGTGGTCAAATTGTTTCATACAAAAACTTTTTAACAAAAAATTTAACCGACGAAAAAATCAACTGATAAGCAAAAAATAAAATAAACCTTCTTAGTCTAAATGATAATTGAGCTCCTAAACTAATGTAAGTAACTGATTTTGAGTCGGCGCCAAACAAACTAGCAATTGAATTAGGTGAAGCGTAAAATGATGGCAGCGAGATGCACGGCTGCGTTTTGATGACTTCTTTCATAGATAATGAACTTCGATAATTGTTTGTTTGGCGTCGACTCAAAATCAGTTACCTACATTAGTTTAGGAGCTCAATTATCATTTAGACTAAGAAGGTTTATTTTATTTTTGCTTTTCAGTTGATTTTCGTCGTTTAATTTTGTTAAAAAGTTTTTATTTTTTAATTTTCAGTTCCGTATTTCGTCGATTTAATTTTTTGTTAATAAGTTTTTATTTTTCAATTTTTTGTGGCTAAAATCTACCAATTACTATAACTTGTTTTTTGATTACTTCCAAAATACTTACTTACCCACCTTACTTCAACTATTACCAGTTAAATAATATGATTATCTACTTTCACTATTTGTTGTAATATAAATTATTTTCGTTGTTCTGGTTAGTTTATTTCATCACTTTGTATATCATTCCATCCTCTCATAAAATATACTGATTTTGACGGAACAAGAATAATGTCAGTAGCGATCTGTCATTGTCAACTACGTATGTGTGTGCTAATGTTCACTAGTGAAAAATCAATTATCCCCTATTTTTCTACCCTTAAGGGTAGCTGATTCCTTCCGAAATCTAAATATAAGGTATACCCTATCTATTAAAAAAAGAATCATCCAAATCGAAGAACCCAGTACAAAGTTATGCCTGATAGAATCGGTTAACGGACCAGAATTCAGAGGGTGAGTGATCAATATCCTTCATTTCGCTACCTTTAGGGGTGGATTTCATCTTTTAAATTCAAATGGGACCAAAGTCAAAGTACACCCTATCTACTGAAGGAAGAATTATCAGAATCGGACGCTTCAGTAAAAAGTTATGCGTGATCATACATAAAAAAATATGATGGAAAAACATAAAATATACGGGTCGAATAGAGAACCTCCTCCTTTTTGGTTTCGTCGGTTAATAAAGAAAGAACGTATCGTGTGTCTCAAATTTTCCTTTATACATTTTTTCAATAGTTTTTTGAATGTTATGTTGTTATTTATACATTTCAATTCATCAGGGATGGTATTGTACAATTTCGGTGCTAAGTAGCTGAACATTATCTGTATTAGTAATATTTTTTCCGGGTATTGTAGTTGTGGTTTGGTAAGGTAAGCGATGCATACTTGTGAGCGCGCGAAATTAACAATAAAAAAACAGGTATAAACAATGACATTTTTTCAAATATCTGTTGAGAATATTATTACCTATTGTATAAAGAATTAAAAAAAAAATATTATCTATATATATATTTTTTTTTTATATATTTTTTATGGGTCAAAAGTACCCAAATTTGAGATTTTTCGAATCTTTAAAAATTCATATCTCTAAAAATATTAACTTTATCGTGAGGAATCATAGGTCCTTTTTAATTTGAATTTCAATAAAGGATTAAAAAAAAATTGTCCGGTTGAAAAATAACAATTCCATGCAATTGTTTAAACAATTTCGGTTTAAACAATATGGCACGGGGTTGCCCCATGGCAACATGCATTTATATCATCAGTAGGGCAATTTGAAGAGGATCGCATAAAAAAATTGAGGTGGAATAGTTTTCGGTACTCATGCGCCGATTCCTCCTAGTCTATTGTGAGTGTGGTCATTTATTTTCAATTCTGTTCGGAGTTTGTGTTGTTGTATATTACTAGAAAGTAGAAATAATTGTCTGGAGTCGAAAAATCCAGTTTCTCTGTAGAGGTTGTTTGAGGGGTAAGTTCTGTCTCTGCTAAATAGTATTTCAAAGAGTTTTTTCTGAACTATTATGAGACTGTTAATTAAAATTTTACCAGCACCGCCCCAGATAATAATTCCATACGAAATGTGAGATTGAGCTAATGCGTAATATATCATCTTCAATTCACTGCTATTCAGTATATTCCTCAGATTGTAAAATTTATATATCAGAAATTGTAGTTTTTTGTTTACATATTTGATGTGGAAGTTCCATTTGAGGTGATTATCTAAGATTATACCGAGATATTTAATTTTATTAGTTGACTCAATAATGAAGTCATCTGAGACATGAAACGTATTATAGGTCGATAAGGTGTGTTTATTCGAGCATATTGAAGGAAAATGTTTTTTTGGATTGATGGTGGAAGTCTGCTATTGAACCACGACCTTATGCTTTAAAGATGTTCATGTTATGTCAAGTTGTTTATGTTTATGTCAGACTAGACAATGATAGAAAAAAATTAGATTTTTTCAAAAATATATTATCTAACGGGGGAAGTATTGTGGCACCTGTACTTTACCTTTTGTATCAATGTTTCATTTCTTGTTTTTTTGTGATAACTGGGTAGTTGATTATGTATATGTCGAACTAGGAAGTGATAGATTGAAAAAAAAAATCAATGTATCCTATTATGTTTATGTCTTAACCTTTTTTATCGACGTCTCATTTCTTGTTTTTTTTTTGTGGTCACTAGTTGCTTATGTTCATGTCAAGACAAGACAATGATGAAAAAAAAGATTTTTTCAAAAATATTCAAATATTGGAAGTATTGTGGCCTCTGAACTTTACCTTTTCTATCAATATTTCTTTCTTGTTTTTTTTGTGATTACTGGGTAGTTTATTATGTTTTTGTCAGACTAGACAGTGATAGATAAAAAATGAATTTTTAATCATGTATCCACCAAATAGTATTATTACACCTACTTACCTCTTCACTATGAATCACTCCAAAGAGGGGAGTATTGTGGCACCTCTACTTTTCATCAATATTTCATTTCTATTTTTTTGTAATCTCTGGAGTTGATAATGTTTATGTCAGACTGGACAATGGTTAAAAACAAATTTTTCATTGATATATAAAGTATTGTGGCACCTGTACTTTACCTTTTGTATGAATGTTTCATTGCTTGTTTTTTGTGATAACTGAGTGTTAGAGTGCTAGATTGAAAAATAAATTGGATTTTTCAATCGATGTATCCTACCAAAGACACCTGAACTCTACCCTCTTCACTAATGTATCATTACAAAGAGGGAAGTATTGTGACACCTGTACTTTATCCTTCTCATTAATGTATCATTCCAAAGAGTTTGTTTGAAGGTTGTAGACGATGTGGTAACTTGATTACTCTCGTTTCGGACGTCTATCGTCTTAATGGGGCAGTACCTCAGTTACAGCTCCAACTATCCGAGTTCGACAAAGAGAAGGAGAGGGAATTGAACATTGGTAGAGAGAGAGCGACGCACATATGCAACGACGAGGAGTCACTAGACGCCCAATTGAACCACATAGAGAGGACCTTCACCGGAATGGATATCCCAAAAACTCCTAGGAGAAGTATTGAAACAACTCCAGAGAACGAGACATCTGAAGAGCAACAACAAAGCCCAGTGATCTGCCTTCCGTACATCAGAGGTGTCTCCGAGAAGATCAGAAGGATCGGAAACAAGTTCAACATCAAGAGCTGCTTCCAATCCTGCAGTACTTTACGGACAACAAAATGAAATCAGTACGAATTGCATTTATTTATTTATTTTCATGTGAATGCGGAGATTCCTACATTGGAGAGACAAAGAGGCCGTTATCGGTAAGATTGGATGGGCACAAGAAATGGACTCAACGTGGAGAAACATCAAAATCAGAAAACGCTGACCACGCCTGGACTGAGCACTATCGAGTTCTATGGGACGACGCAAGTGTTCTACATTGGTTCAAAGTTCAAAGAGGCCGCCTGCATCGAAGCCAATAACGCCTTTAGTCAACCAAGCGTTGAGATCAAAAACGTATGGAAACCATCATAGAGAAACTAAAAATAAAGAGAGTTGTCAAACCTGCAGTAAAAGTTGGCACCACGTTTAGACAGTGGCGACATATCTCGCAACTGGCCGAACTAAGTACAGTTGGTAAAACCGATTGAGATGAGGCGGGTTTTTCAAATGTGTTACTTTTATATGATTGATATGGTATATATTTTATAAGTGATCGATTTGCCATTCTTGTATCCATATGAATGGTTGTATCATATGAAATACAGGAATGGCAAATGGATCACTAATAAAATATATACAGTAATCGATTCGTAGAATCTGTTAGTTCGTTCGTGGTTAAAATGAAGTTTCAAAGTAAATCTTTATTTCATGATTTCAAGAACACAATTAAATATCTTTTAAAACAAGAATAATAAGTTTAACACTATAAAAACACATTTTATTGTATCTAGGACAAGGTACAACTACAGACAAAACAATAATAAAACTCCGAAAAACAACAAAATTAAGAATATTCTTCAGTCTTCATCAAATCAACCAAAATAAAAATAAATTACATTTACAACAAACCTTCAATAATTTTGTTCATTTATTAGCACAAAGGAGAACGAGTAGTTATACTTAACAAATACTCCAGTTTGATGATAATCTTCGTACTTCCTCAAATGGTGATAGGAAATGGAAACTGATGGACGGAAATGAGTATCAGTTTGTGAAAAAATGTCTGCAACCGATGGATGGAAATAAGTATCAGTTTGTGAAAAGCAGCTTAAATTTTACCTTGTGAAAGAATATTTCGAGGAATTTCAGCATCAACTCGAATAACAAAACATTCCATTTTCGACGTTGGGTTCATAATTCAAGTCCATAGTATAATTTCTATAATTAATTTTTCGATGACGATTAACAGTAGAATTATTCTGAAATTATTACGTGGTTTGTCATTTTCTGACAAATGTCGAAATTGGAAAATTATCATGTCAGTCGTCTGTTGATTGCGGGCAGCGCCTCCATGCGCGACTGGCCGTACCAAAAACTTGGTGGTCAAGATCGCCAATGTTTCAAACAGTCTCTTTATTTTTAATTTGTCTATGGAAACCACTGATTGCTCTTTCTGGCGGGCTGCAGAGGCGCGAAACTTCACGCATCACCACACCGCGCGGAATTACACGCACCACTGCACATGGCGGACTTACACGAATCATTGCACCGACAGTCATATAAATTGGTAAGTAACACCTAAACTTGTCAGTATTCACCTGAAGACGATTGCAGATACAAGCATTCGAAACGTCGTGAAAACCTTTTGAATCCATTAAGACGATGGACGTCCGAAACGAGAGTAATCAAGTTACCACATCGTCTACAACCTTCAAACAAACAGTAGTTGAATATGTTTATGTCCGACTGGACAATGATAGGTTGAAAAATAGTTGGAATTTTTCATTAATGTATCATTTCAAAGACACTTGTACCTACCTTTTTTATCAATGTTCCATTTATTTTATTTTTTTGAAATCACTAGGCAGTTGATTATATTTATGTCAGACTAGACAGTGATATATTTAAAACAAAATTGAAATTTCAATCAATGTATCATTTCAAAAAGGGGGGTGTTGTGACACCTGTACTCTACTCTCTTCACTAATGTATCACTCCAAAGAGGAGGGCATTTGTTAAGTACGCTAGCGTTCTCACTGGTCACTTTTCTACCCGAACGTGGATAATACACCGATATATCACCCTGATATACAATGTTATACTGATTCAGGTATAAATATGTTGTGGCAAAACGAAATTCAACCCAGCTTATTTTCGGACATGGTACATATTTTATTTTCCAGCGCAATTTATCAAAACGCGGTAGAGAAATTTCCTATCTGAAGAAGAGCTGCCGTCACCGCACGCGTGGATTTATGTGATGAATAAAAAGATAGCAGGCATGAAAAATATAGCATCGGAAAAACAACACATCTTTTTTCAGTAGTTGTTTGTCCGAGCTTTGAAAAATATGAGATTTTCCGAACGAATAACGACGGAGCCCTTTTCAACGAGGAAAACGTATTAACGTCTTTTTATTCGTAATGGAATACAAATCTACGTGATCCGGAGATTCTAGAAATACGGAATCTCTTTTCACGATACGAAGTATAAAAACAGACATATTCGGAATACATTCTAATCCAAGCAGAAAAATTATATCATATATAGGATAGTTACGAAACTTCTAGTCGTTTCACGCTTGGCCAATTATGTGCCAAAGTGTTAGGCATGCGTTTTTTTAAAGACTTTACAGTGCTTCTCAAAAGTCCGCTCCCCTCTCTTATTTTTGGAACGATCATACATAAACAAGTGAAATTTAGAAACTGAATATTAAAGGTTGTAAACTTCCCTACTAGTGATGATAGATGACGAAATCGTCAAAGATGACGTCACAAGGCCATTGTGACCAATAATTTCAAATGGAACCCTACGGCAAGCGACACCTCTTTTAAAAGGTATCGAAAAAACCTATTCAATGATACTAATTTTGTTTGTGTGTATGGCAGTTTTAATGGCTCATTAGTAAACATTGAAATTTAAATTCAATTCAGTATGATATTATACAGATTTAAGAATCAGTATTACTTAAAGAAATTCTCGAAGTGACCTTCATTTACTTCCTGACAGTGAAATATCCTATTTTTAAACTCTTCTCGTAGTTTTGCAAATGTGTCTGCGGAAACCTCACATTCTGCAACAATACGTCAATATTGTCAGGTTCAGTGACGTAAACCTTCGATTTAAGGTACCCCCACAGAAAAAAATCCAAAGGTGTGAGGTCCGGTGATCGAGCTGGCCATTCCGTTAAACCTCGTCGTCCAATCCATCTACCACGATACTCCTCATCCAAATACCGTCTTACTGCACCGAGGAGCACCGAGCACCTGTTGGAATAATATTTCCAAATTGCCGAATTCATCTGGACTATCTTCCAAAATTTCAAGGAATAACGGTTCTATTGCGTTTTGCAACAGCTCCAGATAAACCTCACCAGTTAAATTAGTATTCAAAAAAGAGGCCCAACGATGTGGTTTCCCAGGATACCTGCCCACACATTCACCTTCTGGGGAAATTGGGTATGTGTTTCACGAAACAGGTGAGGATTTGCGTCACTCCAATACCTCATATTCTGTGTATTTACATTTCCATTCAGAAAGAAAGTAATTTCGTCACTAAAACAAATTGTTTTGACATAGTCTGGCTGTTGGTTAATTTTAGTTTCCATATTTTCACAAAATTCTAGTCTTCGGTCTGGGTCGTCGTCTGAGAGTTGATGAACCATTTTCAATTTGTATGGATGAAATTTGTTTTTTTTCAACAACCTGTGTACTGTACTTCGACTGACTTCACAGTTAGATGCAACGTGAGTTGTTGAAGAAGTAGGATTAACTATTACTTCTGCAAGTATATAAAATTTTTTCTCATCAGAAATTTGTGGTCTGCCAGATCGTTTCGCATCATTAATATACTACCCGTTGTTTCAAACTTACGAAGAAGCTCCCTTGAATAAGTATCATTTCGGGGGATCGGGAAACCTCTCATTAAAAATGCTGCATGAATATTTTGTTCAGTTTCACCAAGAATTAGGATCGCTGCTACTTTATCACCTAAAGCACGTACCATTTCGCTTTTTGGAGCACTTAAACGTTCGGCTCACAACAGTTCAACAAATTATTAAAATGTACAAAAATATTAAAAGTAGCTGCTGAAACAGTTAAACGTTCGATAAACAATACACAAATTATTAAATGTACAAAAACTTGGACAATTACAAAAACGTCGAATTAGGGAGACAAACAAAAACGTCAGCTTATTTGACAACTATCCAGAGGCGGAGCTAGAATTTGGAATTCCAGTATTAACTGATTTAATTCATCACAGCTTTGCGTTTTTCAAAAGCGAGTTGCCAAAACTGCCATGAACACAAACAAAATTAGTACCACTGAATAGGTTTTTTCGATACCTTTCAAAAGAGGTCTCGCTTGCCGTTGGGTTCCATTTAAAATTATTGGTCACAATGGCCTTGTGACGTCATCTTTGACGATTTCGTCATCTATCATCACTAGTAGGGAAGTTTACAACCTTTAATATTCAGTTTCCAAATTCCACTTGTTTATGTATAATTGTTCCAAAAATAAGAGGGGGGAGGGGACTTTTGAGAAGCACTGTATATTACAAGCTGTCAATCAGTTGCACCTGTCCCCAAAATGGCGGCTCTAAGATGGCGGACGAGATTTGTGTTAATGGTCCGATTCGACTCAAAATTGGTATGTGGGGGTTTTTGGCGTCAAAGATTATGAGGTTTTTGTCAAAATTCATACAATAAAAATGGCGGCTCCAAGATAGCTGACGATCTCTGTGACTATGGTCCGATTCTATTCAAAATTGGTATGTGGGGGTTTTCGGCGTAGGAGATCATGAGTGTTCATTCAAAATTCACAAATTCAAGATAGCGGACGAGTTTGTAATTATGGTCCGATTCGATTCAAAATTGGTACATGGGGATTTTTGGGGTCGAAGACTATGAATTTTCCTGTCAGAATTCATAAATTGAAGATGGCAGCTCCAAGATGGCGGACGAGTTAATCTTTGAATGGTCTCCTCATTGAAGAACTAGATATCCCGGGACTTACAGGAAAAAGGACTCATAATGACGATGCATTAACAAAAATGCATAGATAAAGGCCTACGTACTTAAAAGCATAAAATAAAATAATCAATAAAAAAACCTTTTTAAAGACAAGCTCTTATTCAAAATTTGACGAATAATTGCTTTGGATGTGCGACGTAGGTTATTCCGTGAGTTATAGATTCAAAAGATAATAACTCACGGAATAACCTACGTCGCACATCCAAAGCAATTATTTTTTAAATTTTAGCGCATTTGAATGAAAGCTTGCCTTCAAAAAAGTTCCATTACTAATAATTTTTTCCAAGTACCGTTTTTTATTATTGTTAAGAGGCTTTCTTGTTTGGTTAGTTACTGACCAACAAGAGATCATAGTCACTTTATTGTTTTTTTTAATTAAAACTCCTTTGGGTGCGATTAAGGTCGAATTTGACGCAAAAATGGCGGAAAATAGTTACTTGCCTAGACAAAGAAAAAGAAAGAACTATGCTGGCTTCGTTTCCATTCTTCTCTTTGTGCTATCATTCCTTTCAGAAAATAAATATCCGACACAGTTAGCTGTGAGTGCCTTGCATTTTGTCATGAAAGTTTGTAATATCAATGCGTTTATGTGCAGGGATAATATTTATTGTTATTCAATATTAACTGATTAAATTAATTAATTATTGTTTATATACCGAGAACTATTTTGAAGTGAGTAGTATTTTTGTTAATTCATGATTATTCATTTTTATTTTATTTAAACTCTCTCAGTTTTTTGAGGTTCCTAAGAAATTCCATATTTCCCGATTTTCCTAGTTCACATGTTTTTGTGTACATTCTACAATTCTAGAAAAGCTGCGACAGAGACGGGAATGCCGATTGCTGACCCCTGAATAATGTAAGGAAAGTTTTGAAAGTCGACTGTATTATTGTATGGAACTTGGTGGAGGTCAATTTGGGCAATTTATCCGTTAATTGTGTTCCCATTGATATAGTTTGTTGTTGATTTCCTCAATGGAAGAAACAACAGCGAATTTTCAGTTCTTTCATGAATAAAACGTTCAACATCGATTTTCTCGATAACGAATGAATCAATTTTGAAAAAATTTACAGAGGTAATAGAGTGGCTGGAGACCACTCGAACCCCTTTGCCATTGAAAAAAATATAGGGGGTAGCTGCTTATCGCAAGGGGGTGAAGTTTCGGGTACCATATCAAAATTGGACCCCCTAGAAACACAAATTGACGTGTTCTTTGAAATTTTTGATCACATATTTCTAACTTACGGGGGGAAGGGGGCGGGGTTGACGTCTAATATTTCAAGTTCATTATGAAGAATATTGAATGAACATGGTTCAAAATATACAATTTTTTTAATTATTTTTTGAAGGACTAGTGTGAGTTTCATCAAATTCTTGTGAGAACTTCTTCCCAGCCTATTATACTCAGTGACGTCTCTGCGGTATCGTGATAAATTTGATTTATTTCCTGAAAGGATATCATATTTTCTATGATGTGTCATGAAAATAGGTGATCATTAATCCAAAAAAAAATCGAATAATAAATAACGACTTCTAACATAAAAAGTTGGTTAATATTATGGAAATTATAATATAATTAATGGAAATTGGAACTAATTAGTTATATTACAACATAATCAACAATTTACGTAATGGAACTCTCAAAAAACAAACAATAACCAAAACCCAAATTCAAATAAAATTATTAATATTGTTATTGATTGGTCTATGTGCGCAATCTAAAACATTTCTCAAAAGTTTATGGCTAGGGTACTTTATTGTTTCTATTTGAAATTGATATGCGTAACCCTGAACCTGGACTATTCGCTGCCGCATATCGTCCAGATTTAGGAATGCTATAAAGTATCAACTGTGGATATCCTTTAGGATTATTCCTGATGCACCTGCAAATGTGGAGGCTACTACTGTACCTGCAAAAGTGGAGGAAGAACAGTGGGATGCTGTTCCCATATTTGCGTACTTTGGTACCTAGGATATGCTCGTCATCAAGAAACAATGAAGTACCCTAGCCATGAACTATTAAACAATGTTTTAGATTGCGCAAATAGACCAAGAAATAACAATATTATTAATATTATTTGAATTTAGGTTTTGTTTATTGTTTGTTTTTTGAGAGTTCAATTATGTAAATTGTTGTTCATGTTGTTTATAACTAATTAGTTTAAATTTCGATTTAGAGTTCACTACTACAATAGACTATCTATAAGATTTTCACTACCTAAGGGTTCACTAAAGCACGACGCCTGTTTCGCTATACAATATCTTCATCAGGTTCATTTCGATTTGTTATATTATAATATCCATAATATTAATTGACTTTTTATGTTAGAAGTCGTTATTTATAATTCGAATTGTTGTTGAGTGTGGTTTGTGTTGTTTATAGTATCATATAATTGATTTCAAAAAGTTTTATAATAGAATCAAATGTGTCGCAAGGTTCCATAAAATTTTGTTAAATCGATAGGTTACCCCATATATCGTAATACCCTAAACTTCAAAAAAGCATATCTTAGAAACGCAACATACAAAGCTGATGAAGTCGTATATGATAGTCAACATTTTCAAAATATTGTGAGTAAAATATGGTCCAAATTAACGGAACAGTTTTCTAAATATTCAATAAAAACATTGTAAAGGACCTAAAAAAAATGTAACGCACCCTGTATCTAAATGAAAAGTAATATTGAACAATTGAGTTTATCAGAATATTACCCTGTCTTTTATTCAATGGGCAGTATCAATTGATGCTTTTTTTTGTAATCAAAAACGATCTGTCAATTATTTCCAGTATAGTATAGTATACTCTAAAATTAAAAATATATATATATTTCAAACAGAGAGAGTCATCTAGAAACAAAACACGTTTTTTCGCCTACAATAGACTGAAACTTATGATATCTTAACAAAATATAACTTGTTGTTTTTGAAATAGTACTATGCCCCGTATCAATTGATTTTTGTAAAAAGTATATCCAAAACACTGGGACATAAAAACTTAATTATCCCAAGTGATTCATCTTGCCTGTTTCCTATGGAACTGTCATTTGATAGGAACATACCGGGTGATTCTCTAAGGTGGCTCACCCCTGTAACTTTTTTATTATTGAAGATAGGAAAACGAAATTTGGGGGTTGCGTATTATTGTTCAATTTACATTTTTCGGCATACTTACTTGCTTTGCCGTACTTCCGGTTTGACCGGAAATCACCCACCCCATTTTTCGATTTTTAAATGGGACATCCTATTTATTTTTACTTATTTCAATCTAGAATGACATCATAAATCCAACAACACCTCACTTGTCATTATTTGACAAATAAAGTCATTTTTATTCCAATTTTTTTTTTCGATCTAGAATGCCATGGATCATGTAAATCGCTTCATTCTTGATCAAGTAACATGGGAAAAATACGACTTTGAGGCTTATGACTTCACATTCGTTTTGAGAATTATTTAAAAGTCGCAAATTAGAATTTTTTCCAGTTAACTTGATTTTTTCAAATGGAAAGGGGGTGGCTCGTCGGCTTTTTGTGAAAGATCATTTTCTTACGAATAATTCAATACCACACATTTTCACTTTATTTTCACTATTTTTCTGGATAATTCCAAGAAGCGATCATACCTAATAACAAATAATACATATTCGGTATACTTATGCACTAAGTCCTGTTATTCTAATTATCCGTGACAAACAATTGAAGCTGTTTCTAGGACTACCTAAACAAATAGGCTAATGAATATGCTGTCATTTATAGAAATGTATATGTTGCGTAGTTTATAATTTTATATGGAAATTTATACTACAAACGAGAAAATTAATTGTTTCTGAGTGTGATATAATGTATTCGTCCGTTTAAAGAATTCTTCACAAATTTAATTATTGATCATTCAAGTATCCAACATCTTTACGATAATGACCACAACCAAATATTATTGCAACTGGTTTTTGACTAAATACAGAGAAGATGTACGTTTTCCATTTAAAATTATTTATTCAGATATAACTCGATTTACCAACTTGGGTCTGTTCAATCGCAATAATAAAAGGCACTGGTCTCAAACAAATCAACATCTGATGCAAGAAGGAAATTTTCAAGAGCGATTTGGTTTCAATTGCTGGATGGGTATTATCATAGGAAAACTTTTGGGGCCAATAATTTTCGACGGACAACTTACTGCGGAAAGATATCTACAGTTCCTTAGAAATTAAATTAATGATTTAATTGAAGATTTGCCACTGGCTAACCAAGATGGTATCTATTTTCAACGAGATGGAGCGCCACTGACACCTTCCCAGAAAAGTGGATTGGCACTTATGGACCTATTCAGTGGCCTGCCAGGTACATTCTTAAGTTGTCATGTTTTTTCATAATGTATTATTTCTTTCTCATATTCTAGATTACCAGATCCTACTCCGCCAGATTTTTTCTCTGGGGAACAATAAAAATCAGGTGTATAACACAGCATCAGCTACTCGTGAAGAACTGGAGTATAAAGTAAGGGTGGCTTTCCAGAACATCACTGCGAAACAGCTAATCAATGTGGTGCACGCAACAATTGAAAAAGTTGAACTTTGCCGTGATCAAGGAGGTCATTTTGAAAATTTAGAACCTTAATGGACTAATTCTGAAAACGACTGAGAAGTCATAAGCCTCAAAGTCGTATTTTTCCCATGTTACTTGATCAAGAATGAAGCGATTTACACAACATGGCATTCTAGATCGAAAAATAAAAATTGGAATAAAAATTACTTTATTCCTCAAATATTGACAAGTGAGGTGTTGTTGGATTTAGAATGTCATTGTCGATCGAAATAAGTAAAAATATATAGGATATCCCATTTAAAAATCGAAAGTTGTGGTCATTTCCGGTCAAACCGGAAGTACGGCAAAGCAAGTAAATATGTCAAAAAATTTAAATTAAATAGGTTTCGAGGTAGCGGAAATAGGACACAATGAGTAGTCTGAATTTCAAATTGCCGACGTTTTGACGTTTATTTGGCGTCTTTATCAAGGCTTTTCAATGGGTCAGACGAAATTGTTTTCCAATAGATCGATTATTTCACTGAAAATTCACATGGTTTATCAAATGACAGATTTGTTGGTGTGAATAAAATTTCTGGAACACTAGATTAAATCGATTATTCAATTCCGACCATACAAATTTTATTCACACAACTAAATTCATTTGATAAACCATAATTTTCAGTAAATCCATCTTTTGAAAACAATTTCATCTGACCCATTGAAAACCTGATAAAACGACAAATAAACTCGAACGTCGGCAATTATTCAGCACTCCTGTCTATTCCCGCTACCTCGAAACCTATTTCTAATTGAAGGACGCTAACACTACAGAATATTTAAATTAAACTATAATACACGACCACCAAATTTCGTTTTTCTATCTTCAATATGAGCCACCTTGGAGAATTACCCGGTATACTTTCATTGCTGCATCCTGAAGGCGAAAAGAAATGAGAGGACGGGGTAAGTTCGAGCATCAAGCTATTAGGTCGAACATTTTTCTCGCTTGTAAAACGGAGGAATTCACAACCGCCAGCGCCGTGTTTTTGTGACACTGAATAAGCGATAGTCATACCTTAGTGTCTGCGGGACGGCCTACGGGGTCATAAGTCAGGATGCGTGCCTGAACAAACTCGGTGATTGGTTTCACCTGAGGTGAATGGCAAAGTTATCGGCAACTACGTGGATTGACAGCGAAAGGGTGGTGAGCTTGTGGAAGATCGTTTTTTCATAGTCCGACAACGGTTTCGGCTAAAGACTGATTTTTTATTGGCTTCCTAATAGTTATTCGAATCAGTAGCTCATTTTATGAATTTCTTGAACTCTGTTCAAGTTCTCACTGGTTCAAGTTGCGGTATACCAGTTTTCGATTAATTTCCAGTTGGGAGAAACTAAATGAAAAATTTTTGTTTCAATCATATATGAATAACCAATCAGGAGAGGCTGATCAATATACACGGTGTTATGTTATAAGTGTCCGATAATTTACAGGACGATTCCACATTTATTTACGAGGTGAAAAGTTCATATAAGCATGGGTCCGCGAGGCCTCCATTTTTGTTGAAAATTTATTTTGGTTTTTCGTAAATAATTTTCAAAATGATGTCGATATTAGGACGAAAATTGGTATTTGGGGATTTTTTAATATGAGAAATTCAAATTTGATCTTAGTTCGGCCATTAATTGTGGGGGCGCCGCCTACAGGTCTTTTGAAGAGTCCCAACTTTGTCGTGCATGTATGTATCACATTTTCTGGAAGAAAAATCGATTTCTCTATTATTTTTACGTAAAAAAGGGATGCTTTTCAAAAGACGCTACAAGCAGCCGTTTTCGAGATATTTTGATTTAAATTAATCGATGCATGTGTTTGTCAAAGAGTGAAAAAAAATTGAAAACTTTTTTTTACAATAAACAACGGAACACTAGATATAAATTTAAATTAAAATCACAATAAATGTTCGAAATGTCCACCTTCTGCCTGTATGCACACATCCAATCTTCTTCTCAATGGTTCGCGCACTCTTTGGAAAATTCCTGGAGTATTTTGAATCGTTCTACAAGAGTTAATCATTCGATTACTTCATTTTTCTTCATTTTGGATAGGTATCTGGTGAATTGAGGATTTTAGATGTCCCCACGGGAAAAAATCCAAATTGTTAAGCTCTGGTGACCTAGGGGGCCACGGTTAAGGCCCTCCCCGACCTATCCAACGGTTGCCCAAAGTTTGATCTGAAAATTCCCATGCTTGGAAGCTAAAATTTGCCGGGGCACCGTCATGCATAAACCACATTTCATTTCCTAGTCTAAACGGCACATCTTCCAGTAAAATAGGCAAATCTTCTTCAAGAAAATGACGATATCTCTCTCCGTTTAATCTTTCCGGAATAAAGAATGAACCTATAAAATGATCTCCAAGGATTCCTGCCCACACGTTAAGAGAGAACTGTTCTTGGAAATGTGATTCCTGTATAGCATGGGGGTTTTCCTCTGACCACAAGTGATTGTTGTGAAGATTGCGTATAGCGTTGCGTGATAAATTTGCTACGTCGGTAAACAGGATCTGATTTTCAAATAAAGGATTTTGAACGAGGCATTGGAGAAACCAACGACAAAAGTCGATACGTAACGGAAAGTCACGAGAGAGTAGAGTTCGTCCAGTATTGAAACGACCTCTTTGGCCTTCCCCCACCTAACAACCAATTTTTCTCGAAGATACCCGAGCCGTTGTCTAACTGTGGCTGTTAATAGAAATTCCATAGGCGTACCAAATTGTTTGGTATAGGCGAAACACGAGACGTAGTTTTTGGCGGACGAGTTTTGTGATTATGGTCCGATTCGATTCAAAATTGGTATGTGGGGGTTTTCGGAGTCGAAAATTATGAAATTTTTGTCAAAGTTGAATAAATAACCGCACTACCTATTTATTAATCAAACAAACCTAACCTTCCAAACGCTGCATGTCAAGACACTGGTGAATATTCGCCGTAGTATGAGCAGCCACATCAAATCGTATCCACTCGTGTTTTCCCCCTCTCTACCTACCAACAGGTCGTTTCAATACTGGATGAGCTCTACCGCCTGAACTATTTGAATATGGTAGGGATATAACAAATTATCAATTAAAATTTTCCATACCAGAATATGAGACATGTTTAACGTGAGCGCTATTTTTCTGGAGCTTGTTTCCAGATTAAGAACTGCTTCCTTGGTTTCTGGGGTTTTTACCGTTCGATGTGAACCCGACAGATGACTAGTTTTCTCAATACTTCCTGTTTCCTTCAACCGAGCGTGAATTCTTGAAAACGTTTTTGAAGTAAGAGTTGTGCGGTTCGGATAACTCTCCTGATACAAACGTCTAGCCTCATATGCATTTCCGTTAGCAAATCCGTTTGTAAAATGTATGTCAGCATACTCTGCATTGGTGAAGTTTACTATTTTTCAACAGATAATACAATAATAATAAATAAAACTATTTAACTATGCGTCAAGAAATTATTTTTGACATGACAGCACAAAAAAAACATTGGAATAAACTTACTAGCCTATTACTTGATACTTTTATTTTCAAAGAGTTCGTGAATCAATGGGAAGAAGATTGGATGTATCGATTTATTTAAATCAAAATAACTCGAAAACGGCTGCTTGTAGCGACTTTTGAAAAGCATACCTTTTTAACGTAAAAATAAAAGAGGAATCGATTTTGCTCCTAGAAATTGTGATACATACATGCACGACAAAGCTGTGACTCTCCAAAAGAGACAAAGTCTAGTAGGCGGTGCCCCCTACAATTAAGGGCTAAACTAAGATCAAATTTAATTGACATGTTTTGTGGGTAACCTTCCACAGTCTGAAAATGAAAATAGAATCGGAAAATCTATACAAGTGAGAAAGGGCAAACTATTATTCACCCCGAAAAGTTATTGCGTTCACCAAATTATATTTCCTATAGAAAAATGATTTAATTAGTTTTCTGAATTTGCCAGAACATATCAAGAAACGTTGTTCCTCCACAAAAAACCACATTCATTCAACAATCAAATTTAAATTTCTCATATCGAAAAATCCCCAAATACCAATTTTCGTCCAAATATCGACATTATTTTAAAAATTATTTACGAAAAACCAGAATAAAAATAAATTTCCAACATCATGTATATAAAAAATTAAGGCTTTGCCGGCCCATGCTTATATGAACTTTTCACCTTATAAATAACTGAGGAATTGTCCGTAAAATATCGGACACTTATTATATAAAACCCTGTATAGAGATGAACCATCGGTGGGCCATGAATTGGACGCTAGATACCTGGTTTACTAAAATCCTACCCTAAATCTGGTCCATTTTATTCTTGAAAAGGTGATATTTCAATATGCTATTGAAATGGTGTATAGTCTCAAATATTTGAAAATATTTTGTATTTACCCATTGTATGTGGTCCAAGTTAGTTGTGTATCTATTCGCTTACTTCAGTTCTGGAGATATCCAAAATAATAAGTGAAGGTGGTAAAGAAGTGCTTATTGAAAATTTACGAAAGATAAAGTGTTGAAAAGCGGTGAAACCTATTGGAGATGCGATATACGTTCTTGCAAAGCGAAGATTTTCAGTATGGGCGTACAAGAACTCAATTCACGGAGTGATTTACAACATATTCCTTACAAAGGCAATAAAAAATTTAATCGCAATTAATCAGCAACAGCGTGAAGAGGAAGGCAACACAAGATGCAGCCGAAAGATCTAAAATGAAACATTCAGTGTTGAAAAAACATGATGAAGCAATGTATACAGTGTCGGTTCGAGATGTTGCTTATAATAGTAGGCGAAAATTTCAACCACCGCTACCAAAAACCACCGATGATATTGTAGATATCTTAGGAAAAGTAAATATTGTTCCGCCACTGGCCTTTTATAGAGGGTACTCTCCATCAAGAAGACCAATAATCGCTAAGGAATTTTCAAATATTATGAATTAATCACTTTACTTGATCACTCCTTGGTTGAGAACTTGAGTAATAAGAGCATCGACTGTCTGAGGATGGTCGACCCGAGATTATTTTGCTGGAGCGGCCTACAGGAAAAAAAATCCCTTTCTCCTAATACAGGCAATGTGGGGCGTTTAGATAGAAGCACGTACCGATCTCAGAAAGATTGTTGAATAATGCACTTGGAAAAGCATTAGAATATACATATTTATTTTATAATAGTTACGTTGCATTTCCATCAACTCTATATACTGATAAAATGAAAAAATAGTCAAAGAACAGTTGAGATTTCACATTAGGTCAGTTTTTGGCATTCTCAAAGTCAAGTGGACTGAATGTAAGTAAAAATGCCATCAATTGTTAACTAGACTGTTGATAAATAATATTTGAAAAATATGGGAACATTAAATATGGAGATACATTCAAAAATATAAAAATAATAATTGATTCAATTTACCCCAACATAAATCCAGAAAAATATATGAACTTGCTCCAGATCATCTGGTTTCAACACTTATTCACTCAATATTTGTTTCACACGATATTAGTTTAATTGTATTACTATTTTAATCATTTCCGCGAAATTTGTTTATTTACTTTTATATCACACTGTATATTAGACTGTAGTTGTATTGGTAATGTTTTTATATCAGGGAATGAACTATCGGTTAGAGTTCTTTTGGTGTCTTAACTCGTTCTTGAAACATTGATAACGTAATTTTTATCAATAGTAAATACTGTTCAACTGGGTATTCACTTTATGAAGTTATTACTCGTGCGGTTCCTGTTTGACTTGATTGGAATTCTCTTTCTCAATAATTTCGCAATTTAAGTGCAAGATGATTACTTGTCAATGAACTCATGACTGATGACTGTCTAGTCAAGAGCTGTTACTTGGTTGATAGCTACCGCACTTCTATAAGTTATATTGTTATATGATTACTATGTGAAAGTTTGAGCACTTCTCATCTTTCTGCACTACATGTTAATCGAATGAAAGTTTAAACACGTCTGAGCATCGTTCCGCGTGGTCTCGCGCTTTTTATATGATCTCCCCTTCCATGGATTGTTCTTTGTTGAACCCTTTGGTCACATTCCTAACTTAATTATTTTCGGCTTGTCATAATAAATCACCGTCTGAGTAATTAATGGCATTCCTAAGTTTTATTTTGGTTGTATAATGAATCTCTGTAAAAAACCTATAAATTATCGTTTCTTTGTTCACTATGAAATTCCTCAGATGTGCGTAACTCGGAGGGTGATGATTTGTCAATAGCTCCTTTGTGAAAGGGTGACATTTTTATATGTATTCCAGGGCTAGACAGTGTCTATCTATTTTTATCGTACCCTTGTTTATCAATGGGGTCGAGTATTTGATTTCAAAATTTATTTTCATTACCAGTGAACTATGTTTTCTCTGGCCTCTGGCCATAGAGTTAATATTTATTAATAACTCGTTTTTTCTTATCTTTGAAAGTTTTTCTGTACCTACTTATGGGGTTATGACAATATTTCGACAATCAGAGAAGAAAATTTTCCAGTCTTTAACGATCTATATTCAAAGATTGTTGTATTTTCCGCTATTTATGTAGTAGAGAAAAAAGTTACTTGGATGGGACATTTAGTTATTGCACACAACATTTTTTGCAATTATTCACCATCCAACCTCAAGATAGGATAGTGTCAAATTCGCAGCTATCTGTGGAAAATTAACGGTGAAGAAGCAGTTTCCTTGGAATATTGAATTATGGGAAGTGCAGCGACACCATTGAAAGAACAATAAATGCGTGTAATCTTTCCACTCTGGATTTAATTAAAAATTTTATGATTCTACCCGTCCTAACATATTTGCGTTTATGGAAGTGCTAAAACAATTTCAAACCGATACGTATGTATAATTTTAAAGTTTAACAGAACAAGGGAAAAATTCGTCACCCTGCATTACGTAAGCGTAGAATGCGACCAGAAATCTAAGAAGGTCATAAATCACCAACCACTTGAGTTAGCAGCAGGCGGTGGATTCTACGCAGAGTTGTACCTGCCATAGCCATTAAATTTTGTTTTATAGGTAGGTATCATGATATTGGGTTGAGATAATGATTAAGAAAAATCGCTAGAATATAATTGAGAATTATTTATTTATATATAATATATGATAATAATATATATATAATTATATTTTGTAATAATATATGATATACCTAATTAATGTCAAATGTCAATCTTTATACTTTATAAAAAGTTCAGTTTCTCGATAAAAGGTATTCATAAACAAACTTATTCACGAAGATCAGTTTCACTTTCACTGTCGTCATCCAAATTGATAATACACTTTTCTTTGGGAATTTTTTCTATATCCATATATGACTTTTCCACCTTCTTTGATATGGGAAACACACTTGGCCCAGCTGCTATCAGGAATGTTTGTAGTTTCTGTTCGAATAAGAGCTACCACAGTTGAACTTAAGGTTGGAGAAGTATTATTTCTTCGAACTGCTGACTTAAGCTGATGCCATATATGTTCAATTGGGTTGAACATACAGTGATAAGGAGGAAGTCTGAGCACCGTATGTCCCAAGCTTTCAGTCAATGAATCATAAAAAATATTTCATCCAAATACACTACTGTTCTACTATATTCTCTAAATTCGTTTATTGCCAATAAATATTCAAATCTCCATTTCTCGAGGCGCACAGATTCCATTAAGATTTTTCTGCTACTGGTGAGTTTTTTAAATTTAAATCCGTTTTGTAAAAGAGACTTCCTCAAAGTCTCTTCGCAACACTGGATAACAGTTTCATTTTTTTTAAGCCGTTGCATTAAAATATCTAATGTAGGCACAATTTGCTCTTCATACAAGGCATATATTGTTCTCGAATTATATCTACGTCACAGCCATCTAGTTTCTTTGAACCGCCAGAGTCTTTTCGTTTCTATATTTTGAAAATAGGGTTACTTACTATTTTAAACACTGTGGAATACGGTGTTTTTGTTACACAGCTTGATCCTTGGACATTCCATGTTCCAGAAGGGAAGTATAAACATTTAATATAATCTGTTTCCCATGAGGGTGTAACATTTGTCGACTAGTGGTACTACGACCACCAGTTGAAGTCCATGGATGAGCCCATGGACGCCACATTTTCCACGACACAAAAATCGAATAGACACATTAAAATAGACACAACTGACACAACGGAATATTAGGTAGGTGATGACTAAATGTTGTTTAACTTTCCCACTTTTATTTCTGAAAGTGGAAAGCGGTCAGTTCTCAAAACAGTCTTGTTTTCCAAATATGGTAGGTAATTTATTTTGTAACCGTAAATAGACTATTATCGCTATACTCTCGTTAATAGCACTTCAGTACTGAAAGTCTGGTGGCCAGGTGAGTAAATTTTATTATTTACACACATTTAGACATATCCTTACCAAGGGCTCTAAGTCAACCTTACGAGATTTTTAATTATCAAATGAATTTAAATACAAATATGTCAACAGAAGCCAAAAATAATGGATAGCCCACTATTATTAAAATGCCAAACTATTTCATGAGATATTTTAATCCGGACCTGTGAATCTTTTAAGGGACACATACTTCTATTGCTTATCTATATTTCGAACAATAGGTAATAATGAGGGCAACGGGCTAATATTGAGTTACGACCTTCTTAGATTTCTAGTCGCACTCTACATTTTTTTTTTTTTTTTATGTTCTGGTTCCCACGAAAAGGGATATCCTGTAATGTTCAGAGAACATCGTGGGAACCAAGGGAAAGAAGGTAGGAGTTGGTGTTCTTCTTAAATTTCTGGAGGTTGTATGCCTCGGGGAACACCTCCCTAGGCAATGAGTTCCAAAGCCTCGCTGTTCGTTGGATAGACGAGTCTTTGGAAAGTGATGTTCTGCAGGTCTCCAAAGTGACCACGAAGGGTGTGATGACTGAACTTGACGGGTTAGTCTCGAAGAGACTGCCAAAGCAAGGAACGATTGTTGATATTTCAGAAGGCATCGCCCATGAAAATATCTATAAAATAGAGACAAATCGCCAACTTTCCCACGGTGTTCCAGACAAGTGAGCGAGTTTGTAAGCGAGGCATCACCGACGAGACGAATTGCCCTTTTGGACAGAATCAATAGCCTCAGGATATGTTTAGGTGCCGCGTTCCAAATATGGGAACAGTATTCCAGGACAGGTCGGATCTGTGCCTTATAGATCATAAGCGAAACAAAAACCAAGTTTTGGGATGCACTTTTGGCAATGGACCTCACGTGATTTTCCCAGGAAAGGTTATTGCTGATAGTAATACCAAGCATCGATATGGATGACTTCAGTGGTTTGGTTACTCCTGACAAAGTTATGTTAGGCACAGTGAGATCGGCTTTTTAGAGAAAAGACATGCTTGTGTTTTGTTTGCATTGAATTCTACCAAGTTATTAGATCCCCACTCGAGAATTGTTGCTAAGTCCATATTTATATTATTAACATTTTTTCCTCGTTCATTTCTGGTTTCACGGGCTGATATAGGGGCCCTGGAAGAGAAAGCGGTATGGAGGGTACTATCATCGGCAAAGCTGTGTACTGGACATGAAGTTGCTTTCAACAGGTCGTTGATGTGAAGTAGAAATAGTGTTGGTGCGAGAATAGATCCTTGCGGAACACCAGCATTTATGAGTAGAGTGTCAGATGAAACTCCATCGACCACTACATGGGGAGACCTGTTTGAGAGAAAACTAGCAAGCAGAGAACACATCTGAGGGGGCAAGCCATAAGACGGAAGCTTGGCGAGGAGTCCCTGGTGCCAAACTCGATCGAACGCCTTGGAGATATCTAATGCCACAGCTAAAGTTTCTCCATACTTTTCAATAGATAAACATACTTTTCAATAGATAACATAACTTTTATGTACTAATATACGACTTTATAATTCAGGGGAAATTTCAAGATTTCAATTTGTGAAATGACTACCCCAACTGTAAATCTAAATAAGTCTATTTGGAAACATATAATGAAACATGAAAATATTGAACTATTTTTTCTTTATTCAATATTCAAGTGACTTAATAACATTTGATCAAGATTTCAATTTGTGAAAAATTCGCAACTGTACAGGGAACAGTGAAGTAGCAAGTATTTCTGCAGAAAGATAACGTAGCGTCCAATTAAGGTACCCAAAGATGTTTCACATTAATAATATTTTGTCCAATTCAGGATGCATCCATCTTAAGAAATTATTCTCCTCATTGGGATGAATTAATATTTTCCTTGACATCTATTCTTATTTCATTTCGAGTTTTGAACTTATTCCATTCTCCAGCTAACTGAACCGGAATCCATGAATCTCATCAGTGAAATCACCCGGAAAATCAAATAATACAAGACAGAAAATGAACCTTCGGCATTATAAGTCGGAAGAAGAACAAAACTCACTTCACCGCTGAAGTTGGATTTTCGAAACCTAATTTAAGTTGGAAATTTCACGGTAGTGTAACGTAATGAACCGGGAAAGTAAACAGAGTTCACCGGAAAAATCATTAATCAAGTCTGCCCGTAACTACCCGAATTGAGACCGTAAATTGTTATATCTATCCTGCTGTTCCGTTTGAGGTTCGCTGGATCGCTTCCGATTTGCCAGCGTGATATCTCCATATATAGATACAACAGCAGAAAAAAATCCAGTGATTAACAAATAGAAAACGGACCCATACGTATAATACAGTGACCGACAGATAAGTGGCAACAAATGGTAAAAAGGTTCATTTCAAATTTCTCAGAAAATTTAATGATTCATAAAAGTTCCTGCATATCCTCAAATTGAAATTGCACCTTCCTAATTTCAATTATCTCCTTTCGCATACAAGGGAGGTGAAAAATTGAAGTAGCTCACGAGTAAATTACCTTCTCTAAATGACCGTTATCTGTGGACTTTCTCTTCGAGGTTTTTCCATGAAAAAAATCCATAGAAGTTAGGTCTAGAGATCTATCAGATCACGGATTGTTTGAGTAGCGCGATATCCACTTATTTGGGAATTTCGTAGTCAGTCACGCTCTCTCCTTTTTAGACCAATCAATAGAACAGAAAATATCTGATTCTGTGACGGAAATTGTACCAGGAAACCGAGGAAAGAAATCCGTAGTTATATTCTGTTATATTTCCTACTCGCAACTATCCTTGCTTCACTTGTTTTAAAAATTTAAAAGCAAAAATCGTGTATTTTTTTGTTTATCGCTTGTAACATAAAAACTAATAAAGCAATCTCGATGCTTTCAATTACGAAGTCGTAGAAGGGCCAACAACGAAATATTTTTCAAAACATTTGGAATTGCCACTTTGAACTGACAATTGTCACTTTGAAGTGACAATCGAAGTGACAATGGTCACTTTAAAAAACATTTGGAATTGTCACTTTGAACTAACAATTGTCACTTTGAAGTGGCAATTACCAATTTGAAGTGGCAGAGTGAAGACCAGGCAATTTTATGAAGAATACAATTTTCTGAGAAATTTGAAATAGACTTATTTCTATTTGTTGCCCAAGATCTACCGTACCCTGTATCATCCCTTCTAATTCGTTTCACCCAGAGACACTCAAGTTTGCTTCTTCCAATTGCCCTTCTCTATTTCTATGAATGATAATATTTTTTCTAAAGAACTCAACACCATTAGACAATAGTACATTGTGTAACTAGTAGTAGAAGCAATACATTCCCTGACGACATGAAGTCCGGGAATGTGTTTTTACTACGAGGTACACATACAATTTTTTCTAAAATCGCAATCAACATTATCATAAATTAAGGAATTTTTATGAAAGCATAACAATTTTTGATTACCATCTTATTGCCTATGAAGTCGTTTCCTTGACAATCACTGCTTGTTTATTGTTTTGACAAATGTCGGAGATTCACTACTTATTTCGGTAATACCTTTCTTATCGCTAAACAATATTTTAAAATATTTAAAATGGACAGGGCTGATGATGTCCAGGTGTGCGGGACACCACCAGAGTTAGTAAATGCTGCTGAAAATTTTATCTTAAATTTATTGCCAAATAACTGCAAGGCAAAATATGAATACGCTTACAAACGTTTCATGGATTATTGCCAAGAAAAAAAGACGGCCTCCCGATATGAAAATTTCATGATTGCATACTTTTCCGATTTATCTACAAAGTTGAAGGCATCTACGTTATGGTCAAATCACTCCATGCTGAGAGCTACACTTAGTACAAAAGAAGATATTGATATTACAAAATATTCGAAATCACGTGCTTTCCTAAAACGTCAAAGTGACAATTATAAACCAAAGAAGTCAAAAGTTTTGTCAGATGAACAAATGAAACGTTTATTACTCAAGCACCAAATTATATATACTTAATGAATAAAGTATGTTGAGAATGTAATAATTTTAAAATCACCTAGATATTTATGTAGTGTTTACTTTTTAGTTTGCCCTTAATATTTGGTGTTGCCGGTGCATGTCGCCGTGATATCAATTAAATTTGAAGGAATAGAAGATTTTGGATCTAAGCTTTTGATTAAAATACCCGATAATAAACCGATCAAACCAAGATCATTTGTGAAAAACGAAACTTATATGCCATTGTATAGAAAATATGTTGCATGTCGTCCGGAAAATTTTGAAAGTTGCCGCTTTTTCTTTGAATATTGAAATGGGAAAGGTTGCAGGCAAGTAATGGGAATACATCAGTTTGGCAAAATGCCTCAATTTGTTGCAAAATTTTCAAATTTGCCATATGCACATGAATACACAGGACATTGTTTCCGTCGATCCTCTGCGACAATTTTGGTTAATGCTGGGGCAAATTCAATTGCTTTAAAGAGGCATGGGGGATTGAAATGTTCAACCGTTGCCGGAGGATATATAGAGGAATCTTTTACAAATAAAGTAGACATAGCAGATAAAATATTCAGAGGGGGAAGTGACAAAGAGAAATCTGTTAATACTATTAGTATTATTGCCGAAGAAGAAAATAGAAATAACGTCGCTGACTATTCAGGTAACATAACAGATAAATTTAGAGGGGAAAGTGTCAAAGAGAATGACTTTTCAGGTAGAGTTCAGCCTCTGTTTGATAATTGTACAAACTGCAACATACATATACAAAAATAGTTATAATACATGTTCCATAATATATCCAATGAATGTTCTTAATGTGAGATGGTTGTTTGCGGGTAATTATTTACTGTCTAAAATGTATATATAAAACCAGTAGGGACCGATTTTGACGGCCTAGGCCAGAAAACATTTTCCCGGACCGTTTGCTTTTAGCCCATTGCTGAGTAACGAACATTCCATTGCTCAGCGATGGGCTGAAATACTAGCTTAGCGTATTTTGGGGTCTGAAGTTGCTCCGAGAAAGTGAGCATTCTCGAGCGATTTCTGAAAAATGGTTTTAATAATGGCATAAAAAAACTCATCAACGTGATGTTTTCAAAAAAATTAATCAAAACCCCTTCAATTCGGCTACATATACCATTCTTTTCTCAGGAATATTATCTGATGAGATTAAAAATACTTTCAATAGAATTTGATAGGAGTTTATGTATTTCTTTTCACAATTCATTAGGAAAACATTTGATCAACAATAAGACGAAATCCCCTTAAGGCGTGTATAAACATCTTGCTCATCCCTGATTGTAATTGTTATTGGTCAAACATATAACAGAATGATTGATAAATATATAGAATCTGTATGGAGTTATGAATTTGTATGGAGATGGGAGAAATTATTTATACTTTTCAGTCGTTTATAAAACTTGCACCGAAAAGACAATAAAGCGAATAAATGAAAACGTGGTAAAAATTAATCAAAAATCTAGTTTCTTTGTATCTTTTCGAAATATACCTTCGTTTACTTCTTCAAACGTCTTGAATAATTTTCAATCGAAGATGATTTGTACAACATATATCCGCAGAAGGATGACGAGAGTTCAATCCTCGGACGCTTTTCATTTTTCATCATATTCCCTGATTATCGGTTCACTCTGTTCGATAATAGGAAGCAGTCTATTGTTATAACAATGGACCAATTCATGTCAATGATGATATTTGTTTGCTCAATCTAATCCAACATGACCCAGTACATGACCATAACCTCATTATTGATATGCAACGTAGTCAGAATGATAATCAAATACTCGAATTTACTGAATGCAGCAGAGAACGATGATAGATTGTGAAGCGAAACAATGAAGTATGATGGAATAATATGCTTTCTGATTGTGAAAAACAGGAAAGAACATTATTCAAAAAAGCTGCCTTGGAATAACAACATACTGTTCCTTCAATTCTATTCATAACGATTACAGGGTATTGGACAGTCATATAATATATACAGTGTGTCCGTAAAGTATGGAACAAATTCATTTTTAGGTAAACAGGTCATTTTAAGAAATAATCCTGAAACACGTCGATTTTTGATGTTGATTTACCGTATTTTAAAATAATAATCTAATATACAGGGTGAATTACGTTCGAATAATGACGTCACGTCATTTTTTTCAAATGGAACACCCCCATTTTGTCTCAATTTTCGGATTACTCTAGCTGAGCTGATTCCAAAAATGTATCACATGTTGATTCCAATTGGTACAGGGTGGACAGAAATACAATAGTTTTGTGTGTGCTCATAAAGTAACGCGTAACATTCTTCATTAGGTAAATTAACAATATTATCAAAAATACTTATTGTCTAGCGGCAATTGGTTTAATGTAACACCCCGTAGTTTGCTACATGTTAGAGTAATAAAAATGAGCTGTTTCCAAACATGTTTGGTACTTGTGGTCTAGCAGACAGAATATGACAAAAAATATTTGTTATCTATTTGTAAAAAACATAGTCGTCTACTTTTTTGGGAAATGTCATTATTTGTTTAGTAATTTATTGATGTTCAGTGACAGTTTAGTACTACAATATTTTTGGTATTCGTGAATATTCGAATGATTGCTTAGATTTAATTGGAAGTAGAAATGGAGTTAAGTGTAAAACAAAGAATTGAAATACTTATGATGATTGGGTATGGAGACAGATCGCGAACTCAGATGGAAGTGTGCAATTTATTTAATGATAAATATCCAGAAAGACCTATAACGCGTTCGACAGTCAGTAAGATTGAAACGAAATTTCGAGAAATTGGTAATGTTGAAAATGTACGCAAATCAGGTCGTCCCCCTGCAAATGCTGATACAGCATTAGATGTTTTACTGAGTTTTGAAGAAGATGCGCACACTTCTGTTCGTAAAGTTAGTCGCTATATCGGTGTTAGCAAAACAACGGTACACAAACTATTGAAGCTTGAAAAATGGCATCCTTATAAAATCAAACTTGTGCAAGAATTAAACGAAGATGATCCCGATAGAAGACTCCAATTTTGCGAAGAAATGATGGATAAATGTCACCGAGACCCTCTCTTGATACAAAACATTATTATTTCTGATGAGTCCACTTTCATGTTAAATGGTGAGGTTAACCGTCAGAATTGTAGATACGGGGCAAAAGAAAACCCCCACTGGATGCGTGAGCATCATACACAATACCCTCAAAAGGTAAATGTATGGGCTGGAATTGTACGAAATCGAATCATCGGACCCTACTTTTTCGAAGGTAATTTAAACGAGGCAACGTACCTTGAGTTTTTAAGGGGGTATCTCGTACCTACTTTACGTAATTTGTTTCCCAGCAGACGTAATCCTGGAGGTTTTGATGAAAGTTTATGGTTTCAACAGGATGGTGCACCTCCACATTATGCTGTAGATGTTAGAAGGTACCTAGATGAAATTTCTCCGAACAGGTGGATTGGTAGACGTGGACCCACTGAATGGCCAGCGAGGTCACCAGATTTAAATCCTTTGGATTATTTTCTGTGGGGCCATCTGAAGAATGTTATTTATAAAACAAAACCAGCAAATATTGCAGATGTACAAGAGAAAATTCGAACAGAAATAAACAATATTACGCAAGAAACCATACACAAGGTTCAACAAGAATTTGTACACCGTTTGAGTTACTGTCAAATACAGCAAGGGCTGCAGTTCGAACAGTTATAAAGTCATGTATTCCAGCATTTTCTGTCCGCTAGACAATAAGTATTTTTGATAATATTGTTAATTTACCTAATAAAGAATGTTACGCGTTACTTTATGTCCACCCTGTACCAATTGGAATCAACATGTGATACATTTTTGGAATCAGCTCAGCTAGAGTAATCCGAAAATTGAGACAAAATGGGGGTGTTCCATTTAAAAAAAATGACGGTGACGTCATTACTCGAACGTAATTCACCCTGTATATTAGATTATTATTTTAAAATACGGTAAATAACATAAAAATCGACGTGTTTCAGGATTATTTCTTAAAATGACCTGTTTAGCTAAAAATTAATTTGTTCCATACTTTACGGACACACTGTATATAGAGGACACCCTATATATATATATATATATATATATATATATATATAAATATATATATATATATATAAATATATATATATATATATATATATATATATATATATATATTGTTATGTTAGGAAGGACCAGTAATATATTTTAAAGGTGAAAAAAAATAATTTCTTGAAATATTCACAAAAATAATAAATATTTAATAGTTAGTAGTTCATAAGATATTGTTTTACATTTTTTTTGAGATTTATTTCCTTTATGAAGCTCTGTATAATATTGATAGGTAAAGATATGCAAATACTAGAATGCAATCATTTTCTTGCATTTTCAAAAAAGATTACAACATATAATGGTTTGAAATACAACAAAAAGTCTAGATTTACAAAATTATTCTGGATTAAATGTGATCAACAAAATTATAAGGTTGAAACATACAGTATATGAAATTGCATCTAACTAAAATAGCCAATGGGAGAACAAGAAACCTCTTGATGAAAATAGCCAATCGGGGAAGAGAGATGGCGAGAAAAATTTGAAATTGTGGAAAAGTAAGAACACAGAAACTCAAAGATAATTATGATCAAATATTGTATTTAGTTATAAGAAATGTAAAATATGTAGTTGATAAGTTTTCTCAAATAACACCAAATTAGTGAAAGTGCGACAAGAAAGTGCGCGATTTTGAAAATTCAAATAATATGACAAAACAGAAATGGTATCCAGGAGAAGAAAAAACAAAGCGAGTAGAGATTGAAAAATTTTTCTAGAGAGAAGCCACTACAGAATTTGAGAGGAAGAAATTCAGGATTTTCATTATGACAAGGTAGTTTTTCCTACAATAATAAACCAATTCAAACGCTGGATAATTTCGACACAAAATATATAAGGATAAAGAAGATTACCTTTTTTTGTTCTCCACATGAAAACTTGTCCAAGCTGATTTCGGGGATATTGGATGGTTTCCCTGCAATGTAGAGTTCCTGAGAGGAGTGGATGAAACAGGAATTCAGATTATGCCAGGTAAAGCATCAGCGACATTACAGCTCCAGGTATAAACTCTTTTAGTGCACATCACAAACTGAATCACTTTTCAAAGTAACTCGTATATCTGAAGAACTTTATATAATTTGGTATTGAACTATAAAAGAAGTCTTCCAACTCAAAAGAAAAAAGTGAGGTTATATTTACAATATCCATCACTGTTTTTCATTATTCTATGAAAATTTGTCAATTGCTCATAGTTATAAGTTTCTATCGCAGGCCAGGTTAATATAAGTTTTCCTGAATAAAGGAAATAATTGTTTTTGATAATTTTTGGTTTCTTTCCACAATGATATGCTAATATCTCACCGATAAACATTGAATGAAATAGTTCGAATGACATCAAGACAGGCAGTGGCTCTGTTGCCAGTACCGACTCC
Source organism: Gonioctena quinquepunctata (assembly GCA_018342105.1). NCBI lineage: Eukaryota > Metazoa > Arthropoda > Insecta > Coleoptera > Chrysomelidae > Gonioctena > Gonioctena quinquepunctata. The sequence continues at coordinate 232,331 of JAFIRS010001465.1, read as the reverse complement.
TGAGGCGAAGGCGTTTCCAACTGAGTTTAGTCGTGGTAAGAAAAGGAATTACAAAGAGTGAAAATAATAAAATTTTCACATATGTTCAATAAAATTTTCATGGTATTGGGTGGAAGAAGTAATTTTACAAAACATATAAATATAAATAGAAATTATTACATTCTACCCAATCATAACAAATTGACATCAAAAGTAATGGCAAAATAACAATCATTATTTCATTACAATTTGACAACAACATAAGGGCAATAATAACTATAATAGTATAACATCAAAATGGCTTCCCAACGCGGAGCGAAAATAATTTTCATATCGAATCATAACAATAAATTATCTTACCAAATCATAACAATAAATTATCTTACCAAATCATAACAATTATTAGAAGTATATCAAATTAAAAAAAAAATTTTTCGAAATAAAAAATATTTATACAGGTGAAATATTTGTGGGTGAAATAGCAACAATTGTTTTTCAAACAATATTTCATAACAAAAGTCCCCAACGAGGGGTAAAATAAACAATTTTTATTATAATATATATATATATATATATATATATATATATATATATTTATATGTTGAGATAGTTTCTCGGGTTTCTGACGCGTTCTGTGTTCTTGGTCCTGAAAAGGTCCGATTTCACAACGTTTCGGCAAATTCACATTCGCCATCTTCGGGTGATGTCTCGTTCATTCGATTGTTTCGAACTCAACTGATGTTTTCGTGTTGTGCTCCTCAATTTGTGATGGTGGTTAGTCGATTGCGCACGATCGTCACGATCGGTTTCCTTCGTTTGTGCCCTGTTGCGTATGGAGCCGAAAGACGTCGTTGTTGGATGAGTTGTTGCCAGATCGCCACCGGTGTTGCTTAATTGTGCACGATCATCACGATCGGTATCCTTTCCTCGTGTTCTAATTTCTATGGGACCGGAAGAGGTCGCTGTTGGACGCGCTATTGCCAGGTCGCCATGGGTGTTGCTGGGTGAATTATCTGCTGGAAGCGTCGAAGTTTCATCCCCGTTGATGTTTTGTTGTTGATTAATTTGTCAAGATAGATCGCCATATGGTTGGTAGTCTTTGACTGTCATCCCTTTTGTTCATATTATGAGGTCGTTTTTCGATTTCGATGGCTTCTCTCGTTGTTCTTCACTGGAAGTTCTCATCACTTGCCAATGTCCGAGAGTCATTAAAGTTTATGCTGTGTCCTGTTGTTAGTACATGTTGGAATAGTGACGAAGGGGTCTCCTTGTTTCGTATAGAAATCTTGTGTTCTTCTTTGCGGATGTTGATTCTTCTGTTTGTTTGGCCTATGTACGTCTTTTCACAATTTCCACATGGTATTTCATAAACTCTTAGTGGTATACGGTCCTTGTGATTTCTGAGGGTAGATCTTATTGTACGATCTGTTGTAAACGTTGTAAGGATATTGTGTCGGTGAAGAACCCTACTGATCCTATCCGTTGTACCCTTTAAGTATGGTTTTTTGCCTATCGGTGGTTCCTGAACCTCTTGTTCCTTTTTGACTCTAGATGCTGCTTTGATACTCTTAGAGTATCCATTCATCTGGAGGGTCGTTTCGATATTATCCAACTCCTTTTTATGTGGTCGTTGTCCGCCAATCTTCTTGATAGAGTTATTAGTGTTCGCCACTGAGTGGATTTTTGTGGATGGTGATAGGAGTTTGCGTTTGAGTATCGATTGGTGTGAGTTTTCTTGCGATATACTGTGTGACCCAGGGTGCCGTCGGGCTTCTTCATGATCATAACGTCTAGAAAAGCCAGCTTGTTTCCTTCTTCTGCTATCATAGTGAATTTATATATATATGGTGTACTCTAATTTCTTACACAACCGCTAACAGTTGATAGCCATCAAAAAGTAGAAAGATGTTTCCATAATAACCTAAAAAAAATGTATTACCTACCAAACCTTAGAAGTTTCCAAAATTTTGACAAATTAAAAAAAAAAGTTTTCGAATTTTCAACCACTGTAACGGTGGGTCTAGAAACATGCAATTTTGCACAGGAGTTTCTTATATAACGTAGGTGAGCACTAGGAAATGATTTGTGACAATTAATTTCTCAAGGGGGTTGAATAGGGGGTTACAAAAAAGTATAACTTCCTCGAAATCCACGCAGGAAAAGCTACATGCATAAGCTAGATGGGATAATAGGAAACAAAAATGAGAAATGATGCAACACAGAGTGACATTATGGGTTAGATGCTCAGCAAAATACTGGATAAACTGGTACCCAAGAATAACAACGCAAATCAAATCAAAAGGAAACTGTTTCAGATGTGGTAGGAGCGGATATTTTCAAAGAGGTTGGCCATCACGTTGGAGGGCAGGATTGTTTAGAAAGTAAAGAGGAATATGTCTCAGATGTGGTGGGACATTTCCAAAGGGCCTGCAGGGTTAGGTTGCAACCACGTTGGACACCCTCCACGTTCCTACTACCGACGAGTTATCGGGCAGATACCAATAAATCAGAAAACATGCAGGCTAGTGAATACGAAGGCTCCAGAGTCATCCTAGTTGCCAGAAGGATTACCGATGATTCGCCCATGAGAGTGAAGATGAGCTAATATCATTTCAGTACTACTACTACATAGTGATGCAGGTGCCTTATCTAGAAGACCCTGTCCAGAAGCCTGTAAGCATTATCAGCGTGGCATTCAACATATCAGATGAACGAGACTGTTGATTGAAGACGTAGGTGCTCCATTCCATTGCCATTGATGTAGCTGGACCATTCTTTGGCGGATGGACGCAACAAATCCTTGTTGCTATGGATTATTTCATCAAATGGGTAGAAGCCTATGCCGTTCCAGATCAAGAGGCATTCACGATAGCAAGGACACTGGCGTACAATACATCCTCGAAATTCGGACAACTAATGGAATCACATTCCAACCAAGGAAACAATTTTGGGTCAAACTTATCCAAGAAAATTTCTGAGCTGATGGATCAACGAAACCAGAATGCGGCGCTTCACCCACAGTCGGATGGCATAGTTGATAGATCCAATCGAACTATCGAAGAACATTTTTTCAAGATTGTGAAAAGCACCAAAAGGACTGGAACAGCCACCTTTCACTATTTCTGATGACATAAAGAGCAGCTGTCCATGACTCAGCCAATCAGGAAAAACTAGTAGAATCTAACACACTTCGTTCGTAGACAGCTTTGTGAACCGCGCATGCAAAAATCTTGCTTGGCAACAGTGTTCAGTTCACGTGTTCTGAATGTCTGAATCACTGCAATGGTGGTGATATTATTTTTCGAAACAATATTCAATTGCGAATGTTTCCCTTTTCAATACTGTTTGTGTCGTTTTTTCCTTACAAGTGACTGTGATAATTATGATGAGTGCCTCAAAGCAGATAATGAAGTTAACTAGTTCTGACTTTATCACCAGTTTGGATATAACAGGGTTAGTTGTTTTCTTCACTTTGAATTCAAATAGATATCTCAGGCAGCCCGCAATGTATACATTCACTACACAATCAGTTCAACATTCTACATTTTTCAAATGTCGAGTTAAATGTTTTTTGCTGTTCAACTGGGTTGGTGGCCGTGAGCGTAGAGGCTCTGGCTGATGTCCAGATGGTCCGAGTTCGATTCTCAGCACGGCTACTGAAATACAAATTTATTTCTGTAGTTTAGTTGAGCGGGAGGAGATAGGTGACCAAGCGAACATTCTTGGTACCTAGATTTCAATCCTTCGGACTGTCCACGGTTACCGGCCGAGTAGTGCTTCGGATGACACTTAAAAAGCTAAGGTCCCCGTCTTCTTAACTCACACAAGTCTCCTACTTCCGAGGGTTGTTCTGCAACTAAGTTGGCGATTAAAAACAATTTTAAAAACAAAAACAATTCGGCAATTGCCAAAGTTATCCTCTGAGTAGGTCACTTGCAATTAGGCGGGTGGCGCTACCCAAAATTCTGTGGAATTTCACAAAGAACAGAATATGGTTTCAATTTTTTTTCGGATTTTCAACCACTGTAATTCGTTATTGTACGCATTGTACACTCGTCATTCACGGGTGTGCAAAAGGTAAGATCACACCCTGTATACGGCAGAACGGACCGCGGAATTAGTTAGTTAATTTTTTTATCAGTTGCAGAATAATACAGGTATTCATCATGAAGAAAACGTGATTCATATACAGTGCCGTGAGTAATATTTTAGTAGGGAACTGTTAACTGTCAGAGTGAATTATTTGGTTGTTTTTGTGAAATATAAATAAACGTCAATAATTAATTCCATATCCATAATAGACACGTATCTGAGATCCGTAACAATATATAAATTTCACCATTTCTATCGAAACTCAAGATAATTGCATCTCCACCAGAAAAAAAATTAATGAACTTCATGAAACCTCCCTGTTGATGGAACATATGGGTTTTTTCTGTCCATTTGGGGCTGCGTTGGAAGAGCGATAAAAGTCTGCCGAAATTTTAACGACCACGGTAAATTTTATGATGCGCCATTGTTGTTGGTGGTGTATAAATTGGGTCCTATCTCATGAGAAGTGCTTATTACACGTATAATTTGCTGGATTTAGTAGATAACAATGTGAAATCGGGAAAGAGGTTCATTTCTGTGATTGTAGTTTGCAGTTAATTCGTTATACATGGTTTCATTTTTAGTCAGGTCTGCAGTGTACTCAGATGTGTTAACTGCTGCAAGTGGTAAGTACCTATTTGAAAACGCATAAAATCAAGTATATCTAGGAGGCAAACCTTGAGTTGCTCCATCATACAGTGCTTCTCAAAAGTCCCCTCCCTCCCTCTTATTTTTGGAACGATTATACATAAACAAGTGAAATTTGGAAACTGAATATTAAAGGTTGTAAACTTCCCTACTAGTGATGATAGATGACGAAATCGTCAAATTTGACGTCACAAGGCCATTGTGACCAATAATTTTAAATGGAACCCTACTGCAAGCGACACCTCTTTCAAATAATATCGAAAAAACCTATTCAATCATACTAATTTTGTTTGTGTTTATGGCAGTTTTGATGGCTCATTAGTAAACATTAAAATTTCAATTCTATTCAGTTTGATATTAATTACAGATTTAAGAATCAGTATCTACTTAAAGAAATTGCTCGAAGTGACCTCCATTTACTTCCTGACAGTGAAATATCCTATTTTTAAACTCTTCTCGTTCTTTTGTGTCTGCAAATGAGTCTGCGGAAACAGCCTCACATTCTGCAACAATACGTTGTTTTAAAACGTCAATATTGTCAGGATCAGTGGCGTAAACCTCCGATTCAAGGTACCCCCACAGAAAAAAATCCAAAGGTGTGAGGTCCGGTGATCGAGCTGGCCATTCCGTTGAACCTCGTCGTCCAATCCATCTACCACGATACTCCTCATCCAAATACCGTCTTACTGCACCATAATAGGGTGAAGAAGCACCATCCTGTTGGAATGTTATTTCCAAATTGCCGAATTCATCTGGATTATATTCCAAAATTTCACGGATTAACGGTTCTATTGCGTTTTGCAACAGCTCCAGATAAACCTCACCAGTTAAATTAGTATTTAAAAAAAGAGGCCCAACGATGTGGTTTCCCAGGATACCTGCCCAAACATTCACCTTCTGGGGAAATTGGGTATGTGTTTCACGAAACAGGTGAGGATTTGCGTCACTCCAATACCTCACATTCTGTGTATTTACATTTCCATTTAGATAGAAAGTACTTTCGTTACTAAAACAAATTGTTTTGACATAGTCTGGCTGTTGGTTAATTTTAGTTTCCATTTTTTCACAAAATTCTAGTCTTCGGTCTGGGTCGTCGTCTGAGAGTTGATGAACCATTTTTAATTTGTATGGATGAAATTTGTTTTTTTCAACACCCTGTGTACTGTACTTCGACTGACTTCACAGGTAGGTGCAACGTGAGTTGTTGAAGAAGTAGGATTAACTATTACTTCTGCCAGTATATCAATTTTTTTCTCATAAATAATTTGTGGACTGCCAGATCGTTCCGCATCATTAATACTACACGTTGTTTCAAACTTACGAAGAAGCTCCCTTAAATGAGTCCTCGAAACGGGGCGATCGAGAAACCTCTCATTAAAAATGCGTTCTGCTGCATGAATATTTCGTCCAGTTTAACCAAGAATTAGGATCGCTGCTACTTTATCACCTAAAGCACGTACCATTTCGCTTCTTGAAGCACTTGAACGTTCGGCTCACAACAGTTTAACAAATTATCTAAATGTACAAAAATATTAAAAGTACCAATAGCTGCTAAAACAGTTAGATGTTCGATCAACAATACACAAATTATTAAATGTACAAAAACTTGGACAATTACAAAAACGTCGAATTAGGGAGACTAACAAAAACGTCAGCTTATTTGATAACTATCCAGAGGCGGAGCTTGAATTTGGAATTTTAGTATTAACTGATTTAATTCATCACAGCTTTGCGTTTTTTGAAAGCGAGTTGCCAAAAGTGCCATAAACACAAACAAAATTAGTATCATTGAATAGGTTTTTTCGATACCTTTTAAAAGAGGTGTCGCTTGCCGTAGGGTTCCATTTAAAATTATTGGTCACAAAAGCCTTGTGACGTCATCTTTGACGATATCGTCATCTATCATCACTAGTAGGGAAGTTTACAACCTTTAGAATTCAGTTTCTAAATTTCACTTGTTTATGTATAATCGTTCCAAAAATAAGAGGGGTGGAGAGGGCTTTTGAGAAGCACTGTATAACATTTCGTTCAATCAATAATTGTATTACTGTCACATATAAATAGTAATAGGTACATATCAACGATACAAAACACACCACCTAGTTCTTTCAGGCTTTTCAGGGAGAAGATGTGGTTCTGTAGAGCCAATTCAGTGAAAACTATTCAGCGAAGTGTCTTATGTTCACTTCAATATGGATTTTCATCAAGCATCGGCCTCGTCAATGAAACAAAAGATTTATTTTCTACATTCAACAAAAATATATCCTTGATAAGAAGTGCTGTATCAATAAGAAATAAAAATCGAATTATTTGGTGGTATATAGGGAAAATAATGAGTAATACTGGAAAGTAGAATTCTTTCAAATTGAAATGTTCATCATCATATCTCCAATAGTCTGAAAGATATAGCCGTTAGTAACTGAACACATCAAATTGGCGCTTTGATTTTTGAAACAAAATCATCTGCGTATTTTTTTCCTCAAGTTTCTAGTAGTAGAGGCTCTGGCTGATGTCCAGATGGTCCGAGTTCGATTCTCAGCACGGCTACTGAAATACAAATTTATTTCTGTAGTTTAGTTGAGCGGGAGGAGATAGGTGACCAAGCGAACATTCTTGGTACCTAGATTTCAATCCTTCGGACTGTCCACGGTTACCGGCCGAGTAGTGCTTCGGATGACACTTAAAAAGCTAAGGTCCCCGTCTTCTTAACTCACACAAGTCTCCTACTTCCGAGGGTTGTTCTGCAACTAAGTTGGCGATTAAAAACAATTTTAAAAACAAAAACAATTCGGCAATTGCCAAAGTTATCCTCTGAGTAGGTCACTTGCAATTAGGCGGGTGGCGCTACCCAAAATTCTGTGGAATTTCACAAAGAACAGAATATGGTTTCAATTTTTTTTCGGATTTTCAACCACTGTAATTCGTTATTGTACGCATTGTACACTCGTCATTCACGGGTGTGCAAAAGGTAAGATCACACCCTGTATACGGCAGAACGGACCGCGGAATTAGTTAGTTAATTTTTTTATCAGTTGCAGAATAATACAGGTATTCATCATGAAGAAAACGTGATTCATATACAGTGCCGTGAGTAATATTTTAGTAGGGAACTGTTAACTGTCAGAGTGAATTATTTGGTTGTTTTTGTGAAATATAAATAAACGTCAATAATTAATTCCATATCCATAATAGACACGTATCTGAGATCCGTAACAATATATAAATTTCACCATTTCTATCGAAACTCAAGATAATTGCATCTCCACCAGAAAAAAAATTAATGAACTTCATGAAACCTCCCTGTTGATGGAACATATGGGTTTTTTCTGTCCATTTGGGGCTGCGTTGGAAGAGCGATAAAAGTCTGCCGAAATTTTAACGACCACGGTAAATTTTATGATGCGCCATTGTTGTTGGTGGTGTATAAATTGGGTCCTATCTCATGAGAAGTGCTTATTACACGTATAATTTGCTGGATTTAGTAGATAACAATGTGAAATCGGGAAAGAGGTTCATTTCTGTGATTGTAGTTTGCAGTTAATTCGTTATACATGGTTTCATTTTTAGTCAGGTCTGCAGTGTACTCAGATGTGTTAACTGCTGCAAGTGGTAAGTACCTATTTGAAAACGCATAAAATCAAGTATATCTAGGAGGCAAACCTTGAGTTGCTCCATCATACAGTGCTTCTCAAAAGTCCCCTCCCTCCCTCTTATTTTTGGAACGATTATACATAAACAAGTGAAATTTGGAAACTGAATATTAAAGGTTGTAAACTTCCCTACTAGTGATGATAGATGACGAAATCGTCAAATTTGACGTCACAAGGCCATTGTGACCAATAATTTTAAATGGAACCCTACTGCAAGCGACACCTCTTTCAAATAATATCGAAAAAACCTATTCAATCATACTAATTTTGTTTGTGTTTATGGCAGTTTTGATGGCTCATTAGTAAACATTAAAATTTCAATTCTATTCAGTTTGATATTAATTACAGATTTAAGAATCAGTATCTACTTAAAGAAATTGCTCGAAGTGACCTCCATTTACTTCCTGACAGTGAAATATCCTATTTTTAAACTCTTCTCGTTCTTTTGTGTCTGCAAATGAGTCTGCGGAAACAGCCTCACATTCTGCAACAATACGTTGTTTTAAAACGTCAATATTGTCAGGATCAGTGGCGTAAACCTCCGATTCAAGGTACCCCCACAGAAAAAAATCCAAAGGTGTGAGGTCCGGTGATCGAGCTGGCCATTCCGTTGAACCTCGTCGTCCAATCCATCTACCACGATACTCCTCATCCAAATACCGTCTTACTGCACCATAATAGGGTGAAGAAGCACCATCCTGTTGGAATGTTATTTCCAAATTGCCGAATTCATCTGGATTATATTCCAAAATTTCACGGATTAACGGTTCTATTGCGTTTTGCAACAGCTCCAGATAAACCTCACCAGTTAAATTAGTATTTAAAAAAAGAGGCCCAACGATGTGGTTTCCCAGGATACCTGCCCAAACATTCACCTTCTGGGGAAATTGGGTATGTGTTTCACGAAACAGGTGAGGATTTGCGTCACTCCAATACCTCACATTCTGTGTATTTACATTTCCATTTAGATAGAAAGTACTTTCGTTACTAAAACAAATTGTTTTGACATAGTCTGGCTGTTGGTTAATTTTAGTTTCCATTTTTTCACAAAATTCTAGTCTTCGGTCTGGGTCGTCGTCTGAGAGTTGATGAACCATTTTTAATTTGTATGGATGAAATTTGTTTTTTTCAACACCCTGTGTACTGTACTTCGACTGACTTCACAGGTAGGTGCAACGTGAGTTGTTGAAGAAGTAGGATTAACTATTACTTCTGCCAGTATATCAATTTTTTTCTCATAAATAATTTGTGGACTGCCAGATCGTTCCGCATCATTAATACTACACGTTGTTTCAAACTTACGAAGAAGCTCCCTTAAATGAGTCCTCGAAACGGGGCGATCGAGAAACCTCTCATTAAAAATGCGTTCTGCTGCATGAATATTTCGTCCAGTTTAACCAAGAATTAGGATCGCTGCTACTTTATCACCTAAAGCACGTACCATTTCGCTTCTTGAAGCACTTGAACGTTCGGCTCACAACAGTTTAACAAATTATCTAAATGTACAAAAATATTAAAAGTACCAATAGCTGCTAAAACAGTTAGATGTTCGATCAACAATACACAAATTATTAAATGTACAAAAACTTGGACAATTACAAAAACGTCGAATTAGGGAGACTAACAAAAACGTCAGCTTATTTGATAACTATCCAGAGGCGGAGCTTGAATTTGGAATTTTAGTATTAACTGATTTAATTCATCACAGCTTTGCGTTTTTTGAAAGCGAGTTGCCAAAAGTGCCATAAACACAAACAAAATTAGTATCATTGAATAGGTTTTTCGATACCTTTTAAAAGAGGTGTCGCTTGCCGTAGGGTTCCATTTAAAATTATTGGTCACAAAAGCCTTGTGACGTCATCTTTGACGATATCGTCATCTATCATCACTAGTAGGGAAGTTTACAACCTTTAGAATTCAGTTTCTAAATTTCACTTGTTTATGTATAATCGTTCCAAAAATAAGAGGGGTGGAGAGGGCTTTTGAGAAGCACTGTATAACATTTCGTTCAATCAATAATTGTATTACTGTCACATATAAATAGTAATAGGTACATATCAACGATACAAAACACACCACCTAGTTCTTTCAGGCTTTTCAGGGAGAAGATGTGGTTCTGTAGAGCCAATTCAGTGAAAACTATTCAGCGAAGTGTCTTATGTTCACTTCAATATGGATTTTCATCAAGCATCGGCCTCGTCAATGAAACAAAAGATTTATTTTCTACATTCAACAAAAATATATCCTTGATAAGAAGTGCTGTATCAATAAGAAATAAAAATCGAATTATTTGGTGGTATATAGGGAAAATAATGAGTAATACTGGAAAGTAGAATTCTTTCAAATTGAAATGTTCATCATCATATCTCCAATAGTCTGAAAGATATAGCCGTTAGTAACTGAACACATCAAATTGGCGCTTTGATTTTTGAAACAAAATCATCTGCGTATTTTTTTCCTCAAGTTTCTAGTAATACCATTATTTTTCAACTTATAAAATTCAATAGTATAAAAATATGAATTGGTAACGGCCTGTTTCAAGGCAGCGTAAAGATGAGATTAACTTTTCCCAGCGATTTTTCTCTTCTTAGGCCAGTAGATATAGACAATCAATTCACATTAATTCCAAAAGTTTTCAAACTTCAGTGGTATGTTACTGCATTAATGAAAACACAATATAAAAATTTGCAGTAGTCTACGATGAACGCAACATTGTTTTATTTGCAAAAACCGTTCTCATGCTTTATTTTTGCACTGAAAATTGCAAAAGTTCTGCAAACTAGGCATACCGATAGTAATAATGTTTCACAAGGTGCATTCAGTTTGCAACCTTGTGAAAGTCACGGATCTTTGTTTTTTGTCATTCGTTTAAGTTTTTCATTCTAATTTGTTTATAAAACTACAAAAATTATTCAAATTGGATAAGTGAACGGATTTTTTTCAACATATTCAAGTACATTTGCAACCATTTCTGAAAAACACATCATTCATTTATGCAACTTTTTTCAATACATACAAGCATTAAAATAATTACAAAAGTTTTTTATTGTGGTTGCAAATAAAGAGAATCGGTCTCAGTGGATATTTAACTCACTATACAAATTTTTTGTATTTTAACAATCTGAAATAATTGCAAAAGTTCTGCAAATTGCAGTTATAATTACGACTGATATTTTACGTGACGCAAGAGAAAATTTTTATATTATAAGAATTGTAAACATTGTCAAATAGGTTTAAGATATATATTAGACCGACATATGTCTATAGTGGTCCAGTTAATTACTTGATTATCCGTGGCGTATATAATAATAATATAATAATAATGTGTTTTATTTAGTTTGAGCATTACAATAATCATATAAGGCAATATAGATGAAAGAGTAAATTTTTCATAAACGTTCTTTGGCCCTTGCCACTTAATTTTACATTCAATTCACAAGCCTTGATATTGGCCTTTATAAGTAAAGGAGATCTGGAAATATCTAATTCGATGGTATTATAACCTAAAATTAAAAAAATAGTGACATTGGTTCTTTTAGAACCAAGCCACAGATATATATATATATATATATATATATATATATATATATATATATATATATATAATAATACAGTTTGAGCAATACAATAATTATATAAGGCAATATAGATAAAAGAGTAAACTTAACTAAACAAAACGATGGGTAAGAATACATTAAACTTACAGCTAAGTATATATAGGTACATATGATTTGATCAGTGCACCCATCAAGACCGTCAAGGTTGAGCATGGGGTACACTGACCAGTATTGATATTTTATATAAATATATGTATATGTTGTTCATCTTTCATTCATCGTGTGTATATATAAATAATTCTTTTTTTTCTAAAGTTTAAAATTTTTGTTTATGTTTTTATTTTTAGAATTCGAGAATTTTTTGTCTTCGGCATCAAGAGTTTTTATATATCCTTTAAAAACGGTTTTTAAGAATGATGGTGAGTTTAATTTTCTTATATAGGTTTTATACATTTCTGGAAGAAAATTAAATAAATGAGGTGCTATAAATTGAAAATGTCTAGTTCCTATAGACTTTTTAGCTGGGTTTGTTTGTACAAAATCTTTCGACTTATTTCTGGTTTGGTAATGATGATCAAGTGTTTGCAAGTAAGAACGATTTTTAAATAGGTAAATTACCAAACTAAAGATATACAGTTGCCTCAAATTCATAACATTTGCTTCTTTAAACAGTAGCTCTGTTTTTTAAATAAAATGAAGCTTTTAAGATTTTTTTTTGGAGTATTTCAACCTGTTTCAAATGACTAGGCATGGTTGCTCCCCAGCTGACAATACCGTATCTTAGACGAGATTCAAAAAGTGCGTAGTATACTGTTTTAAGATTTGGTAAATAGAGTATTTTTCTCAGTTGTTTAAATTTATATAATAAAAACCTTATATTTGTTATATTTTGTAGGTTGATTGAAAGTGCATCCGAAAAACAAAATTTCATTCTAACTATTAATCTGTTACTGTTTTCGACTAATTAGCGAAATAAATTTAATGCAACAATCAAAAGAATACAAAATTTTATTTCTACCGTTAAACTATTTTTGTGCATATTCTGCTAAAAAACTACTGGAAGACATGAATTTTTTTCATAAATCTCGCAAGTACATGATTTTGATCATTAAACAGGAACGTTGCTGAAAAAAAATATTGGAGATCGATATTACATTTGAGATTCAATTTCTACGGGTATGTATTTCTTGAATTAAATATAAAATTGTAATTTACCTTTCCACTCGACTTTCTTACTCCAATTGTGATTTCGCATGAAAAATTCCATTGAATCCGAATAGAGGACTGAAATGTATTCGACAAGTAAGAATGATTTTCTTGATTTGTCAAAATTTTGAAAATAAAGAGGGGAAAAACACTGTGACGTAACCAGTTGTAGGTTTTCATTAATGAATCAAGAAAATTATGAAAACGTGTCGAGAGATTATCGATCATCCATCAAACGTACTTTAAGGATTTTTTTATGCAAATTCCTAATTGTAATATGATGTTATGAATTCATAGCTTTAAACATTGAATGATTTCACATACCGTTGACGAGCTTCTTCTTGGTCGATAGTTATCTTGGAAACACAATGAATGTAATTTATAATATAAAAATATTCATTATTCAGATAATACAGGTGTTGCAAAAATAAATATTTTTTCAATTCTTAATGTTCCGCATTGTAACATAGTTTGCAAATTATTAAACTGCCACCAATTGGTAAAATGAATTGTTTGCTCGATTTGCAGAACTTTTGCTTTTTTGGTAGAGACAAAACGAAAATATGTTTCTTTCAAATTTACCTTCATTTCCTTTAGGCGTTCACAGTATATGCGAATTTTCAGTGACTATTTTGTCGGTCAAGTGTCGGTAGAGGAACATAGGTTGTGAAATTATTTAAGTGATTTGTGAATTGATAGAGCTAGTAAATAGAAGGATGGGACGAAATTTTCATTACAATGGGTAAGATACAATTGACCAGGCTGAAGAGTCATTGGACGATATGGTCAGTGGAATTTTCAGTGGGTAAAGCTGGAGCAGAATAAATCAGGGTCTGCCACACTAAGGGATGTTCAAAAAGGATTTCTTTACCCCAAGAAGATGTATTTTTTTCTTCAAATACGGCACGAATTATGCAGATTCGCTTTTGTATACACGCTTCAATAGAATTACAAATGAAATTGCCCCAAGTGTCGAGAAAATATGTAAATTCTGCTGGTTTTTCATAATGACGTGGGCGTGTTTATTGATGAAGAGTTTTCACAACGCCTACCTGTTGTGTGCCACGGTTTGGGTTATGAAAGGAGTTGAATTATTGGAAATGTATTTTCAGTGGAATCGATAAAATAATAAACCAAGTTATTAAAGAAACGAACCAAAATCGACTGCCTAAAAAATTATCAACTGATAACTGAAAATAGAAAAACCAGTGTGACAATCTATCGAATTAGTTTCAGCAATGTTTTTTTGTTCAATACCTACCCAAGCAAATGATAAAATATACTAGAGTAATAACATTCAAGTTATATTTATATTAGAGTATATGTTATTATTTGCTTAAGTAGATATCATTCGGTTTATTTTAAATTTTTCTGTTCTATCAATGAACGATTTTCAATCCCTATAGCATTTTTATAGTTAACAAAATAATGGCATTCAATATTTGTGAAAATTTAGTTTCATTTGTTTCTTAGATAGAACAATAGTTTCGTATCTAAATAATAGAATACCTATTAATAATTATGTCGGATATGCCGCGCTGAAAAAAGCATAACAAAGACAAACGTCAACGACGTGTGCCCTCACATGTCTAAGCATATTGGATCGCTCACCTCGACAGGCCGTATTAAATAACTGTTAAGCCGCGTACAGACATAACGTGACGCGCGCGCATTGAGCCCGTGTAACGAGTGGTGTGTTATTCTACCACTTGTCTTTCTAATAAATGAAATACTTTGAATATATATATATATATATATATATATATATATACCGGGTGTCCCAGTATACCTGTTCCAATGGATTATCTCAGCCATTTCGGAAGATAAAAATTTGAAAATTCCATGATCTCCAATTCGTTCAAGGAACCTCCAACTGAGAGAAACAAAAATTGAAAGTCACTTCCGGTTTGACCGGAAGTGACTCTGACTTTTTTATTTCAAATAGCACCCTGTATATTTTTTGCAATTTTTTATTTGTAGGTACTCAAAATTATCTTTCCAACGATGTATCACACTTTGTATTTTACATTTGATTTGATGAAGAAAATGTTAATTGAAATTTCAAATTTAAAGAATTGCAGTAGGCTACGATATTTTGTGTAATCTTGATTTTTACTTCAATACTAATTGATAATTTATGAACAATTATACCTTATTTTTATAACGAGTTGCATACAATATTTTTTCTACGTTCATGCAAAAACCAAAAAATTTTTCATTTATGTGGCACTAAACTGTAAGGAAGACATTGTTTGTTTAAATCTATCTGCTAAAAGTAATACAAAAACATTTTGTGTAATTCAGTTGATATTCGAAGGAAGTAATTTTATTTTTAACAAATTGCATTTTCTAGTAATTTCATAGTCCATTATGTAATGAATATGATTGACAATTATATGAAACATGCAACTATTTAAAACGTAATACAATCTCACAGAAAATGGGCTAAATTTGGCGTCGATTTGAAAGTGTATGTCTGTCATGATGACAGAACGCTATGTAGAATGAAGATGAGTTCAATAAAGTCTTTATTGCACTCAGTGCAATCCGTTGAAATGAATGTTTCTACGCATATGTGAAGGAATATTTTCAAGAAAATGAGGAAGTTCATCCCGATGGAATTCTAGGTACATTCGACCAGTTAACGTACCATCGTAAAATTTTTGTCCTAAAATGAATCCATCAATCATGCCGCACCATACATTGACTCCCCAGATAACTTAAAACTTAGTTTGTCTTAGCCAGTGTGGATTATTTTGCGACCAATAATGACAATTAGGTCGATTTACAGTTGCAAATTATGTCGATTTACAGTTGCATTATTATGGAAACGACATCTGACCACAATATCGAGCTGATAATACCATCTTCACGTGCCGTAGCTAACCAAGCAAGAAACGCAAGTCTCCTCTCGTAATCTGTGGGATGAATTTTAAATGGTTTGAATTTGGCAATTTTGAGAATTCGCCGAATTGATGAACGAGAAATACCGCTCACCTGTTCTATGTTTCTAATAGAGATATGGGGATCAACAACCACTCTTCCTAAAACTGCAACAGTATGCTCTTCGTCCGTAGCATTTTTTATTTTAAAGACAGTACGCTTTCTGTGAAATGATCCACTTGTTGCCAAATTCGAAGCCAAGCGTGTGAAATACATAGCGCTTGGCATTCGTCTATCAGTGTACTTCTCTCTGTATCCACGTAGGGCAGCCCGATGATTATTTTCGCATTTTCCATAAATCAGTATCATATCCAATTTCTATTGATTAGTGAAGTTATCATCATTTTCACGGTTATTCATTCTTGAATGTTGGTTTCTCTGACACGCACACAACTATTGAGAATTATTAACTGTCAAAGTTATAAACAAATGTATTCAAATGTTTCCATGGCACACTAAGGTTTTCATTTAAAAATTATTAATTTTTCCAGTTCTACTACAATTTTAATAATTTGAAATTTGACGTTCTCTTCATCATCTCGAATGCAAAATTGTTCATGAATTATCAATTATTATTGAATTCAAAATCAAGATTACACAAAATATCGTAGCCTACTGCAATTCCTTCAATTTGAAATTTCAATTGACGTTTTCTCCATCAAATCAAATGTAAAATACAAAGTGTGATACATCGTTGGAAAGATAATTTTGAGTAGAAATAAAAAATTGCAAAAACTATACAGGGTGCTATTTGAAATAAAAAAGTCAGAGTCACTTCCGGTCAAACCGTGTCTGTACACGTCCTTACGGCGAGTAGGACTGTGTGTGCTTCAAAATAATCGTTATAACAAAAGTTTTTCTTAATATACCAGCACCGTAATGGAATAATTTTTTCGGTGAGTTTTGCATTTTTTTTATATTTCGAATCTTATGTTGGTCTTTTCTGGTGGAATTATCATATGTTATTCTACATACTATTATGAACAGATTCTCACAAAAATGAGTGTTAACATGAAAATGCACTTTCCACATCCCTATTGACTGGATTAGATGCAATTCAAAAGACGGAACATCCAGAATACACAATCTCGCTAAATTGTTCCACGGACACAATTAATCTCTTTTTCATTATTCCGTCTCGGTCAGAGCTCTTTCTTCATTGGATTAATGAGGCTAAAGCTCGATTTAGGTATTTAAGTAATTGCTTTTTTCCTTCGTATAGTCCTACAGAGGATGCAATAGTTGTAGATCAATTCCGTCAACAACTGATTTCATGAAGATGTGGTGAACTGAGAAAATTCCGACCCAACAAAGTTACAAGACATATTTTCTTCAAATTTATTTCCCTACAGTTTCCTTATAAGTCTACAACCTTCTCCTAGCAATGCTCTCATCTCTTTAACACGTTGACTTGACTGCCGAAACTCAACTGTTGAGTCGTGACGGCCCCCCACCAAAGCAAAGAGTAGAGGACAAGAGAAATCACTAACCCTATTCATGAATGAAATAGTAAAATCGTTTCAAAATCCTCCAAATGCTGTCACTTTTGATTTCATTGGGTGTAGCCAATTAGGAGTCAGAAAACTCTGTCATGTGACATCAAGTGTCGGGGATCGAACACGAGGAAACGCTTCGGACATTCGGGTGTTTTCGTATTAAAAAAATGTAGGAAATATCACGATTTTCGAATGGGATCAAATATTAAGAGAATATGTTCTCATTTATATAGGCATGAAATTGAATCGATGAATTGACACAATTGAAATTTCAACATTCCATGATTTATAAATGATTGTTTTAGTCTTCAGAATGCGTCGAAGAGTTTCACTTATTGACGATGGATATATAATATGGACTCCATTTTTGTTGGGCAGGTTGGGTTGGGCCAATTTATTGGAACGTAGTTCCTTATCGCGCGTTGCGAAAGAGGGCTAGACGGAATAAATCAAGACCAAAATGTGTAACGAGACTTTCGCTATGGTTTTAAGCCGTGCGGCGTGCGCGTGTTTCTCTGTCTCTCTCTCTCTCTCTCTCTCTCTCATAGAAAGCAAGCCAGTTATTTTCATTTCGTCTTTCTATTGAACAGTGTGGTGTCGCGACGATTATTTTTGTTCAGTGTATACAGGTTTTTTGTACATAATAAAAAATAATAACAATAATGAATCCTGACAGTGTTTCGGCACAAGTTCCGGATATTGCTGATGGAGTTAGGTGAGTAGGGATGTTATACAGACAATAATAAATGCTTATGTATTTTTAGCAAGTACGCATTATAACCTCCCTTTACTATTGTGCTAACCAAGTCATACGCGTTATAATCTCTCCATTATTGTGTGTTTAGCAAGTGTACGCGTCATAACTTCAATAAATTTAAAAGCAAATTATATTTTAATATTACAATTTCAATGCGTACGTATTGAGCAAGCCGTGCGTGCTCTAACCTATACGCTGTTGTGTTTACGAAGTCGAGAGAGTATATATATATATATATATATATATATACACACTCTGTTGTGTTTACAAAGTCCCACGCATCTATGACGTGTACGAAAGAATAGACAGACAGAGTGATATATATATATATATATATATATATGTGTGTGTGTGTATGTATATGTACAATTTTTTTGCTTTTTATTTCAATAGCGAATCAACTAAATCATCGACTACTGAGGTACAAACTATAACATCAAGGAAAAAGACACATGCACAAAGATGTAGAGAATATCGTGAGAGAAAGAAATTACAAATACATTTATTCACTGGAAAACACAAAACCGTTTTTTATTTTTCTGTAAACCTCAAACTCTTCAATCAAAAATTGGAGAAGAGTTCAAATTTCTCTGAACGCTTTTGATTATAACTTAAAAAAAAAATTATTACAATTCCTTCACTAATTAATCGAAAGGAACTTCGTTCCATCCGAGTGTCCCTTGACACCTCTCAAGTTTTTTTATATTGAATTATGAAATTCTCAAAAAGAACTGGATCACTGAATCTGCAATTGTCGATCGAATCAAAAAGGTCTACATTAGATTGTAACTATTCAAAGTTCGGTTTTCGATTAATACATTATTATATTTTTTATGGTTCTTGCTAAGTTCATGACATCTACCTATTCCATGGATACTTCGCTAGGATTGACGAAAATGTGATGAAAACAGGTTATTGATGAGTGTAGTGATTTATATACTATGCATACACAAAAAATCCCATAAATGGCTGTATATTTCTCACTATGACAGCGGCAAAGCTTTGCCCTAAGTTTTCCAGGGACAAAACGGAACCTAACTTTTAGAACGGTCTAATTCTAGTACGTCTAGCAGAGTTACTAAGGACCGATGACGGTTCTGAATTGCCTAATATGTAAATTAAATATGTATTCATTAAATTGTACCGAATTACCCTCTAGCTTTTTTTCATGGAAGTAAACTCAACATTTATAATTCGAGTTTCACTATAGTTCTCGAACTGTGTGAATATTTTTTTATTGAAGGACCTGCAATTGTATCAAAATCCATACCATTTTTTCAAGGGTATTCATTATCAACACAAAATAGCGTTTAAAATTGTTCATCATAGAACATGCACTTCGTATGCGAAAATTAAAATAGAGGCATTACAAAATATCCAGAAGTGTTTTTTTTCTAATAATTGGGAATTACCCTTGCCATCAACCCAACAGCCTTTTTAGTGAAACAAACTTCTCGACTCCACACCTGAAAAATAAATTTTTATCTGAAAAAAAATTGAGAATACAATAGACATCACAAGAATAAGAAAATAAAAGTTGAGGTATTATGTAAATAAATTTAAATTCAATGAATAATTTCAATAAATAAATTCGCTTTCTGAAAAATCTATATTATTGTCTGAAGGAAGTGAGCGATGCAGGGTTTTGGGATATATCTAAAGCTTTTTACTGTTACGTAAGCTCCATCTCTACAGCTTCAGAGGACGAAGAACCCAAATTGTGAACACTGATAGTCTCTCAGCTTTTGGGCAAATTAAGAGATGTTCACTATTTTGGCAGACAACACGACTGTCTTATCGCGAGAATTCCAATTAAACTTCGTAGTAAAATGACTCGTATATGTATAAATTAATTTGTATCTTCTCTAAACTTCCTTTCTCCATTGTAATGATTTTTTTCAACTTGTGATTGTAATTTACCTAGTAACTAGCAAGTCAAATATTTTTATCATTACTTTTATATTCAATTTTGTACAAAAATTTGCCCATGAGATGACAATCTTCTGACTATAAGTATATTTGATTTGGAAATGGAAAATTCTAAATATTGTTGATAATTTTTTCCAAAGAACCATTGAACACTCTGTGATGGTTCGGAATTTACTAACCAAAATCAAGATATCTTCATAGAATGAAAAGTCCACGCTTACTTGTGAAATTCATGTGTTTGTTAAAAAGTGATAATTATACTTATAATAGTCATTAGCCTTATCGATCTTGAGAGTGGGCCTTGTTCCTCCGACCAACTGCTTGGTTTAGATCCCCCTCCTTCTCCGATTATCTCATGCGGGTGTTACTGAAAATTTTAAAAAAAGCTGATTTATATTGTTTTCTCTCCTCGCCTTTGTTAGTAGGGCTCACCTTTTCCGGATAAGTCATTCTAAGATAGCTGGAAGCAGCCTAGACTGTCGCAGACCAGGATTTATCGATTTCTCAACTTCATCAACAGATTTTATGATATCTACAATGAACTCTCTGATTCTGTTCAGGTTAGAAGGCTGTTGAGAGGTAATAGTCCGGCAGAAGAGATGAGTGGTTCGAACAATGTCATCGGGGACATTTTCCAATGCCCCTCAATTTTCAATTCAATTCATCGTCTAGATACATCAGTCCACTTTCCAACCTTTTCTTCTTCATTCGTGGAAGTTTCAAAAAGGCCGTTGAAGAAGAAATCACTTTGGAAAAATCGACAGGTAGACGTCAAGAAAAATCTAGCAGGCATCTGATTCTTGACAGACATGTAGTAAATTTCAACGATTTCATCTCATTTTCGCACGGACTGTTCTGTGAGGGATCTTTGACCAAAGGCCGTTGACTCAATCGCTGGGTCATGTGCAATATGATACTAGACGTTAAAACGTGACCCTATTATAAGCCGAGGTACGAAGTCCACATGCTGAAGTCAGAACATTCGTAACACTCCGTGTTATTTAAACATTGTATTATGGAGGACGGGGGAGGAGTTGTACGTGCAGCGCCGCAGTGGCGGAATCGGAAAACGGATCCAAACATTAATGACAGTATCACTTATCCCTATTTACCGCTGTGTTGAAAAGGTTGTCTACAAAGTGCGATAGTTAAAATTTTTTGGTCGCAAACGTCAAAACTGCATTTGTATTGTGATTCGACGGGTAAAAGCTTCCTATTAAAGAGAGGCACAGTGTCAAAAGCGCGCCTACAATAAATGAATGACAATGAACGAGTCGGCCGCAAATAACCTCGAATCAAATGTAAAGGACGCGAAGAAAAAAAGGAGTGGTCGGGCGACCACTGCTGTGTTGTACGGTGCAAAAACACGCGTTTAAATGCACCCGCAAATACGGAATTTTATGGTTTTTCTACCGTGAGCTGCAAACGTCTGGAATACATCGCCTTTGCTTGTTGACTGGCAGATAGTTTGCCCCATTCTTGTCCTTGTCCCTCGGTGAGCGTTTATGTATGGAAATACTGCGTAGACGTCTTTACAGTCGCCGCAAGCATTCGCTCTGCAAGTGCACCATTTTTTTTAAACTCTCTGTTACAATCAATCTACGAAAGGAAAAAAGTCAATTGACAAATCTTGCAAGTTCTATTTTCACATTGACATGAACAATTGAATTCTTTATACTAATAATTACAATAATCTAAAAAACATGCATGATACAAATTTTTATTCATGTAATACACATTCAATTATTTTTTTATCGCAAAGGTGTTTTTGTCTGACTCAAGTGTTGGGTCATCGGCCTCTTATTGTGGAAACAGACCTCAGAGGCCGGTGACTCGACCCCTAGGTCATAGTAGTTTTAGGTATAATGACTCTCTGAAAAAACTTTAATTATCAACACAACACTAGGGACTACTTTTTTCACGAATTTAAAAAAAAAAAATTGCCGGTAATTCGGAAAATCCCCAAATCTGATATTGGCAGTAAACGTGTTAACCCGTCCAAGTAGTACTCTGCGTCTTTCTCTGTAAAATAATATTTTTAGGGAGGCCTCCTCATTCGAAGAAAATCTCTGTCCTCCGAGCGCAAATTTCAGCTTAGGGAACATGAAAAAGTCGCTTGGGCTAGATCTGGTGAGTAAAGAAGGGTGGTTAAGCAGTTCAAATAGTATTTCGTGCAAATGTGACCGTTCAGCTTGTCAAGTAATGATGCGTAGTGTGCTCCTGTGAAGGATCTTCTTTTTAGGAGATAATCGATTTAAATAACTTCATGACTATCACGAAAAACAGTCGCCATCACTTTACCAGCCAACATTAAACAGTTATTGCTTTTTGTGGGTCCGATTCCTCCATCGCAGTCCATTGTTTTGACTGTATTTTTGTTTCTGGGTATAATGGTGTATTCAAGTTTAATAAACAGTAATCATTCGGTGCCAAAACTCTGATCAATTGCGCCTAAACTGCGACAACAGAGTGTTGGAAATGTTCATTCGAACACGTTTTTGGTCTAACACAAGCAAACGCTGCACCCAACGCGTATACATCTTCATCATGCCAAAAGGAAGGTTTATGCAACCTTACTAATAACTAAGCCTATAATAATAATGATAATCTTTATTCACAATCAAAATACAATCGCAGATCACTGGAATCACAAGTATTACAATTAGATTGAGATTGATGGTGTGGACAAAGCAGCAAAAGCCGATAAGTGTGAGAACACTTGTTTCAGCATTGACAAATATTTATAATATAAAAAACTAAACTACTTAGAATACTAATGTATACGTATGTATACGTATATATACTATATATATACACACACTATATACACATATACATATACACACACATAAACACATATAAACACATAGGTATACATATAAACAAATAATTAAGACAAGGGATGTATGTGGTTATGAAAGATCGTCAATGGGGTGTAACATGAAGATTTAGATATCAGAAGTACAAGGTATATTGTAGTGTAGTGTCAATATTGAGGATCATAAAATCTTTTGTAGTAGTAATAGTAACATTGAGATCGACATAGTGTAACCTGAATAATAATATTTTTGTGAATACAAATCGAAGGGAAGATTTTGTCTTTGAATTTAAGGAAAATTAGTGGTCGTTCTACCTAATTCAAGTACGTATCTCTTCAACTGTCTTTTGAAAGAGTGTAAATTTATTGCTGCTTTTATATTGTCAGGAATGGAATTGTAGAATTTCGGTGCGAGATAAGTATATGATCTTTGGGTAGTCGTTTTAGCCATGAATGGAATGATATAGTGTTGTTTATGACGAGTGTGTATTGATGATTTGGTAAGTGATTTCCAAGGTACTGATGCAGGAGTAGAAGTAATATAATTGTCTAATATCAAGGATTTTCATTTCAGCATATAAGATATCTGTTGGGTATCTGAGGTTTTTATCATGAACAAGTTTCAAAAATGTTCGTTGCATTACTTCTAAGGTATGAAGATGAGTTTTTGGGGCCGCGCCCCATATTAGTATTCCGTATCGAAGGTGGCTTTCTACTAGGGAATAGTAGAGAATTGAAAGATAATTTTTAGGTATGAGGTATTTCAATTTTCTAAACTTGTACAATATAGATCTCAGCTTGTTTAAGAGATATGCTATATGCAAGTCCCATTTCATATGTGAATCTATAATGACGCCTAAGTATTTTATTTTATGTTCAGGGCGGATTATGAAAGTTTCTGAATCGGATGTGACGGTTAGTTGGTTGTAGGTTGGAGCGGAAGAAGAGTTACAAGAAAAATTTAGATACCTGGTTTTTTCTGTGTGAAAGTCAGTAACTTGAAGTCCAGCCATTGTTTTATACGCGAGAAGTTAGCTTCTGCAGTATATTTCAATTCGTTCCATTTATCTGCCTTATAAAATATAGCCGTATCATCAGCAAACCCTATGATATTATCATCTTTTCCCAGAGAAAACAAGTCGTTTATGTATATATTAAATAAAGTGGGGCCAAGCACAGTTCCTTGTGGCACTCCATATTCAATTACTTTTTCGGTACTAAGAGTATTATCGATTCCCAGAGCTTGGTATCTATTGGTGAGATAACTTTCAAAGAATTTCAGGGAGTTATTACGTATACCGACATCTTCCAGGGATTCCAAGAGAAGACGATGACTCACCGTATCGAATGCTTTCGACAGATCTATAAATATACACATACACGGCTTGCTCTCGTTGAGACATTCGTTGATTTTTGTTGTCAGGGAAATAACAGCGTCTTGTGTGGATATTTTTTCTCTGAACCCGTATTGTTGTTTGGACAAAATTTGATACTTGTTAAGGTAGTTAACAAGTCTCAGTTTAACTGGTTTCTCGAAGATCTTAGCTATATGTGTGATCAAAGAAATCGGTCTATAATTATTAATGTTAGTTATGTCGCCATTTTTGAATATGGGTGCAACAATCGATTTTTTAAGAGTTGATGGGTAAATACCTTTTTCTAAACAATTATTGAAGATAAATGTGAGTGGGTGTATTATGTAAGGACTGATCAATTTTATGACTAAGAACTGAGAAGAAGAAGAAAAATTTATTTAAATAGGTTACCCCAATATACAAAAAGTATAATACGATACTATATATATATATATATATATATATATATATATATATATATATATATATATATCAATTAAATATATATATATATATATATCAATTAAAGAGTAGGTAGATGTCAATCTAAACTAATAAGAAAAACAAAATCAGAATACAAGTAGACCTAATTTAGTTCAAATGTAAGGCAAAATTCAATCATTAACATATTCTTCAGAAATTATATTTTATCAAACATTTTGTATGGATTCCAATACCTGTTTAATAACCGACGAAACCAAAAAGGAGGAGGTTCTCTAGTCGAGCCGTATATATTTTTTTTTCCATAATTTTGTTTTATGTATGATCACGCATAACTTTTTACTGAGGCGTCCGATTCCGATAATTCTTTTCTCAGTGGATAGGGTGTACTTTGAAGGTGTCCCATTTGGATTTGAAAGATGAACTCCACCCCTAAGGGTAGCAAAATGAAGGAACTCACCCTCTGAATTCTGGTCCGTTAACCGATTCTATCAGGCATAACTTTGTACTGGGTTCTTCGATTTGGATGATTCTTTTTTTAATAGATAGGGTATACCTTATATCTAGATTTCGAATGGAATTATATACCCTTACGGGTAGAAAAATAGGGAATAATTGATTTTTCACTTATGAACATTGGCACACAGATACGTAGTTGACAATGACAGATCGCTACTGACATTATTTCTGTTCCACATCCGTCAAAACCATTATATTCTATGAGTGGATGGAATGATATACAAAGTAATGAAATAAGCTAGCCAGAACAACAAAAATAATTTATATTACAACAAATAGTAAAAGTAGATAATCATTTTATTTAACTGGTAATAGTTGAAGTAAGGTGGGTAAGTAAGTATTTTGGAAGTAATCAAAAAACAAGTGGATAGTAATTAGTATATTTTAGCCATAAAAAGTTGAAAAATAAAAACTTTTTAACAAAAAATTAAACCGACGAAATACGGAACTGAAAAGTGAAAATAAAATAAACTTCTCTTCTTCTTCTTCTCTTCTTAGTCTCAGTAACTAAGCTCCTAAACTAATGTAAGTAACTAATTTTGAGTCGGTGCCAAAGGAACAATCATTGAAGATCATTGAATTACTTCAAAAAAATTATCAGAATGTCACCGCGCAACTCGATGCCATCATTTTACGCCTTACCTAATTCATTTTCTTGTTTGTTTGGCGGTGACTCAAAATTAGTTACTTACATTTGTTTAGGAGCTTAGTTACTGAGACTAAGAAGGTTTATTTTATTTTTTACTTTCCAGTTCCTCATTTCGTCGGTTTAATTTTTTGTTAAAAAGTTCTTATTGAAAATGCTTAATGATGGACTAGATTCAACTTTGTTTGGTAGTTTATTGTAAGTAGCAAAGCCTCTAAAAAACAAAGAATTCATGGCACTTCTCTTATTCGTTCTATATACATATAGTATTTCTAATCCCAATTGGACCGACATAAAAAGTTTCGAGAAGGAATACTCTTCCACACGACAGAACTTTTTTATGATTGTACCAGGAACGCTTTGAAAGTAGAAACACTGGTAGTATATAAATTTTCCATTTGCCGAGCACTGAATATGAACACTCCTCGTAGTGCGCTTATTTTTATTGCCGTTCCAATTGGGGTTAGAATAACTATACAAATTGGCGTAGTTCCTTGTGGCATATTTATGAACATCTAAATTCAAATTAATAAATTCACTAAAGTATGAAGGTGCTAAGTTATTTAGTATTTTATATATAAAGATCATTGAACGTAGAGAAACAGAAAGCCACTGCAATGTTTGTAACATGATTCCTATTTCCGTGAATCTACTCGCTTTTAGAACTATCGCATACCTCATTTTGAAGTTTTTGTAGTTGTGATGTTTGATTTAGATTAAAAAGGAAAATAATAAAGTAGTCAAAGTGAGGTTGAATAATCGCATTTTATACAGTGATTTTTGTTTGAGTGGATACATTTCTAGAAATTCTTGAAAGAAAATATAGTTTTTTAGATCTTTTCTTGCAAACATAATCGAAGTGGTTGCCAAAAAGTAATAGATTATCTAACTGAGATATTTAATAAATTCCACAATTTAAATTTTTTTCATTATTAATTTGCAGATTTACTTCATTTAAATCAAGATTGTTGTTATTATCATACCTTCAGTTTTTGTTGTATTTAATTTCAATTTATTCATTAACTTCCTTAAGTGCAGAATTCATTTTCTTTTTGTTTCCTATGGTATAAATAATCAGTTAACCACTGATAAACATTACCATAAATGCCATATCCTTTTATCGTCATCAAATAGTTATTTGTGTATCAAGGGCGTAAAATAGGCTTTTATGGACCGCAGCGTGTAAGTAATAGCCCGAGCGATAGCGAGGGCTATTAACACGCCTAGGTCCATAAAAGCGAATTACTCCCGAAATACATACAAAATTTTATGCACGACCGGTATATTTGATGTCATGTAGATAGATACCTCTTTATATCTAGAAGATGATAAAAATACATCAAGGCTGCCGTGAGGATGTATATCCATATCATATCGGAAACAGAATAAATCAAGAAGTGATGGAATGAATGTTACCATGGCAACTCAATCTATTTTTCGAAATAAGATTATATAGGCCAGTAGCCATATTTGCTGTCAATTTTTGTGATCACAGATAATTTATTACTGATTTTGAAATGGATTCAAGCGATGAAGAAAGTGTGAATTGTACTCCACCAGAAATAAGTAAAGCAGCTGAGGATGCGAAATTGAGTTTATTGCCAAGTAGATCCAAGAAAATATACGACAAGGTGTATGAAGAATTCGTGAGGTGGTGCAACGGGAAAAATGTAAAAAATAAGAAATACACAGAGACTGTACTTCTTGCCTATTTTCTGGAAAATCTAAATATTGTAAGCCCTCTATCATGTGGTCATATTATTCCATGCTGAAACCTACTTTAAATGTACATGATAATATAGATATCAGTAGATACGCAAGATTGATAGCTTTTTTGAAACGAAAATTTGTTGGTTATAAACCAAAGAAATCGAAGATTCTAAGCAGAGAAGAAATCGAGTTATTTTTGAGGGAAGCACCAACGATTTGTATCTTATGATGAAAGTAAGTTCTAATTTCATGTTTTCTCAATATTCAGTATGTTAATCTGAGAATTTATTGTAGATAGCACTGATTTTTGGTATTTGTGGAGCATGTCGCCGCGAAGAATTGGCAAATATCACAGTGGACGACATTCAAGATTTCGAGACATTCTTACTCATAACTATACGAGAAACCAAAACGAAGATAGATCGAGTATTTACTGTAATCGATGAAGAACAGAAATCGCCAAGTTATTTGGATATTTACAGAAAATATTCTTCCTTGCGAGATCAGAATGATCAAAATCGTTTTTTTTTATATTATAAAAATGGCAAGTGTACGAGACAGGTTTTCGGAAAAAATACATTCGGTCTAATACCATTCAGAATAGCCACTGACCTAGGTATTTCTAATGCGAAAGAATATACTGGTCACTGCTTCAGACGTTCCTCAGCAACTATGTTAGCAGATGCAGGCGAGGATATAATCAACATTAAAAGACATCCTGGGTGGAAGTCGACGACTGTTGCGGAAGGTCATATTGAAAATTCAGTTGCAAATAAGCTGAAGATTGCTAAGAAAATTGTAGAAAATGATGAGCCTTCTACTAGCCATTGCAGACAATCTGAAAATATTGCTCACTACTCTGAAACACCAGATAATAACATGCATTCTCTTCAGACTTCTAGTAATGAGGAATCAGTTGAAATCAGTAACTATCTGCAACAACAGAAAACAACAAATCCAAATATTTCCATAAATAACTGTTCTAATTGTATTGTCAATATCAAGTTATAATTCATTTTTTAAATTAATTTATGTTCATTGTTTTCGTTATATTATTGTTAATAATGTTTTGGTTTGATTATATGATCCATTGGAATATAGATTTCTATCGATATGAGATTGAAATTCACTTTAGCGCCTGTTCAACGATTTTATCGCCCGCCGGGCGATAAAGTAGTCCGCGGGCGCTAAAGTGCTACTTTACGCCCGCAAATCCGGGCGATAAAGTGCTACTTTACGCCCGGTCGTGCATGAAGAATATTACGATCAATTGTTTCAAAAGCCCGCTTCACATCAAGAAAAACCGCTACAACAAATTTATTGTTATCAATTTCTCTTTTAAATTTAGACAAAGTGAGTTGTAATGCAGATTCGGAAGAATATTTTTTCGAAAACCTGATTGATTATTTATTATTATTTCAGTTTTTTCAATATGTTCAAGTACGCAGCTAATTCAATAATTTTTTCTAAGGGTGATAATATATTTATAGGTCGATATTCACTGGCCTTGATTGTATTGCTTACTTTTGGTATAGGAACTATTGTACTGCCTTTTAAAAAATTGGGAATTTTAGAAGTTTGAAAAGAAGTATTTAAAAGGTTTAAAATGATATGGCCGCAGGTTTCAAAAATGACTTTCAGCATTTTGGAATTCAAGATCTCATGGGCGTTGTTTTTGTTATCTAAGAAGTTAATAATTAAACGTAGTTCATTCATCGATAATAAGTGGAACTGGCAAAAATTGGGATATAAATTATATTTATAATATTTCCAGTCATCGACATTAACAATACTATCAACAACTTGCTGAATACTGGTAATGAAGTGGTAGTTAAATTCATTTACTATTTCAGTTTTGTTTTTCACAATATTATTCTGGTTTGTGAAGTTTGTGAAGTCGGAAAGTTGTGGCAATTCAAGTTTATCAGCTTTTGCAATGTTTTCCACATAAGTTGAGAGTTATTTTCATACATATCTACTTTTTCAAAGAAATATTGTTCTTTTTTCCTCTTCAATGAATTCACTACTTCATTTCTCTCTTTCTCAAATTCTTCCCATTTTACACTTTTATTTGAGTCAACAATTGTTACTAAATCTTTATATGTTTTATCACGTTGTATAATTTTTTTATGAATTTCGTTGTCAAACCATGGTATGTTATTTTTGTAATGCAGACTCGAATTGATAACTGATTAATTTTGATATATAATATTACGTCTGTGAATTTGTGTCCCAATCACATGAAATTCATGAATATTTATTTTTTTTTAAGATTTATAATAAACAATTGTCATTAATTCAGTGTAGAATGAACAAAACAATTAGCATAATAATTATTAACTAGTACATAAACAATTAGCGTTTCACTGTCGTTTGTAATTCTGGTCGGGTCCAGTACTAATTGATCAATTCCAGATTGTAGAAACATAGCTTTGATTTTTCTCACATAAAAACTGTTATTTAAAAAATCTAAATTAAAATCTCCCACCAAAATGCAACGCATATTACTAGCAAAGAGATCATCACAGATATTTTTCAAATTTTCTAAGAATAACGCATCCGAACTAGATGGCGAATGATGAAGGCATCCAACTAACCATTGACAAGTACCAAAATTTATCCTTAATACCTTACACCAATAATAATCCTTCAATATGTAAGTTTCTTTATTGAAATTACTTTTTTCTACCATTTGGAGATACAAAATTTTTGAATTTGATCGATTTTGTTCAGCAGACTTTGGGCGTTCATGTAGATGATATCAGTGAAGAGGTGTATATTAGGGTCATTTATAGGCTTTTTCGTTGTGAAGTAACATTTTTATTGACTATGGTTGGCGTATTGTTGATAAACTTTATTGTTTTTGAATCAACACCATTTTTCATGTACTCATCAAGTTTGGCTTTAATGCTTTTAAAATAGTCTTGTTGTGCTTTGGTTTGGTCTCCAGATATTCTTATTCCTGGGATTTTAGCACCTTACAGTTTCAAAATGATGAATAATAACATGTGTATCAGACGTTTCTGCAGAGTTTGATACCACTTTCAAGTTATATGAGGAACTTAAGATATGAAAATTATCAACAATTGCTGGGAGCACAAGTGAACTAATAACTAAGAGTTCAACAATAGCATGTTAATGCGAATGTTTTTAGGTTCGTTACTAGTACCAAGAACTATGAACTATTACCAAAAAGTTGACCAACTTTCAACTAAGAACTAAGGGCTTAAGTCAAATGGAAAATGCGCCTGCGCCGATTTGCAATATTTTGATCACAACTGTCAGTCCTTGTTAACCAATGAACACTTCACAACATACAACATAGTGAATTTAATATATTGCTCCACATCTTTTTTTTTCCTCATGAACTTCACCAGGTTCTGAAAATGCCAATTTTCTTTTCTCCTCCTATTGAGATGCCTCCCAGCATACCGACTTTGTCTGCTGGTTTCTACATGGATTTCTCAGTAGAACTGCTTAGCAATAAAAAAATGCTAACATTGTTTTCCATTTGATTTTTGGAATTTGTACATAATAAACAGATTGAAATATTGTGGTTGTTTTCATTTGAGCATGCGAGAATGTAAAGACTACATACAGAGTGCATAAACAGCATGAAATTCTTAGGTATAGTCCTAGTTATTGGGCTTAGTTATAAGGTAACGTTGCATATATCTTCCTTTATTCTTCATGCAATATATGGAAAACACGTTCTTTGAACATATTCATAGCCTATGCTATCTCTCTCACTTCAATTCGACGGGTGACTAGCACCATTTGGTGATCTTGAGCGATGTTATCGTCAGTGGTTGCAGTTTTTGGAGGTCCCGAACGTTCATCGTCTTCCAAGTTGGTACGGCCACGTTTAAATTATGTTGCCCAAAATTTAACGATGGTAAATGATGGTAAAGAGTCTCCGTACACATCGTCCAACTCGTCTTTGATTTGCGAGGCGTGTTGCCTTTTAAAAACAAATATTTAATGACAGCTCGATACTAGATTTTTTCCTTGTTCACAAAAACACTCACATCGACTCACTCGAACGATTGTCGAACAACAACTGTGTGTCCAGAATGGCTGCAAGTTTGGTGAGTACCTTTCAAAAGATGCGCAAACACATTTCTTCGCTATTGTTAACGAATGCTGCCATCTTCATGTTCGGGTCGGAAACTTTGCAGACTACCCTCGTAATAACATAAAAACATTGTGGAAAATTTATTTATTTTCCTAGGGGTGAAATGACTGAATATGCAATGAACCTAGAAAATACACCTTCATACCCTGGAATTCATTCATCAAATTTTGCATAACAGAATTAACCCAAACCCATTCATGGAAATGAATGTTCCAGTCGAGGAAAACTCGATAACTGCGGGTTTCTGGAAAGCTTGCTGGCTCCATCAAAGATTGACGCCATCAATGGGCGAATCGAGTTGAAGAGATTCGTTCAGAGATAATCTTCAGCATAAATCATTCCCTATAAACGAAAGGCAGAATATTCTTCGAGATGTTCATTATTTATTAATGACAACATCTTGAATAAACCCCTGATTCGTGTCCCCATTCGAGATATATAAATTCAGCATTTACTCGCTGTTAATTATTCCGCTGATGGAACGAACATTCTCCGAAGGAATATTGCATTAATTTTGAAGTAGAATCAGTGCTTTCGGTTCATTAATAATGGAAATTATTTTATTTTGATGTCGAATGAATCAATAACCAGTTCACGAAGATTGAAAAAGCCGATGGCGCGACCAGTTGGGAAGGTCACATTTGATTTATTGATTCTGAAATTGTCACCAATCATATGTAATGAAGACAATTAAACATATGTTGCAACACCCTTTTTTTTTAAATCACAAATTTGAAGAATCCGGTTAAATAACGAAAGAGGAAATTACTTGGCCGCTAGGCTGCTCAGTTTGATTCGGTAAGGTCGTGAGTAAGGTTCAATTACCGACTTTTGATAGCTTTATCAGATTAGGCCAGTAGAAAAATTATTCATTAATCAACATGACTGGTCTACTATTTGGGCGCCAGACTTGCAAAAGACAAAAGTCAAAGGTAAGAAAATGTATGAAATGAGTAAATGTTTCCCGGCTTGTATGGGAAGGCAAAATAAATATACAGGAACTCAATTCCTTCTACAGGGTGATTCAAAAGTACTTTGACCAACTTCAGGAGGGGATTCCTCACAATATTCTAATATGAAATGTCCAAATGAATATATATCCGGAAACGCTTCGTTTCCAAGATACAGGGTGTAAAAGTTTAATTTTTATTTTTCTATATAACTTTCGAAATACTGACTAAACGAAAATTGGTATTGAGAGGTTTTTGAGGTGTCGAATTCGAACCTGATGTTATCATTGCTCTTGCTCTTACCTACACGTCTTTTTCTTTTTCGAAACTTCTAGCACATTCTTCAGTAAAAAAACAATTCCTCTATCATATCTACGTAAAAAAGCTACCCTAGTTACAAGTCGCTATAAGCAAGAATTCTTAGGAAATGAATTTGACGTTTAAGTAAGTAGTTTTGGTTTCTTGTAGGGGGCGCCACCTATTCTATTTATTTTTACTTATTTGATATAGTTATTTTTGTATCAAGGGTGCAAACTCTGTATTTGTTTCAATAAAATTTAAAAGAAATCTCAACATTTTATTTCAAGAAATTTTGAATATGTAGAAAAAAATAAAATAAGGAAATAAATTGTATTCAAATGAATTGTTCAACTGTCCACCTTCAGCGAAGAAACAGGCATTCAGTCTTCTAGTCATTGAATCTCGTACCCGCTCAAAAATTATTGGTGTGTTTCTTATTGTTTCACAGGCGTCTACCATTCGGTTTCTTAGATCTTTCTCGTTCGCTACTGGAGTTTTATAAACTAGTGATTTCAAATGTTCCCAAAAATAAGAATCTAGCGGGTTCATATCTGGAGACCTTGGTGCCCACACCTAGTTAGGTTCTTCTACACCCCTACCGATCCATCGATTTGGATAGACAGTGTTAAGGAATTCCTTGGCTACAACGCTAAAATGGGCCGAAGCCTCATCATGCATAGACCACATACAGATACGAATTTCTGATGGTACATTCTGGAGTAGTCCTGGAAATTCATTTTCTAAAAAGTCTCTGTAAGTTGCGCCATTCTGTCGGAACAGAAGAAAGAAAGGACCTATCAAGTAATTATCAATTATTGCCGCCCATACATTTACAGAAAATTGATACTGATGTCTTTCACTGACTGCGTGCGGATTTTCCAGAGCCCAAACATGGTTGTTACGGAAATTTGTGATAGCATTTCGGGAGAAGTTTGCCGTGAAGAGTACATATCTTGAAAATTGAGGATTTTCAGCCGATTTTCTCAAAAACAACTGACACATAGTAATGCGTTGGGGAAAGTCTCGTGGCAAAAGAGCTTGTACCCATTGAATATGGTATGGATAAAATTGTTGATCGTGGATAATTCTCCAAACTATGGACTGAGTAGAATTGAGAGCTTCAGCAATTATTCTTGTACTTGTTTCTGGATTCTCCTCGAGAGCGTTCAAAACAGCTTCTTCCAATTCTGGGGTTCGAACTGCTCGTGGTCTTCCAATAATATCAACTGCCCTCTTAAAGCTACCTGTTTCTGCCAAACGACGGTGGAGATTGGTAAATGTTGGAGCTGAAGGCAGTACTCGATTAGGAAGTCGCTCCTGGTAAATACGTCTTGCTTCGCGCGCATTGCCATCCGCAAGGCCATAGACGAAATGCATATCGGCTAAATGAGCATTATTGCAAACAAACAAGCAAATGAATTAGGTAAGGCGTAAAATGATGGCATCGAGTTGGGCGGTGACATTCTGATAATTTTTTTGAAGTACTTCGTGGATTGTATGTTTGGCGCCGACTCAAAATTAGTTACTTACATTAGTTTAGGAGCTTAGTTATTGAGACTAAGAAGGTTTATTTTATTCTTTACTTTTCAGTTCCGTATTTCGTCGGTTTAATTTTTTGTTAAAAAGTTTTATTTTTAAATTTTTTGTGGCTGAAATCTACTAATTACTAACTGCTTGTTTTTATTACTCCAAAATACTTACTTACCCACCTTACTTCAACTATTACCAGTTAAATAATATGATTATCTACTTTTACTTTTTGTTGTAATATAAATTATTTTTGTTGTTATGGTTAGTTTATTTCATTACTTTGTATATCATTCCATCCTCTCATAGAATATATTTATTGTGATAATGACACTAGCGATCTGTCATTGTCAACTACATATATGTGCCAATGTTCACAAGTGAAAAATAAATTATCCCCTATTTTTCTACCCGTAAGGGTGGATAATTCCATTCGAACTTCAAATATGTTCAACTATGAGGTATATCCTATCTGATGAAAGAAGAATCATCCAAATCGAAGATCCCAGTACGAAGTTATAGCTGATAGAATCGGTTAACGGACCAGAATTCAGAGGGTGAGTGATCAATATCCTTCATTTTGCTACCCTTATGGGTGGATTTCACCTTTCAAATTCAAATGGGACCAATTTCGAAGTACACCATATCCACTGAAAGAAGAATTATCGGAATCGGACGTCTCATTGAAAAGATATGCGTGATCATACATAAAATGCAAAATAATGGTAATAATTTCAACACCGATTATCAAATAATCGACTTGAAATTTTCAAGTCCAAATATCTAGAGAACGGTTGCTTATAGCTATTTGAAACGTGGGTAGTTTTTTTACATAGATATGATAGAGGAATTCGACACCTTAAAAAAAATCCTCAGTACCAATTTTCGTTTGATTAAGGTCAGTATTTCAAAAGTTATTTAAAAAAAAACGATCTTCAAGATAAGACTATCGATTTGTTGAAAATATAAACAGGATGTTCATAAAATCAGATGTGGAATCATCTGCGACTGAAAGATAAACCTCAGTCACTATCTTCCATCGTCAAGATAACCTCTTGTGGGGTATTCATGTTGAAAAGGGGAACATTCTCAATTGAATATTCTTCTTTGCCTCATTCATCTTTATGAGTTCTTAATTAAGACTGGAATAGAAAATCAAATAACTATCTGAATGAAAATGCAAATTTTCAATTTCAGATTTTTTCTTTTGAGTTAGGGCCTTTTCAGAATATATATCAGATGTAGTTCAATGTCCAGCGTGGTTTTAGCCGGGGAAGTAGTTGTTTTCTGTTAGACATTCACAAAAAATAACTTCATTTTAATCGTGGATTTTTCAATTCACAGAAAAATCTTTCTATCAATATTCAATTGAGAATGTTCCCCTTTTCAATAAGACTATCACTGTTAGTTGATTGAGTTTACGACCAAATGAAACTAATCAATATTGAATCAAGAATTCAGACTTGAGAAAAACAACCGATACTGTGAGATCGAGTACTCTGTGACACATCAAGCCAGAGAACAAACCTTCTCAGGAAGCATTTATTTCTCAAAAGAACATATAGAATAATTCAATGATGATCTCGAACTGAACAACCGCAATCGAATTCGTTTTATTCAATGGTTTTGTTACGTGAGGTATAATTGCATGATTGCGGAATGCAATCAGTTAAACGTTTATTGAAATTCAATTGTATTTATATAAAAAAATAATTTTTGTTCACCCTGTAAAAATAAATTATTCAAAATTGAATGTCGCTGAATGGAGGGTAAAAAATAAGGTGTCACATGATCTCTGCTTCCATTCAAAAAAATATATGAAAATAAAAATAGACTTGTTTTTAGGAGTTTTCTCAAAATTTGCCTGTTTTCGAAAAAACTTATTTAATCCATAATTTTGCCGCGTACTGTATATTTCTCCTGTACTATGTATTTTAATCTATTTGGTTGCTGGAATCAATTTGAAGAAATCTGATTTCTCAACCTTCATTTTCCAATAAAAATAAATCGGGACAATAAAAAGTTTACTTTTATCGTCCTTCGAAATGGTTAAGCGTTTCGATTTCCACTTATTTCGTATATATGGCCCATAATAATATCGTGAGTGCTAATCCTATAACGACGGCTTTCCTATTGGAAATTGGATACACTTGGCTCCGAATATGATGATAATTGCTAGTCAGTGGCGTGACAAGTTTTTTTTTTGTGAAACATATTACCGTTCGTTTGTTTGAAGGTTGTCGACGATGTGGTAACTTGATTACTCTCGCTTCGGGTGCCCATCGTCTTAATGAATTTAAAAGGTTTTCACGACGTTTTGAAAGCTTGTATCTGCAATCGTCTTCAGGTGAATACTGACAAGTTTAGGTGGTACATAACAATTTATATGTCTGTCGGTGCAATGGTGCGTGTGATTTCTCCATGTTATTTCGTGAAGTTTCGCGTCTTTGCAGTCCACCAGAATAAACAATTGGTTGTTTCCATACGTTCTTGATCTCAACGCTTGGTTGACTAAAGGCGTTATTGGCTTCGATGTAGGCGGCCTCTTTGAACTTTCGTTTGAACCAATGCTCCTCTTTATGTAGAACACTTGCGTCGTCCCATAGAATTCGATGGTGCTCAGTCCAGGCGTGGTCAGCAATTCCCGATTTTGTCGTTTCTGCACGTTGAGTCCATTTCTTGTGCTCATCCAATCTTACCGATAACGGCCTCTTTGTCTCTCCAATGTAGGAGCCTCCGCATTCACATGGAACTTCATAAATGCAATACTTACTGATTTCTTTTTTGCTTGTCAGGTTTGGTCTTGGTGAGGAAACTCTGTAAAGTACTGCCGGATTGGAAGCAGCTCTTGATGTTGAACTTGTTTGCGATCCTTCCGATCTTCTCGGATCTTCTCCGTACTCTTGGATCATATTTTTTCAGAATTTAAACGACCCTGCCAGTTTTTAGGCAATCGGGAAAATAACCGTTCGAAAACGAAAGATTGACAAGATAGTTCAGCGGAGATTTTATAAAAAACATAACCTTCTTTAGCAAAAATGCAAAAAGGCACAAGAACTCTTATTTTTCAACTTGTAGTAGTTCATTTGCGTACAATAAAATCATCGCAAAGAGTTTAAGGGTTCATTAATAGAATCTATAACAGAATAACACGGTATATTATCAATTATATCAAATGGGGCATTTTTTTAAAACATATTAAAAGAATTAGCAACATCTAAGGGGTTCTCTAGTAGGCTATTTTCAAATCTGATAGCAATGATATATTTTGTTTTTTGATATTTTTGTTCTTTGTGAAACCTTTTATTACTTTCCAAGCGCTTTCGTGTTGCCTTTATCAGGTTTATATGATCCTTCTTTGGTCTTTATAATATGGTATGGTATGAGTAAGGGTGATCAGTTCTCGGCGATTTACTGTGTATCTTCTTCTTGCTGTGTGTTTGATTATTCCTCGACGTTTATAACTGATTTTTCAGTCATAAATATATGGGATGGCTTCAAGCTGGGTGAATTCACCTCTTATATTTCATATGATCCCAGTCTTCGCCCTCCTCCTGACAGAATGTGTTCTCTGCTTTCTCTGCTGGTCCCAGTTTCTTCAGGTGTCCTTTCAATCGACTCACGGAATTTGGTTTCGCTTAGAGAGATACATTCGGTAGATATGTCTTCTGGTTGTGATAATCTCTGCTTGGCTCATCCCTTGTAGATCTTCCCAATATTTGGATTTTTTGTGTTCCACTTATCTTTTTAGTTTTACAAATATCGAATGATTTCTAATTCCATGGACCCATGAATGGTGTTTCGGCACTTCATTTTTCTCCAGTCCGGTGTGCCCTTGAACCCACAGACCTTGGCTTGGTCCAATTTATTTAGTTCTGAGCAGTTTCAGTCCAATTTTGTGCTGACTATCAGACAAGATGATGATCTCTTGTCTGCTGTAGATTTATTTCATTGTTGAATTGGGCGCATTTTTGGATAGCGTGATTTCTGCTTGAAAATGCCTACGATTTGTCCTAACTTGCTTGTGATATGAAGAAGAATTCGATTTATCGAGGTTTTGTCATATAGCAAATCTATTCAAAGCTTCATGTAGAATAATTTATGTTCATTGTGATTAATCTTGTAGCTCACTGAAATCAGTAACAACTGTAGCAAAACGCATATTGAATATTTAAATATAAATTTCCAAAAACTCACAGTTCATAGAAATGAGTTCGTTTCAAAATTCTACGAATATCA
This sequence comes from Gonioctena quinquepunctata, assembly GCA_018342105.1. Classification (NCBI taxonomy): domain Eukaryota; kingdom Metazoa; phylum Arthropoda; class Insecta; order Coleoptera; family Chrysomelidae; genus Gonioctena; species Gonioctena quinquepunctata. The sequence goes on along the minus strand of JAFIRS010001465.1, from coordinate 193,434 downwards.
CAGATTACATTAAAATATATTTGTTTATTCCAATAGTCCCGAATGGACGACCTTTCGATCATACTAGGGATATTTTTATTACCTTTCTGTTAGACTCAGTCAACTGTTAACCAAATGGACTGGGACTTTAGAGAAGTGAGTTATAGTCGAGGAGCGACAGGGGAATATGTATGGAATCTATTTGGAAATATCTGTAAATAAAATATGATTGTTGACGAATTATTTTCTTCGACAAATATTGGATATGAGAACAATGTTGGAATACTTAAGAAAAGTGGTGATTCTACGGTTATCCTGGATTTTCCGACAATCTTCTAGCCAAATCGGCCACTAAAAATCATAATGCTCTCCCAGTTGTATGAGATTACTCCCCATATATGTGGAAAAATGTCATAAATCAGTCTCTCAAATATTGTCTTATAGGACGTTGTACCCTATGTCCCCGTCAATGGGCCCTACCATTAACTTTTGTTGATTATATCCGTTTCTATTTTTGGGGATAAATTAGCCTCTGTTATGGGATTCAAAGGGCTTCAGGAAAGATATGAGTTAGTTCGCTCTGAGTTTCAATGAGAGATGGTAATAAAAATAGTAACTGTTGAATATTATTTCTTGACTTGTCGTGGTAATTTTAAACACAAGCTCAACTGCAGAATTTTTGTATCATTGAAAAACCTTTTGAAATCCTTGTTATTTCAAATATTATTAAATCACGTTAGTTAGAATTTCAATTCACAAAGTATTCTCATTCAGGATGAGAGCTAATAAAATTCATTATTTATGTTTTGAAGCTCAAGAAACTTGTTTTATTTCTTTTTATTATTATTATTACTAGCTTTCTATTTAACTTGCTTCGTTCGTATGTCATTCTTTCCGGTTCACAATTTGTAACCATTTTTGGGGAACTTGCCGACATCCGATAACAATGCATTATTAAATGTTTGTTAGAGAAAATAAACAAAATGGAGGCTCCAAGATGGTGGGCGAGTTTTGTGATTATGGTACAATCGATTCAAAATTGGTATGTGTGGGTTTTGGGGTCGAGATTATGAATTTTATGTCAAAATCTATAAATTCAAGAAGGCGGTTCCAAAATGGCGGAGTAGTTTTGTGATTATGGTCCGATTCTATTCAAAATTTGTATGTAGGCGTTTTAAGAGATCAAAATTCATGAAATTGAAATAACGGCTCATGGAATTTTTGTTATAGAAAAAAACAAAATGGCGCTTCAAGATGGCGGACGAGATTTAGGTTTATGATCCGATTCGATTCAAAATTAGTATGTGGGGGTTATCAGGGTCGGAGATTATGATCAGAATCCACAAATTCAAGATGGCGGGCGAGTTTTGTAATTATGTCCCGATTCGATTCAAAATTGGTATCTCTGGGTTTTTGGGGTCGGAGATTATGAATTTAGTCGTAGATTATTGATTTTTAGTCGAAATTCGTAAATTTAAGATGGAAACTCCAAGATGGCGGATGAGTTAATTTTTAGATGCTCTCCTCATTGAAGGACTAGATAGCTCAGAGCTTACAGGAAAAATGCCTGCTAATAACGAATGCATAGATTGAGGCGTACTTGAGTACTGAAAAGCACAAAATAGAATAATTAATAAAAAACCTTTTCAAATATACTAAAAAGTAGAAAGTAATTGCTTTGGATATTTTGGATATTTAGAACTCACGGAATAACCTTCGTCACACATCCAAAGCAATTATTCTTTACTTTTCAGTGCATTTGAATAAAAGATTTTCTTTAAAAATATTTTTTATTAATTATTATTGTAGAACTCACCTTCTCTGAATGAAACTTAAAATACATTTTGATTACTGAAAAATTTAAAGCTTGTCAGGAAATATGAGAAACTATATTTCAAAGTCAGTAGACTCCGGTAAGTGGGAATATTTTTGTTATTCCCTGGGAATTTCCGAACCCAAGAAAGTTATGATTTTTTTCCTGGCGTGATCACGGTGTGTTTAGTCTTCTCCTGGCTCTGGTGTACTCAGTAGCCAGCGATTAAATAGATTTAATTAGCCCAAAAAGTATGAAATCGTAAGTTTGTGGCCAAGGCACTTGTGGAACACGTGAAATTTCAGGATTTCTGAATACATTCAGTGCAAAGTTAGGATCATGCAGTGGCGGATTTACAGATTTGCCGCCGGTAGGCTATTCAATTTTTGCCGCCCGTAGGATATTCAATTTTTGCCGCCTCTAAATTTTGATATCTTAGTCCACTTGTGCTATCCATTCAGCCAGACACTCTAACCGAATGGTCATGTCGTTTGTTCTGGCGTTACAACACAAATACGACTACGCAATTGCATGCCTTAAGCGCGAAGTGCGTAGGTATGCTCTACTCTTGCCTAAAAATCTAAATTCGATGTTTTCTCACATTGAACCGTACCTAACAAATACGATGTACATGTATATTATTTAAAAAGCAACTCATCAGAAAGAAAAATGATCGCTGAGCTCATAAAAATTATTTTTTCAGTTATGATTAATTACTTTTTATATGAAAAAAAAGTTATTTTAATGCCATATCGTATGGATTTTTGAAGATCGTGTTCCCAGTAAACACGATAACTTTCGAAAAAATCATTTTTTCACTTAAAGTTTTTTTCAATATACTCGTTTGGCTGGAGAGAAACCGTTGAATAAAAAATTGCTGCTTAGTATTGTTTTATCTTATAATAATTATTTAATAATAATAATAATTCGTCTTTATTCACCATAAAAATATAATAATAAGTACAAATATAAATATATAGGTGAAAAGGCGGAGTGTCAGCGAGAGCTGTTTTTAAACTCAACCCTATGTTAAAAAAAAAGAAAAAAGAATAAATATGAACAAAATGTTAACAATATGAAAGTAGTAGTAACTTTCTAGTAATAACTTTCCAGTAATAAATAGATCAGTGAATGAGGTTAGCCGAGTCAGTTCGAACAAAGACAGTCTATTTGCCAAGAAGTCTTTTTTTGAAATTACTCAATGAGTAGGATCTAAATTCACTGGGTAGTGAGTTATAACATTTCGTTGCGCTGTAAGTTTTATGCTTTGGAATGATGAGAGTTGTTCTATTACGAGTGGAAAATCTGTTCAGGTCCGAAAATGTTTTTAGCCTTTTGAAGAGGTTATCTGGCCGTTGGATTGTTAGGACTTTGTGGGTAATTGTTAGAAGGTGTAATTTCCTAAGTTTCTCTAGATTCAGCCAATCTGATTTCTTCATCGGCTCGGTTATATGGTCGTATTTACGAATGCCGAAAGAAAACCTCAGGCAATTATTTTGTATACGTTGTAGGCGGTGACAATCATTTTGGCGTAAAGCTGAACCGTATATACTATCACAGTAGGATATTTTAGAAAATATTAGCGACTCGCAAAGTTTTATCTTCAATTCCGTTGAGAGTAAGTCCCTATTAGGGTAAAGTTGCCTTAAGACGTTGTAGGAAGATTGGCTGAGGTGGCTGACGTGTTTAGTGAATCTTAGCTCAGGATCAAGCCCCAGTCCTAGATTTTTGAATCATTTCACAATTGGGAGAAAGACATCGTCTAGGCGAATTTGTATGGTGTTCATTGAGACTTCTCTGTTCTTTTTGGTGCCGAATAGCATCACTGCAGACTTTTTTTGATTGAGTTTGAATTTATGGGCTGTAGATATATCGAAGATGCTTTGGAGATCAGTATTGATTTGAGTTTGTGCCAAGTCTGGGTCACGAATGGGAAATGAAAAATAAATCTGGGTGTCATCGGCATTGTACAAGTACAAGTGTTGGCGAAAAGGTGGAAGTCAGATATGTCATTCCCATTGGCATTTTCTGAAAAAGTTGGCTTTGTGAAAAAGTTAACAAATGTACTAATGTAAACATTCAATTTAAATAATTCGTGTACGACATGAGCGCTTAAGGCATGCTCATTTGGATTTTCCAAACTTTTTCTTACTACAAATAAAATAATTAACTGATGAAATGTATCAATTTTCTAATCAGCAAATTGTCTAACTTCATATTTTGTGGAGGGAATTTTTTTATTGTCAAGTCGCAGTCGTTCAAATATCAGTTATTCGATTAATTTAAACCGACAGACTATATCTCTATAAGATATTGAACTAGTTTTTTATTTAATAAAAATTAGTCAATTTTAGTCAGTATTTTTTACGCATAAAGAAATAACTTTCTGAAATTGAATTTGACAATTTGCAAACTTGCTGCAGCAATCATGATCAGACCATCGATATTATATCAAGATTGAATTGTGTAAGGAGATCTCATAATTATTAGGTACACGGAGAAAAAATTATAGCAGTTATCAGTGAAGAAAATATGTAAAAATAACTAAAATTTGGGATTTTTGTTAAATATTTTAATTTCTCTCCAATTTTCGAAATTCGTATTTTGTGTGTGTATAATAATGTTTCTTTTAATTTATGAAGTAAATTTGCCGCCTCTTAAAATTTGCCGCCCTAGGCTCCAGCCTACTCAGCCTGCTGGTAAATCCGCCACTGGGATCATGGGTCCTAAGGTAGAAGAGAAAAACTATAATTTATTAGTTCCACTATGCTCCCCTGAAACACATTGGAGCCAAGACCGACAATCAACACACGCATTATTCCTCATTCATGGCATTGTTCGCATTGTTATATCACTGAAACGTAAACAATATTGGCTGAATTATGGCGATCCACCATCTCTATACCCTCCCAAGTGGAACTATTTCAGGTCAGGATCAGTACGTTTGGGAGGGATAAAATGCGGCGTCATTGGAGAAACCTAATTTCCTCCAGGCGTTAAGGGGATCATTTCTTTCCTGCCTTCGATCGTAAAATAAACTCTTGTGGGCCGTGTAACGTTTTTATAAAATATTCAATGTCATGGTTCGGATAGTGTTATGAGCTTGTTTTCCTGGTAGCAATATACAGACAATATCAATAAACTCGTCGTTGGATCTTCTTCATTAATATGAAAAAATGCCAGTAATTGTAACTTTATTGTTTGGGTTCTATAAAGTCCAATAAAAAAAGTTCAATACACTGAAATTATTTTTGAAACCCTCCAGAATAGTAATGATGTCAAGATATCCTTGCCTCCTGTCTCGTTTTTTTTTAATCCAATCAATAGAGATATGGACCTAACAAAAATTTCAAATCAGCTGAAATTGTGGATTCAGGAACTCGAAAGCATGAAGTATCGATTAAGCAATTCTTTAGCATGCCTCGGCTCTAAAAATAAGAACAAAATATTTTTTTTTTTGAGCTACAACTCCAGAAGTAGTGGATATATGAAAAAATGACCTGTATAAAAGTTAAAGGTCGTTATTTTTTCTACAGAAATGTTCCCCTTTAAATTATGCGATGAATGATTTTTATATAACCGGAATAGTCAGTCAATGTTCCTCGCAACAAAAAGCTATTTAAAGAAAATAATACAATAAAATTGTAGTCCAGAATCGATATCACGTACATAAAATCAGGTAGTAGCGCTTTTTTCACACAATGTTCGGGATGACGAGGGGGTACTTTGATCGAATTTTCGACTTCTGGGCCCCTCCGAAACTTAGTTTCTTAGCCCAAAAACTGCACTTTTTTCAGTTTTTGAACATTTTAACCATGAACGAGTGGTTTTTCGACAATGACCATGGTTACCTTTGTTAAACTAGGTAGAATTTGCTAAATATTGAGTTTTTTGTCTCCGTAGACCCAATAGTTTCCGAGATACAGCTTTTCAAAATTTGGATTTTTTTTCAAATTTGCAAATTTTTTGCAAACATAAAATAACCATGGCCAACGTTTGGTATGTAAATTGTGACGTTATATTCGTTGTTGTCATTCAGATATCAGGATGTCGGAAACCGGATCTTCAAAGAGTTCCACGTGTTTTATATGTGGTGAGAGTTTGCGGAAAGAGACGTTGTACTTGTGAAAGAAAAAGGAGTGCAAACCCTTCGGGCTTCGGGTGCTGCGTTGAAAAATGGTGACAATGAGCGTTTATTGAGACGTGTGACTAACACTCACACTCGATTTTGTTTTCAATTAAATTCCATATTATTTTTTAAATTTATACAGTGCTCGTATAAAGTCCGTTTCCCCCCCTACTAATTTTTGAACCATCTGGTATATCGCAACAAAATTTGGAGGGCTTGAATGGGAGATAAAAACCTACTCTCGCATGGAAAAATCACAGGTTAAGGTTTCAAAATGGCGACTGAGCGCCATCTTCAACAGTCTTCTCCAATACACTTTACTCCTAAATTTGATTGTTTTCGAAATATTAACGTTTGAAAAGTAACATTTTGCTCATTTCAAACCCAACCAAAAACACTAATGTTTCTTTCAATCAAGTTTGCATTGGAAAAAATCGTTGTCGCATTAACATCTTGTTTACTGTCAAACTGAACTGCTAACTGTCAAATAGTCCGTTGAGCGCCTACATCCTTTATGAAAAGGGTGATCATGGCTCTTGGTTTAGACGATAAATTTGAAGTAGTTCTGATATTTGGAGAAGCTGGAAGAAATTATCATCTAGCAGTCCGTATGTTTAATGATTGATTTCCCGATAATCCTATTTCGAGGTCATATTTGTGCAAACTTTTCAATAAGCTCCAAGCAATTGATACGCTAAAAGATGATCCGAAATCAGGAAGACCGCTACTTTCAGAAGAAAAAAAGGTAGAAATTGTTGCTGAAATGGTAATCAATCCGACTCAGTCGACGTCTGCAGTTGCTGAATCCTGTGGAGTAAGTTCAAAAAGTGTCCAAAGAGTCCTAAAAAAAGAAAAGTTTCATCCCTATAAAATGAAAATCCTGCATGCTCTCACGGAGGATGATCCAGACCGGAGGGTTGAATTTTGTGAGTGGTTAACAAGAACAATTGAAGGAGAACGGGGCTTCCTAAAACGTGTATGTTTCGCAGACGAATGCACGTTTTTTCTAATGGATAAGCCAACAAACAGAATTATGATACTGGAGCGATACTAATCCGCATATTTTTAGAGAGGGAGATACTCAGTTTCCTAAAAAGGTGAATGTTTGGGAGGGAATTTTGGGCAATCGCATTGTTGGAACGATTTTCATCAGAGGCAATCTTACAGGAGTTCTTTACAGAAATCTTTTAGAAACCGAAACTGAACCTCGAATAAGACAAATTGTAGTAAACAATCAGGAAGAGTTTGAAAATCGTGAAATAAAATTTCAGCAGGATGGGGCACCTCCCCATTTCGATCGCACGGCTAGAGAGTTCCTCGATACAAACTTTCCTGGGCGATGGATAGGTCGCAGGGGAAGTACAGAATGGCCACCAAGATCTCCGTATCTTACACCTCTAGATTTTTTCCTATGGGGTTATCTGAAGTCAAAAATCTACGCCACTGAATGCCAAATAATAGAAGAAGTGGAACGCAGAATAATAGATACATGTGAAGAAATAGATTAACAGACTTTCATCAACGTGAGAGAAGATATTTATAATAGGGCACTTTATTGTCAAGATTTAGGAGGGGGCCACATTGAACACTTGATGAAATAGTTGTTGGGGTTAAAAAAAAGAGTTATTCAAAAATAAATTATAATTTTTTAGCTAACTTATTTGTTTTGATTGTGCATTTATAGAACACATTCGTAGGCTTCGAGATTTTCCTGTAAGCGGTACTGTTTATCCTTAATAAACCCTCTTTATGCCTCTTAATAGTCGAATTCATTAAGAGATTCAACTACAAAGTAATAATAACGTTTAGTTATCAAAATGTTTTACCGGAAGTGACCAAAATCCATACTTCATTTTAAACCGGAATGTCACTTTTCAAACGTTAATATTTCGAAAACAATTGAATTTAAGAGTGAAGTTTTTGGAGAAAACTGTTAAGAATTATGAGCAGATTTCAAAAATGGAATAATATACGGGACGTTCTATTTAAAAAATTTATTGAAGATAGCGCTCAGCCGCCATTTCAAAACTTTTAATAGTGATTTTTTCATGAAAAAGTAGGTTTTTATCTCCTATTCAAGCCCCCCAAATTTCGTTGCGATATACCAGGTGGTCCAAAAATTAGTGGGGGGGGCGGACTTTAGCCGAGCACTGTATATGAACATTAACATTCTTTATACTTTGTCTGACATCAATGATAGGGTCTCCAACATTTCCTTTATTGGCGCTCGCCTATAAGCTTTTGTAGCATTTGACTTTCGACCGTTGAGTAAAGGCAATCAACATCGTAAATATAAAAATTACTATGATTCTGGTGGTTAAAAATAGTAAGAATTGTGGTATGTATTTAAATTGCGAAAAAAGTGGATATTTTAGAAAACGGCAGTTTTTCGAACAAGATAGTACTAAAAACACGTGTATGTGTATGTGTGTGTGACGTTTTTGTTGAAAGAAGGTGAGTGTTTTCAGTGGCCAAAAATAACGCTGAAAAATAAGGCCTTCTGTAATTCTGAAAATTCGTATCTCAGAAAGTATTTGAGAGTGCTACGTTCTGACTTCGGATTTGTGTTCAGAAAATACGATATTTTCATCAAATTGACTTTTCAAATTGTGTGAGTCTAATAACTGGATATTATGGATTTAACTTTAATTTTTTTTTAATGACTGACTTTTCAAATCTGTGGATTATTCCTAAACTGCATTTTTCCCCAAATACGAGATAAAATATTTTTCTTTTTTCAATTCAAATGCTCAAAATTTTCAAAAACCATCTTATCAAAAATTTTAAATAAGTAATGTTATTTCAATCGATTCCGGTTCGCTAAACCTATATGTGTAATGAATAAAAAAAACAATAAGGTAGGTATTACGAAAAAAATTGCTCATATTTTTCTACTGGGTCTTTGGCTACGTTTTCATTAAATATAAGTATCGATGTATGTTTAATTCTAAAATAAAATGTTTTTTTCTTCATAGTTGAACAAATAGCTAATAAAAGCACTTTTATTTGTTGCTGCTGTCCCTGATTCTGGTCACTCTGTCCATGATGCCCCTTCTTGTAATGGTTCAGCAGTGATAAATGTGCAAACATCAGTCCATAAACATAACATTTGAATGTTATTTTCGAGATGGCATTTTGGGTCAGCAAGTTTCGATTCACTAGAGTAAAATTATAGCTGAATAGTTGAGTTATATAACACTTATCATCAGTTAACTGGAACATATGACAGAGCAAGGGAAAGTATGCTTTTGCTCTTGGCCCTTGTCCTTCTCATTTTGTTGAGGTTGCTGCTGATATTGGATTTGAGTCTGCTGGGTCGTTATGGCATTGGGATCAAACATCATCGGATCAACTCATCTGAACAGCATCTGAAAATAAATTTCCAATTATAAAAAAACGAAGTTATATTTTTGTCATTTGATTGAGAATACACATGATTTTAATTAACAATAAGTTAGGTACGATGAAATGTTGAAACCCTCATGTAGAAAAAATCTGTTGGGTTTAAAAAAGAAAACACTTTCCCAATTAGTGTCGACTGCAAATTGCGATGATGGACCTGTAAATTGTGTGATCTCCATCTCTTTCCCCAACTTTTCTCTACCTCTCCTAATGGTGAGTTACTGAAGATTTTCCCGGAATTTTCGGCCACATTTGCCAAATCTTCTTCCAGTTAAACCTAAGAAACATTTATCCGTTTGTAATTCCACCCTCTTAGTTCAAAAACGCCCTTCGATTACAATCGATACTGAGGAGAAATCCATCGAAAAACTGAAATTTTAAAGTCAATAAAATAAGAACATTTTGGGTTCATTTTAGCCCTATTTTTCAGTCATGCTTGGACAAAATATCGAAGAAGAAAGTATTCCCTAGTTAACCAAGGCAAAATACATAGGAATACATACTTTATAGACATAAAAATTACGAATCATGATATTGTTGGAAAGTACCAAATGCATCAAATCGTTACACAAACTATTGTCAAACGCACCCTTAGATACAAAAAAATATTAGAAATTTAACTGACAGAGGTATAAAGCTTGCTCACCCAAATTCAGAAAAACGAATATAGAAATAATCAAGAATATTTTAAAAGAAAATAATTACCCCAGCCATTTCGCAGAAAAAACAATAAAAAACGAATACATGCGATCTACAATAAAAATGATAATAAAGAAAAGAAAACAACAACATGCATACCTTCACCATACATAGACAAACTATCGAATAAAATTAATAAAACAATGGAAAAACATAACATAACTATATCACGCCGACTGCAAAATACGAACAAAACCATTTATTCAAAATTAAAACCAAAATACCAAAAAACAAACAAGTATATAGAATACCGTGTGAAGGCTGTCAAAGTACCTATATAGGTCAAACAAAACAATATTTGCAGAAACGAGTACAAGCCCACAAGAACAGCATTATCCAAACACCAAAAAGAAAATCAACATAAGTTTGACACTAACAACATTGAAATTTTGACCAAAGAAAGGAATCCAAGAGTGAGAACATTCCTTGAAATGATACATTTCAAAAAAGACCCCAATAGCATTAACAATGGAAATGATATCAAAAACTTAAGCCAGATTCATAACAACCTTTTTTAACTTCGTTTATAGTAATAATAATGAAAACTGATCTATACATGCTGCCAAAAAAAAAAGTCCGGCTCATATACTAGAATTCAATATAAACAATCCGGTGTACTTATGAAGAGGGTAAAAATGCATGAAAGATAAACAAACCATTCCCGATAACTTCGTCTTCGAAGTCACACACCTACACAATAACGTTCGTACAATGCGAACGCAGAAATTCAAATACAATAATTTGTAAGTGAATACTCATATATATTAAAGATATTTTCATATTGTGTTGAATAACTTGTTATATTTCGAACCATATGTTTTCGAATAATTATTTTAGTGCATACATTCTAATATTGTGTTAAGTTAAATATGTCTCAAACTCAATATTTTTAATTTTAGTGTTTTACCCTGATGATGAAGAAATTATATGAATTGATTGAATCAGATCTTTATTCCGAGAAATTGAATAAAATATATATGGGGTCAGGAAACTAAAGAAAATATTGTTATGTTATGTTATGCCAGTTGTAAATTTTAAAAGACTAAAAACCCACAAAAAGAATAATTACTAGATGGTTAATGGTTTCAAGAGTTTGTTTGTGAATAACTTTTGAAATTTATTGTGAGCCTAGGTAGAATATGGATAGATAAAAATTCAAAATACTATAAAACAATCAATTTCATACACTGTCAAAATTATTATAACTCATAATTGCTCAAAAGACAATAAAAAGTCTAAATTTACAAAATTTTTAGGAATAAACAGTAATCAACACATTTATAAATTTGAAACATACACTATATGAAACTGTAGCTAACAAAAAGTAGCCAATGATAGAACAGCAAATGTCTTTATAAAAATAGCCAATCAGGGAATAGATGGTCAGGTGTAAAATTGGAAATTGTGGGAGAGTAGCAATGAGATGGTATCAGAAGCTATTATTATTGAAATTTGTAAATGATGATAAGATCGGAAAAATAATTGTATATATAAATTATGCAATATAAATATAAACAGTGAAAAGTGACAATTTAGTGCACCAATTCAAAAATTCAAATGAAAAAACAAGGAGAAAAAGATAGGCGATAGAAAACAAAGCTTCAAAGGGAGATCAAAAATAAATTTCCAAGCGGATGCCACGCAGAAATTTTACTAGAAGAAAATTGGAATAATCCCATCATTTGGTAAACAAAACCAATATTACCTTAATGATAACATATCCACGGATCCAAATGCTGATTTCCGCATCTATATAGTTCCTGATTCATGGTATTGCAGTCCTGACAGCGATTGGAGAGAGGAGACATCCTGATTCATGGTATAATTAGAACACCAACAGTTCCAACCAGGTATAAAACTTTAATAGTGTTCTTCCGGTCCTGAACTATTTCACAATAACGAATTTCACATTCGAAGAACTTTATGTCACTCTATATTGAACAATAACAGAAAATTTCACTCTCACGGAAAAAGTGAGGTTCTGTTTATCTATCCATGATCTGATTTATTATTATTATCCGTGAATATTTGTTTGATTCACCCTAGTATAAGTTATTTCTCGTAGGCCAGGTATTTTAAGTCTTCCTGAATAAAGGAGATAATTGCTTTATGATATTTTGTTGTTTGTTTTCGCACAATGATCAATAACATACCGAAGACCATTCAATAAACTGAAGTTAGCCAGCAGTGGCAGTGTCTATTGCTTTGAACCGGCCACCTTGAGATAAGGGCGTACCAACTGTAGTTTAGCCGTGGTGAGGAAAATAATAATTGTTGGTAGCGTGACGAGAGAACAGTGACGTTCGCTGGCAATTATTATTGCAGCATACAATACAGGGGCAGAAATATCTATTTATATCATATCAATTTGGCTCACAAAGAATAACCAAAAATAATTAGCAAACAATATATATAATATTTCCAATTCATCAAAACATAACAAAAGGCACCCAAAACGTGGGGCAAAAAATATTACAATATTTATTTAAAAAATTCATCATTATATTACAAGTGGCCAAAACGTGGGGCAAAAATATTACAATATTATATTTACAAAATTCATCAAAACATTAATATTTATTTAAAAAATTCATCATTATATTACAAGTGGCCAAAACGTGGGGCAAAAATATTTCTATATTTTTTTTACAAAATTCATCAAAACATTAAAATATATATATATATATATATATGATATAATATATATATTATGCGAAGCTTATATATATATATATATATATATGTTTTGAACATTTTTCTGAATCTCCATTATTTTTTCAGTTACAGGTGCAAATAAGGGAATACAAAAAGTTTTTGGATTTTATTTTATTTTTAGGGCCGTGACTTTTAACTACCTGAATCCAGAATTTCAGCTGTTTTTTTATTTTTATTTTTTAAATTTTGGTGAAATTTTGTTTCTATTTATTGGATACTGTTGTTTACCCTTGTCTGTGTTTACTTATTCAAAGGCAAATAACATATATCCTCCATAGGTCATCAGATATGCTGTGTAGGATTTCCTGCATAGTATCAATTGTATACTGATCAGCAAACAACACAATATTCATTATTGAGTAGACTCCCTCATTGCGTATTCATGTCTGGTGGTGCTTTACCTGAGCAAATTGATTATGAATGGAGACCGAGACATGTAACATATGTTGGACAATTATTCCAATAAATCGATAATTGCACATTAACTATCGGATCTCCAATTTAAATGATATAATCATATTTTCACTATGACTGGAGAAATTCCTCAATAGGGGTGAACTACGCAGGGCACGGACCGTGATAAATGTACGGCAACTCACGGGTTGTGACCCATCAGCGACAAGCGATTTTATAATCATTATAATTGAAGAAATATAACAAATGAATTGAAGAAAAATAAAAACTTTTCAACAAAAAATCAAACCGACGAAAAAAGAAACTGAAAAGCCAAAAATAAAATGAACCTGCAGAACATCACTTTCCAAAGACTCATTCATCCAACGAACTGCGAGGCTTTGGAACTCATTGCCTAGGGAGGTGTTCCCCGAGGCATACAACCTCCAGAAATTTAAGAAGAACACCAACTCCTACCTTCTTTCCCTTGGTTCCCACGATGTTCTCTGAACATTACAGGATATCCCTTTTCGTGGGAACCAGAACATATAAAAAAAAAAAAAAAGTCTTAATAATTTAATTCCTAAAATAATGTAAGTAACTAATTTTGAGTCGGCGCCAATGAAACAAAAACGCAAATGTTATTGTTTATCGCTGAAGATTTCACATTGCATTTTTATGTTATTTTGTGTTTATCAATTATTTTAAGCAATTTAACGATCTTCATTGATTGTTTGTTTGGCGCCGTCTCAAATTTAGTTACTTACATTGGCCACGTTTATACCGTATGTGAATTTGGTAACCTTACCAAGTGTATGTGACCAAATTCAAACCAAATGTTTTAGTAATTTTTTATCTACATCGTTTTTTGTCAAATGATTAATTAACCAACTTGGTTCTGGTTTGGTATTTATTTAGTCATGTAACCAAGAGAAAGGTTTGAAACTCTGCTATCTAATTCGGAATTGTGTCATCTGTCAATGACAATGTCTGGATGTCAGTGAGCTCAGGCTCAGTCATTGTTGATTTTATTTGTTCAGCAGTTTTTGTAAAGCCCCTACTCAACAAGTCTTCTTCAAGGCTCCTGTAACTGTCTAGGTGTTTAAATTTGATATCCATCCATCCATCCAAAATTGATATAATTTTCTTGTCCAAAAATATTTGGAGAAATGCACTGCTTTCTTCATTGTTCAAATACCTTTGGACTTTTTTATAGGAGGTTCTGAACTACAGCAACTCATTTTATATAAAAAATACTAACAAAAATATATAAAACAATTTCCGAGGTAATGATGCGGAAACTAAGGTTAGGAATCACAAAACATATTTTTTACACTCTCACGCTCTCTTTCTTATGGCTATTGTTTCCATTCGGTTTATTCACGATTACCACGACAGAACGCTTAGCTATATTTCAAACCAAAACCTGTTCTTTATCTTCGTTACAGTATGGCAACGTCGCAATGATCCAGTGGTTTTTGTGTCAATTATGTTGGAACACTGTTTTTAACCTCAAAATATCTTTAGTATTTGTAAATGATTTGTTTTCGTTGTGATTTTTTTTACGATGTCCGCAGAAGCCAAAAGAATAAGGGGGCAGAATTTTAGCCCTAGGGAAATGAGTCATCTGTTTACATTAGCTCTTCAAAAAAAATATAATCGCAGATTACACTATCAAGAAAATGGAAAGGTTGCATGCCGAGGAGGAGCATCGCCTTAGAAAAGAATGTCTTCAATTAGATGTGGATATTAGAAAAAAACAATTACGAGAAAATTTCTCGTTAGCTTGTTGCAAGCAAATTTAAAAAAAATCACAGGGTATTACTTTTTTTTATAGTTCCTACTGTTATTGTACCTGATTTATTCAGAATGTAGTTTGTTGAGTTATGTAGTTATGTTACTTTTGAATAAAGTTTTTTTTACCTCTTATTTCTACTTCTCCTTTTCATCTCCGTTTTCAATTTCAGGGATAAAAAGTGACACCTTAATCCCTAAAGTGTGAAAAAGAGTTATATATACATTTATAAAAGTCACTGCCTGTATAAACAATTTTTTATTGAAAATAATATGAGAGATAAAATCTGTACAGTAATACAAATCCCTACAAAAAATGCAAATTAGTAATCAGAAATTAGTCAGAAGCTATTTTTGTTTTTAAACAAATATCAAAATATTAGTAGGTGTTACAGCTGACTAAAATAACGAATAAATTCATTTTGAACCAAATTGACTGGGCCGCCATCGACTTATGGCTCCATGTTGATTTGTTGGGTTTGAGTTAAATAGTTCATCTTCATTCATCATAAGTTCAGCTTCATCATTCATTCATTCAGGCAATGGAGGCTCTGGTTCATTCTTGTCCCTCGCAAGGTTATGAAGGACAGTGGTTGCCACAATTAAGGCCATGATAGTTTCCAGCCTAAGTCTGAGTCCATAGGCAACTACTGGGAACCTTCCATTCCATTTGGGACATCTCTTCATAATAATTGGGCCTAAGAAAAATGCGTCTTGGGTAGCCCATATCAACAAAATCAAGGACTTCCAAATCGTCTTCTAGGAAAATCCTCCACTAGGACATCATCAGAATTTTCCATTTTCGCAATCTCTAGGCACTATATTAATTAACAAAAATCAAATATTTTTGAATATTTGAGGTTAAAGAACAATTTAGATATTTTAAGGGAAGGATTTTGGTCAGTTAGCTAATGTGGTTTTAATTGATGCTTTAAGAGTCTCTTAAAGTTGGTGCAACACACAAAAACCGCTAATGGTACTTTAAAGGACAATTAGCCTAATTGTTCTTTGGAAAAAAAGTCGGTGCAAATGGGCATAAGTATTATAGTCTGGTACACAACAAATTTTGGTACCAAACCAAGCTAGTTACTTGACCAAGTGCATAGTTTATACAACACTGACTAACAGAATTTGGTTGGAATATAATCATTAGTCAGCATACCAAGACACGGTATAAACGTGGCCATTAGTTTTGAAACTTAGTTATTAAGACCAAAAAGGTTCATTTTCTTTTTTTTTCTTTCTTTTTTCGTCGGTTTAATTTTTTGTTATAAAGTTATTATTTTTTAATTTTTGGTGGTAAAATCTACTGATTACTACCTAGTTTTTAATTAGTTTCTAATGATAATAGCTGAGCATCATTGACAAATAATGAGCTACTGCCCAAAACAAGGTAAAACTTGAACATGGGCTTTTGATTGTCATTATTTGATTACGATTGTAAATAACATAAACAAGGTATTCATAATGCGACTAAATTATTTGATTATGACTATATGTCGGGTGTCAATGAATCTATTACACAAGTCATAACTTCTAGAATATTAGGTGTATCAAAAGGAGATTTGGTATAGGTAAATGATATGTGAAGAAGAGAGTTTTTGCATATTTTTCACTTTCCGGTCACTTTCGGTTTCACCGGCTCCGATTTTGAATTTTTAAATGGAACCCCTTGTATATCGATTTTTTTTTTATTCCTGAGACAATTCTGAATCAGAATGTAAAAGTTCTTTTTGAGATTTTCACGGAACTTTGTCAAACAACTAGCATATCTATATATACCACTGGTCGACGAAGTGCTGAACTCTTCTTCAATTGCTTGCCAAGTTTTGTTTTTTTTTTATTCAGTCGACACTCGATCGGTTTTGCATATTCATTTGCAATTGAATTAATCAAATGTGCGTTTTTGGCCCTGGTAAAATTTGGAACACGAGGTTTTTGGCCACTACTATTACTCAGGGTAGACCATAAATAATATTATGAGTAAATGAAAATTGTGGCATTGCAGACAAATTTTTAAATTAAAGAAAAAAAAACCATCCTCGAGCAGGAATCGAACCTGCGACCTTTGGATTTCTAGTCCATACTCTAACCATCTGAGCTATCGAGCCACAGATTCCACTGCATTTCGAAGATTTCGCTTTTCTCTAGAATTTGATGTTAGTTGTTGTGGGAATGGATTACGAAGGTGAGGGATCTCGTGTACTATTAGTGGCCATCAAGACCAATTTTACCTTTTTCTTACTTTCTTTTCTTTAATTTTAAAATTTGTCTGCAATGCCACAATTTTCATTTACTTATATATATATATATATATATATATATATATTCACAGACGCTATATTTCTCCTTTGTATTCATAAAGAAAATTGTTCTGCAAGCTTAAACTTTTGAATTTATGGATGAAAACCAAAGAAGCACTACAAATTCAAGCTTTGAAAATATTGAATAAAAATTATAGGTTAATATAAAAAATCATGGAGGAAGAGTACAAAGTACAGTTTTACACGTATTGTAGGCACAGCTTTGAATTTAATGCCAGTTCAACTAAGTTTATGATTTCTCGGGCAAATGACAAATACGTAGCGAATGTGATTAAATATCTTTCATTATTTTGAATATCTCCTGTAATAATGAACTTCTTTTTTTTTCTAGGAGTGACAGTAATGTATGGAAATGCTGGTGTGCAGTCACATGGTTTTCAGCCTGGAAAAAAAGTCTGGTGTATGCCCCCCTTGGAGCTATACCCATCATCTGGCCCCATAAACTTTGGTTATCGTACGTCGCTGGAGGGCAGCTGCTAGCTTTGGCTTTGCTTCATGCAGTTCTTTCCCTAAAGGATTCGAAAAGGAGGAGGAGAAGGAAAAATTTCCTCCTTAACACAGAAGGTGATAGCTTCGAAAGGTTAGTCGATTATTGTATATCGATTAATCTTACACTAATAGTTCTATACGTATCCTAATAATTTTGGCATCATTACGCATTTTTGACTGCTCAATACGGAACTGCAATCAAAACTTCGCGTTTCAAAATACTTTTGCCGATAGTTCTTCTGAGGTCGATTTTTTCGCAAAAACACCATTTTTAATTATATTTTGTCCTTATGTATGAAAAAAAAACTTTTTAACAAAAAAATAAACCGACGGAAAAAGAAACTGAGAAGCAGAAAATAAAATTAACCTTTCTAGTATTAAAACTAAGCTCCTAAACTGATAGAAGTAACTAATTTTGAGACGGCGCTAAACAAACAAACAAACAAGGAAATTGATTACGTAAAGCGTAAAATAATGGCAGCGGGATGCGCGGCGGCGGCGGCGCGTCCCTTCGCAGGAAATTACCGAGCGTTTTCGAAGTCAATATCAGCGAGACAGTTACCCGAACGGGCACACATGTCGTTGCGAGCGATCGTGCGGGAAGCGCATTTTTGGGATGTTTATCGCTGGAGATTTCACGTTGCATTTTTTTGTTATTCTGTTTTGATCAATTCTTTGAGGTAATTTAATGATCTTCGTTGATTATTTTTGGCGCCGACTCAAAATTAATTACTTACATTAGTTTAGGAGCTTAGTTTTTAAGACTGAAAAAGGTTCAATTTATTTTTTGCTTTTTTTCGTCAGTTTAATTTTTGGTTAAGAATTTTATTTTTAAATTTTTGTGGCTAAAACTACTAATTTTGTATTTTTTTGCTATTAAAATTTACTCACTTCTTTGGATAGAATTTTGAAAATACTGAAACACGTATTTCTTTATTTGTAACAAAGACCTCAAAAACCAATTTTCATGACCCTATCTTCAAAACTAACGGAACCCCCATAGAAACTTTCACCACCCCATTTCACGCCTATAGGAGTTGGATTTCTAAAAATACTGAAATACATATTTCTTCTATTGGTAAAAAATACTTCAAATACTAATTTTCAAGACCACAACTTGAAAACTAACGGAATTCCTACACAAACTTCCAATCCCAATTTAACCCCCATTTCATCCCTTTAGGGGTAGAATATTCAAAAACACATATTTTTTATTGGTAACAAAGACCCCCAAATACCAATTTTCATGATCCTAACTTCAGAACTAACTATACAGACTTTCAACCCCCATTTCAGCCCTTTAGGGTTGAATTTTCGAAAACCCTGAAACACATTTATCTTCATTTGTGATGAAGAGTCCAAGATTGTGCCGCCGTCATTGACGTGCAAGCAAAATTATTAAGGGATGCGGTATTGCTTAGAGCAAGACTAGGTGCATCCCCTCGATACACTTCCCCTGTCTACTAGTCCGGTCAATCTAACCAAAAAATGAGAGTGAAGGTGCATAAAATCACAACAAGCTGAACAACTTCACTTTCAGTTGAAAGTTTAGCACAAATAAAACAATATTCTAACATTTTTGTTATAAAACTCAAAACAGTACGATATAGGTTAGGATAAACACGTGTTTTCACTACAGAGTGGCGCTCAAGACTAACGATATTTCATTTATTATAGCAGGTATAAGACCCTAGCCACGCACACAATAGAACAAGAGACAGATGTTGTCTCGAAGTTACACTAGCGTATAAATTAAGGGACTGGGTTTCATTTTACCTGATTTATAGTTATAACTTATGTATATTTTATATTTTAAGTATAAGTTGAAATGACCGATAGAAAAAAATTTCAACATATATAACAACTCTAGAGATGTATATACGTGGCGTACTCATGCATATTATGACGATAACAACTTTTGCAACTTTTTGAATCGTTATATCTCAGAAGCGGTGGCTCGTAGGAAAAAAACTTCCGATACATTTTTTATAGATAGTTCTATGATCTACAATTTTTGTCTGATGGACTTTTATGATACAACTCACCGTTTTGCTGAAAATCGCGAAAACTCATTCTTTTTACCTTTGACCTCGAGTAAATTTTTTTCCATACATGGGAATGATGGGGAACTCAAAAATTGTATTTATAATTATGTTTTGAACAATTTTACTGATTTTCAGCTTGTTGTGATTTTATGCACCTTCGAATGTCTAGATTGACCGGACTATACGCCGGTTGAAGGCCGGATAGGAACGGATTTTCCGCAGAGGGATGTCCATATTGCGCCAATTGGAAGCAGAGGACAAAAAATGATGAGAGAGAGAGAGAGAGCAAATACTATTTTCCATGACTCTAATTTCAAAACCAACTGTACTTTCACTTACACCCCCCTTCTCACCCACTATTTCACCCCTGTAGGAATGGAATATAAAAAAATTTGCTGTCAAAATTTTAGCTCTTAGGTCCAGCGGTTTGATCTGGGCGTTGATCGTATATCAGTCAATCAGTGAGTCAGTTAGTCAGAACATGAAATATGTACATTTCTTCTTCCGTCTTCATCATCAGATTAACTCGGGGCCTCCATCATGTTCATAAACTCATGTGTGTGCCGAGTTTCAACAGAATCGGTTCACAGGTGTAAAATCAATAAATCATCCCCTTTTTTTCTACCCTTAGAGGTGTAATTTTTTTAAAATTCAAATGGGACCAACTTTTAAGGATAGGTACCCTATACAATGAAAACAATCATCTAAATCGGATAACCCAGTACAAAGTTATGCGTAGTAGAATCGGTTAAGAAGTAAAAATTCAGTGGGTGAACCAACAATCATCCCCCATTTTCCTACCCTCAGGAGTGGATTTTTCATTTCAATCCAAATGGGACCAACTTCGAGGTATACCATATCCATTAAAAAAAAACATCAAAATCGGACTACTCTGTAAAAAATTATGCGTGGTGATACATAAAAAAACAAATATTCGATTCGACTAGAGAACCTCTTTCGTCGGTTAAAAAAGTGGAAGAAGGATTAGGTAATGAATAATTGGAAGGGGGAAATGTGATGCACTCTGTATATAGACGTAATGATGATATATTGGAAGAATGTTATGGAGTTATTAATGGAATGGTGGTAAAAATATAAAAACTTATATTTCAATGATTGTTGTCATCAAAAACTATTATTATTATTATTAATATTATCCTCAATGAACCAATCACTGGTATTCATAACAGAATTCCCCTGGAGATGACAACTATAAGTATCAGCAGTCATTCATTTTGGTGTCTCCTAACACGGATTTATGCGGTATTACATTTCCCCAATATTTTCCAATTACGCGATAGGAGTTTAATATTCAACGAACAACAGTTGTGCCTTCCGGATGGAAGTAAATTATTCATGAATTTGGTAAATTTGTCTATCCTGCAATTTTTCACATTCAAACCCTCATAACTCATGAATGCTATTTCCGAATTGACATTTTTAAAAAGAGAACTAGTTGTTGATGATAAAGTGAACATTTCTGCAGATTTATGTTTTTTGTGGTTAAACTTCTTTAGACACGTAGCCCTCCAAAGATGTGGTGAAGCTATGTGATAATTAAATATCATAAAACTAAAATGTATGACGAAAGTAGAGGGGAGTTGTCAACTGCTATAGGAACACGTCATGGAAGATTTTCACTTCGGTCTGAGAAGTCTAAGAACCATGGTGTATTCACTTATATTTACCTGTAAAAGATTGGGACAAACTGGGGGACACCCATAGAGAAACTAAAAATAAAGAGAGTAGTAGTCAAACCTGCAGTAAAAGTTGACACCACGTTTAGACAGTGGCGACATATCTCGCAACTGGCCGAACTAAGTAAGTATAGTTGGTAAAACAGATTTATCTTTAGTTACCGATTGAAATAAGGCGGGTTTTTTAAATGTGTTACTTTTATATGATTGATATGGTATATATTTTATAAGTGATCGATTTGCCATTCCTGTATTGTATATGAATGGTTGTATCATATGAAATACAGGAATGGCAAATCGACCACTAATAAAATATATGCAGTAATCGATTCGTAGAATCTGTTAGTTCGTTCGTCATAAATCTTTGTTTAATGATATCAAGAATAAAATTAAAGTTCTTATAAAACAAGAATAATGAGTTGAACACTACGAAAACACATTTTATTGTATCTAGGACAAGGTACAACTACAGACAAAACAATAATAAAACTCTGAAAAACAACAAAATTAATAATATTATTCAGTCTTATCATCAAATCAACCAAAATAAAAACAAATTACATTCACAACAAACCTTCAATAATTTTGTTCAGTTATTAGCACAAAGGAGAACGAGTAGGTATAACAAATACTCCAGTTTGATGATAATCTCCGTACTTCCTCAAATGGTGATAAGAAATGGAAACTGATGGATGGAAATAAGTATCAGTTTGTGAAAAGCAGCTTATTTTTTACCTTGTAAAAGAATGTTTCCAGGAACTTCAGCGTCAATTCGAATAACAAAATATTCTATTTTCGACGTTGGGTGCCTAATTCAAGTCCATAGTATAATTTCTGTCATTAATTTTTCGATGACAATAACAGTAGGAGAATTATTCTGGAATTATTGCGTGGTTTGTCATGAAAAAAATACATGTGTAAACAACAAACTTCTATTTTCTGACAAATGTCGAAATTGGAAAATTATCATGTCATCAGTTGTCGATTGCGGGCAGCGCCTCCATGCGCGACTGGCCGTACCAAGAACTTGGTGGTCAAGATCGTCAATGTTTCAAACAGTCTCTTTATTTTTAATTTGTCTATGGGGACACCAGCCCACTTGATAAAGAGAAATATGTAGAGTTTCAGATGGCGCTGACGTCGTTTCTTGTTATAATTCAGTAAACTGCAATTACAGATCACACAAGTGTATTTCTGTCTGTGTCTGATCCGTTCTGTGATTTCGCTCAGTGTTGTTGTTAAATCACCTGCTCTTCTTCCGAATCTATGTATATGGAACGTTCATACGGCGGTGATTTTCGATTTACAAATCGCAAAAAATGCATTTATTCGGATGAGCTTGTACGAGCTTTCACAACAAATATTTTAGGCGTGCCATCTACTGATGAAGTACCAAGCGGCATTTAACTACATTCATTTGTTGTCCCCCAAAAATTCTAAACAAAATCGAATCAGGAAATACACCAGGGTTTTCAGGCATCTTACTTCGGTCCGATTTATATGACTGTTCTCAAATTTTTATTAAATTATTTGAAATCAATAATATTCCAGTTTTTTTAAGTATTACGTATTCATACAGGGTGTTTACTAGCACCACTTCGGGGTCAGTAGTCGAAGCGTTCAGCGAGTAGCAAATTTGAAGAATCTGATTAAAGTTTATGAGGAGTTTAACCATTCTAATCGATAGGCTGCTCACTGGTATGTTCAAATTAGGCTACTCGACATATGCATAAAATGTGCTGTAGGACCATTGCTAGATGTGTATTGTAAGCTGTGGGTGAACTCCCAAATACCTTTTTTGAACAATTTCAATTCTGATATATCGACCACTTTTCGAATATTGAAAAAAACCTGGAAAAATGAAGGAGTTATAAATACAGAGCCTTTTAGAAATTCAAATTTATAATGAAGGTAGAAAAATGAAAAGACGATATTTCGAAAAAATGTCCCTTTTGCAGACCACACGGGTGAGAAAGAGTACTTTCCCCACATGTTGCACACTATAATTTTCCTACAACTGCACAAATTCAAAGAATACAAGTAATGTACCTTCATATTAATTTTTATGGTTAGCAAAACTAAAATAACAATAAAGTATCCTACCTCTTAACAGTTAAATAATTTATTTGAAATTATAGTTAATAGTAAAATTTGTACAATTTTGTATGGTCAAACCCGGAATGACACTTCTTTTTAGTAAATTGTCTGTTATATTAATTGTAGAAATTGAGAGTTAATCATTCATATACGGTGCTTTTTCTGTCTCCATTTCAGTGAAGAGTTCGAGTGGTTGTTCAATAGAGTTGACGATTTTATTAGCAACGTTAATTTTATTTTTAATAGACTCCCCGATGTATCCTTCTGCTACGGTATTGGATTGCCATCCATAAGGTTAATATGTCCCCTCCTACATTTACTAAATTTGTTGCCGAAGAACGTCTGAAGCAGTGACCTGTATGTGGATGGGGATTTTCCAATTTTAAAGAAATTTCAATTGTCTTAGCCGTACTACCAAATTTGTTGATGCCGACTACCTGTCTAGTGCATTTTCCTTGCTGGTAATTTGAAAAGAAACGTTTTTCTGGTAAATCAATCGGTCGAAGAGCAGCAAATTTTTTATATATATTTTAAAATTCTCCTGTTACAATAAACGTTCTTGGCTTTTTTGTTTCGGTGTTATCTAATTTCACCAGTAAAGCCGAATTTAAATCCTCTAAATTATCGTTTTCAATTTCCACAACTCTTCTCTACGACATGCTACGCAAATAGCCACTGCAACCTACAAATTGAAATATCAGGATGTAAAATTTTATTAAAAAAAAAAACTGTCCAGCCCGGGTTTTGAACCCGGCTCGTCTGTGTGCCAAGCGGATACACTATCCACTGCACTACTAAGCCTTATTTTGAAAGTCTTGTTTAATAGTACAAATATCTATCTAGCCGAATTTGAAACAGAAATTTTAATAATTATATAATTCTTTTTATCAACTAAAAAACTAATTACAAAAAGCTATGTTAATTCGAAAGCGAAAGAAATTCTAAAAATAGTTCCTTCTAAATAAACTCACCTTTATGAGTAGATATTCCTTGTCTGGAGCTTCGTTTGAAATTATCTGCAATTGGTCTGGTTTCAAAATGTTTAATTTTTTGGGGACGTAATTGTCGGACTTTCTTTTCAAAAATAAACGTAATTTTTTATACGTGGATATATCAGTGTTATTTTTTATACTGATAGTACTTCGCAACATTGAATATTGTGACCGAAGTAGACGCCTTTAAAGTTTTCGACATCTCTTCAAACTATACCAAAAGTACACTTTCCGAAAAAGATTTTATTTTTGTATTTCCTCTCCATTCCATAAATTATTTGTATGCAAATTCATACTTTTTTCTTGAAATTTCCGGCAACAAAACTCTCTGGCGGAGTATTATCAAAATCGTCACTACTGTCAGTATCCATATTTATATTATAAATAGGTATATGTCTTATTAAAATAATATTCAATAGAAATTGCGATTTTTATCAAAGCACGAATGAAAACTACCGAAAGAATTTGAAGAACTTCTATAATCTGACAGTTGTGATAACTATTTAAAGCTGAACAGCAGCCAACTAAGATTTTGTCCAATTTTGTTGATTCTCCATATAAATAAATGTGGTGTAGGCAAATTGCCGTAAAAAAAATATTTCTCACAGTATGAGCAATACATGGTTTTGAAATTAAGTAAGCTATGAGAAATACTCTACTTTTCATAGCAGTTGTAGGAAAAGACCATTTCCGCATGTGTTAGGTACCTACAACATTGTTCCTACTGGTATAATAAATTACATCTACAATTTTTATGAGAAAGAAAGAAAGCCTAGTAAAAATTTCATTTATTTTCAATTCAAACTAATTATAAATATTAAAATTAAATGAACAATTGGTAGCATTAAAAAAAAAAAAAATTTTTATGCCGATCGGCTCTCCTTAGATGTCTAAATGATAATTGAGCTCCTACACTAATGTGAGTAACTGATTTTGAGTCGGCACCAAACAAACAATTATCGAAGATCATTATATTCCTTTGCAAGAAGTAATCAAAACGCAGCCGTGCATTTCGCTGCCATCATTTTACGCTTTACCTAATTCAATTGCTAGTTTGTTTGGCGCCGACTCAAAATCAGTTACTCACATTGGTTTAGGAGCTCAATTATCATTAAAGCTGAGGTTTATTTTATTTTTTGCTTTTCAGTTGATTTTTCCGTCGGTTTAATTTTTTGTTAAAACGTTTTTATTTTTCAATTTTTGTTGCTGAAATCTACTAATTACTACCTACTTAATTTCTGGTTACTTCCAAAATACTTACTTACCTAGCTTACTTCAACTATTAACTATTAAATAATATGATTTTCTATTTTAACTATTTAATGTTATATAATAGAAATTAATTTTGGAAGTTTTGGTTAGTTGATTTCATCACTTTGTATATAATTCCATCAATTCTGTCAATGTCAACTACATATGTGTGCCAAAGTTCACAAGTGAAAAATCAATCATCCCCTATCTTTCTACCCATAGGGGTGGATCATTCCATTCCAAATTGGAATAAGATCAACTATGAGGTATACCCTATCTATTAAAAAAAGAATCATCCAAATCGAAGAACCCAGTACAACGTTATGCCTGGTAGAATCGGTTAACGGACCAAAATTCAGAGGGTGAACGATCAATATCCTTCATTTTGCTACCCTTAGGGATGGATTTTGTTGTTCAAATTGAAATGGGACCAACTTCGAAGTACAATGTCCAATGAAAGAAGAATCATCGAAATCGAACCGCTCTGTGAAAAGTTGTGCGTGATCATACATAAAAAAAAAAAAAAAATATACGCATCGATTAGAGAACCTCCTCCTTTTTGGTTTCGTCGGTTAAAAATAAAGTTTGTTGAATGTTCGTTGCGGAAAAGTACTTTACCGCACTAGAGCGGAAAGTACTTTACCGCACTAGAGCGGAAAAGTGCTTCTTTCCACACGACAAATCATTAAAAACGTGCACTTTTCCACATACTCGTAGGAAAATAAATGTTTACCACTTGTCTATATATCAATTTGCACGCCCCGTATATTATTTAACGAGTTGCTTCGAATCCTGAAATATTAAAATGATCGAATTTTTTATTTCAGCAGCAAGTTCGAAGAAGTTACAGAATGTCTCGACGATTGCCTCCCAGAACCAATTCCGGGTAGCAGCCATTCCATTTCTGACAGTTTAGTGGTGCAAAATACCGTTCTCGAAATCTGACCGGAAATGCACAAGCCTCCTGACCTTTTCAGACACATCGTCGATTCGGGCCATTGGAGTGAATTCGACTCTAGTGACATAGCGTTGGCATGAGTGTCGAAAAGGCTACTCCCAGACTGACAATTTTTTGTAGATGTGAAATATGATGTTATGATAAAATTCGCTTTTCCAGACAAATATGTGTTATGACAAAAATACCGATTTTGAGTTGTAGGTACAGTTGACGACAAAAACATCTGAGACAATTGTATTTCAAACTGCGTTTGCTGGTTGGTACAATTCCAACGGATGTCTGTCTCACTCCAAGCTTCCTGTGCTGCCAGTTTCTTATTGATATGAAATTCAATACCACCAATCAAAAGCAGACCTCCAATGAAAACTTCCACTGATTTCTTACTGTTCTTCTGTAAAGTCGAATTGTCCCAGATTTTTTGTCTACAACTATACCATAAATCAAGTTTGGAAGCATTCCAGGATCATCCAGGTTTCTTATCATGAGCAGAAGTATATAGATGAAGCCGGATAAACAACAGCAAGAATTCTAAAAACTAGTCACATACCAGAATTGTCTGCGACCCTATGTTGGGGCACCTTTGTAAGTGGCGCCACAGTGGCGAAATCGGGCAATTAGACCCATAGTTGAATTTATCTGCATTTGTCCCTTTGATGAATAGAGTGTTTTTAAAGTACAACATTATAAATGTTTTTGCTACAAACGCGAAAATTGCGGTTGCATTTTGGCCTTTGTGACAAGTAACCTTTGAATTAAACTGACCCCGGCTTTGAAAATTGCGCTAGTAATGAATAAAAAGCAGATTCAGACGAGTCGTCTACTAATCATCTAAAAAGTATTACTTTTGGATAAGTGAATCTTACTATGTTTCAGTAAAACAGCCATTTTATGATTTAAAAAATTCATATCTCCGAAACTGGACATAGAAACTGATTAAACCTGCACATGTAACATCTAGTGACTTGTACAAGAATATCCCAAAGAAATTTCAAAATTGGCTGAGAGCCATTTTCCTAATATTTGGTGCTGTGTTCTTTGCAGGAATATTTCCCTACATTACTGTCGAGATCGTGACCTTTATTATCACAATACATCTCGAGGTTTCTATAATATCGCATCATATATCCTCAAATAATCATCAATAATCGTTAAATTTCGCAATAAAAACACCTTAAATCATCATTGCGTCTTACAATCCATCTCAAAATTACCACACAGATAATACTGCCTCAGTGACTTCGGAACAATTATTTCCCTGGCCAATGACGCGACGGAACTTGAAATACACTATGAACACTGGAAAATATCAAGCATAAAACTTATACAAAGTGGGCCATTGAAAACGAAACAGCGGCTCTGAGGGTCGGCGGAACCGAATTTTATAAAAACGCTCGGACACGTCAACGACATTTTCGAGGGGGACATCGTTCGCGATGAAATTCACCCGAAATACATTCCATCCCTCGGAGCTGTGACCGCCACCCCCAAATTTTTAAATGGCAACATATGGCAAGTGATACCTCATTTGAAAGGTATTTTCCTTCTTAATATCAAACAACAAAAATAAATTATTCTATCAATTCGTTTTCGAGATATAGAAAGTTGGTAAATCACTTTTTATTCACTCAATCAATAAAAATAACATCTAACAATGCACTGTTTAAAGATAATTTCATTGTAAGGAATTAAATGATCTAACTGTTTACCAACAAATAACATGCAATTCCCGTTTAAAAAATTTATTTCATCCTCATTCACTTGATCGAAAAAAATTTAAGGTTCGTAAGAATCGATACAACAAAAACATGTATGAGATAAATTTTTTCGCCAAATCGCAATAGTGGACGTCTATCAGTGTCAAACTGATGTTTGATTGAACGACATTAGAGTGAATGACTTGACTAAAGCTGCTGAATATCTTTCCGCAATATGTGTAGGTATACGATCGCGGAAAGAGTTGAAATAATAACAATATTTTTCAAGAATGATGAGTGCGGTAACCTACAGCTAATTTGTTCAATGAAACGCATCCAGATAAACTTGTTGCTAGGAAATACGTTCTAGAATTAATGCAAAAATTTCGTCCAACTGGATCAGTAGCCAACAAGAAACGAGACCCAGAACGTGAATTTCCGTTGAGAAATAACGCTGTTGAAGTTGCACTTTTAGGACAAGTTCATGCAGACCCAACATTGAGCACAAGGAAATTGGCTAGTGTTACCAATATCAGTAGAACCAGTATCCGCCAAATCCTGAAACATCATAAATTCCACCCCTACAAAATACATTTGGTACACCAATTGAATGAAGATGATTTTGATAGGCGACAGGAATTTTGTGAAATTATGACTACGAGAATAGATGCTTATGAGAATTTCCTTTTCAACATCTACATTCTTTTCAAATTCGACTGTGAATCGTCATAATTGTCGTTATTGGTCAGATGCCAATCCACAAGTTTTCCACGAAGTCCATACTCAAACTCCCCAAAAACTCAATGTCTGGGCCGGTATTTTCGGGGACCGTTTGATTGGACCAGTATTTCTCGACGGTAACCTGACAGGAGAAACTTATTTGGAACTATTGAATGGATTTGTTTATCCACAATTAGTAGACATCATTGATAATGACGATCGTTACCATGAAGACCACTTGATATTTCAACAAGACGGGGCACCTCCACATTATGCACAGCCTGTTAGGGCGTTTTTGAATAGAATGTTTCCTGGAAGTTGGATTGGAAGAAGAGGCTCTATAGAGTGGCCAGCCAGATCTCCAGATTTAACCCCACTCAACTTTTTCCTGTAGGGTCACTTGAAAAACAAAATCTTTGCAACCGAACCAGAATCTCTGGAAGATTTACGAAGGAGAATTATTGAAGAATGCCATCGAAAAACGCCGGAAATGCTACGAAATGTGAGGTCTCGTTTTGAACAGAACTTGTACTATTGTATGGAAATGGATGGTAGGCAGTTTGAACATTTAGTTCATTGACAATAATAATTATTGCGACAGTTGCTTTATCAGATATTGTTTTTATTGATTTAGCGAATAAAAAGTTATTCCCCAACTTCAAGTTCCTATATCTCGAAAACGAATAGATAGAACTAATTTATTTTCATTGTTTGATATTAAGAAGGAAAATACCTTTCAAATGAGGTATCACTTGTCATATGTTGCCATTTAAAAATTCAGGGGTGGCGGTCACAGCTCCGAGGGATGGAATATATTTCGGGTGAATTTCATCGCAAACGATGTCCCCCTCGAAAATGTAGTTGACGTGTCCCAGCGTTTTCATATAATTCGGTTGTGCCGACCTACAGAGCCGCTGTTTCGTTTTCAATGGCCCACTCTATATATAGGCTTCCATGTCTTCTCTCGCACACATCTTCCAAGCCTTCTTTCATTCCGTGTATTATTTTTCGAACACACAAAATCGTATGAGCTATTTCTAATTATTCTCGAGTCAGTCACTCGAAACACATTTTACACGTGATTCGCCTGTCATCGTAGTGTTTTCATGTAATTCATTGTCAAGTTGTAAAGTGTTATTCGTGATGGAGCAATTGGGTTTTCACCCATTACAAGCCACATTGTTTTCGAGAATCAGTCTGTAAAAAAAGCAGCAGCATTGGTGCGATCGGGTCACGTGTATCAGGTGCAGGAAGTAAAAAAGATTATTCCAGCATACATGCGAAAGTGAGTAGCCAATCAACAGCGATAACAAATCAGTACTGTGTCGAATTAGAGGTGAATAAATATTTTCACAAATAATTGAAAAAATTTAATAAAAACTCACTGTCTAATGTTGCTGTGAATTACGCGAATAAAAAGCTATTAAAAAATGTAAATTGAAAATATATTTTTGTTTTTTTCATACATATATTTCCTCATATTCGTTTACTGTCAGAATTTGACAAAAAATATAATTTTGAATGTGTATTACATACATAAAAATATGTTTCATCCATACTTTCTTAGATTACTGTAATCATTAGTATGAAAAAATTTAATTGTTTATATCAATGTGAAAATACATCCTAGTATATTAATGTCACCGAGTTTTTCAACCCAAATACGCACAAAGAAATTATGAATTTCCAAGTGTATACCGTACAAAGTAAATATCAATACTGCATTTATTGCAATTTGTCAATAATATTCAACAAAACAGTAATACTAGTTGTTAATTAGTGTACAATAATAGCGGACATTTCAGTCACTTCTTCCCTTTGGTCACGTTCATAGTTCAGGGTAGAAAAACCATAAAATTTCGAATTTGGGGGCGCATTTAAACGCGTGTTTGTGCACCCTACAATACAGCAATGGTCACTCGGTGACTTTTTTTTACTTCGAGGTTATTTGCGGCCGACTCGTTCATTGTCATTCATTCATTATACGCGCACTTTCAACACTGGGCCTCAACAAATGCCGTCTTGACGTTTGCGACCAAAAAATTTAAACTAGCGTTCTTTGTAGGCACCCTTTTGGGGATGAGTGATACTGTCTGGACCAGTTTTTCCGAATCTGCCAGTGCGGCGCTGCAGCTGCACGTTGAACTCCTTCCCCATGCACCAAGTCCATAAGCAATCTGACCTTTGGTTTGACGCAACTCTACAATGAGTTGACAATCAAGAAAAACATTTATTAAGTATCTTCTGTCATGCAGATTTATATATAAATGAATAATACAAATACAATTCAAATTGAAATGTATCAGATCAATTCCAAATTGGAAATCAGTTTCCTCTCGAAAACACGAGTTCAATAATCTCCGAATTCTTTGGTTATTTAAATAAAAATAATGAAAATGAATAAGAAACTTTTATTTCAAGGGATTATTCAAGAATATATAATAGACAGAATATATCAGCGAAAACATTCTGAATCACATCTGGTAAATCGAAAATATAGTGTGTTATAGTTTACCTTTGCAGAAATACTGCTCTTGTGCAATCATGTATTGAAAAACAAAGTTATGAGTTCTTTATGCGAAAAATACAGATTTCTTTCAAAATAACCGAAAAGTTCATCCAATCATCTATACACTTCTGTATTCTTCCAAAAAATCCCATTTTTAGACAATTTTTAACCTTAGAGACCGTCACACGATAATTATAAACCGTATTCACTCTCTTACGTAAAAAGGTGATACAACCTATCATTCCAAATTGCTCACGAACCAATTACTTTTTTACGCAAAGAAAAAGTACACAATAAATCCTTACTTGGCTAATAATAAAAAAGAAATAACAAAACATATGGGATTTGCAGTCACTAGACGCTCATATTTTCAAGGATATTGTGATTTTTGAATATCATGGAGTTTCTGAATTCATCAGTTGATATGTGAAATAATTCAATATAATGTCTTGTCCATCTTTTGATATTTTTGATAATAATACTGATCAGCTTGAATAATTTTTCCTAGAAGGCCTTTTCCAAAACCCTGCTTGTAAGGAAATATGGAATAAATCCTGGGTACAGGCCAGTTATTGTAGACTAGACGACTAAATGTAATCCAACTTCAAAAAATAAAAAGTATTGCAATTCAAATCAATCAATAAACAAAAAGCCACCCAGGCTTTTTGTTTATTGATTTTTTATGGTATTTCAATTTGCAACCATGCCTAAAACGCCGAAATAGATTTATTTTGTGATTCTGGGAAACATTATATGAATTTTTGATCTGGGTTCTCATAGTGGAAGTTCATTCAAGTTTGCAGTAATTCTATAAAAAAAAGTCCGGACAAGTTTTTAAAAATATTTTTTATTTGTGGGATCTTTATCCGTTAGACGGTTGCAAATTTAATAACTTATATAAATTGATAGTTCAACAAATCCTGAACTTGAAGATTTTTTTTCCGTTTCTCAAAAATAGTATTATAACCAGGCCAAGGTTGCAGAATATATCAGGTAGTTTGTTTGTATATTCAAGCCGATAAAAAAAACATTATTGTGTCCACAATGACTGGCCTATATTAATAGTAATGTCAAAGTATGTGGAACATTGAACCAATTTTTCATTTGTGTCCACACATGTTGATTAATGTTTATATATATAGTGAAATATTTATGAATTACTGTGTGAAGCAAGGGCATTCTCTGAGATCTTCAATCATGTGGATTACTGTGTTTAGAGGACCAGCGATTCCAGCGTCATGCAATATATTCAATTTGCCTAATGTGAACTTCCCACTCAATACAAATTTTCACATGGTGAAAGTAGTACTGTTTATTTATGAATATCTGGAATTAAATCTAATGTATGTTTTCATAAAAAGTGTTTTTCTTTGTACCCACAACCCAATATGCGCCTAAGTGTGTAGGTTCACTTGCCTAAAAAAAACTGCATTAAACCTCATGTATAATTCGACATATCGAAGTAGTCGTGTGTGCCCCTTCTCTAGAATATTTTGATTAGCACATGAAGATTACCACCTAGAAAGCTAAGTAACCAATACAGAATTTTAAAAAAGGGTCAATGTTTTTAATGATTTGGAATTGAAAACTTCAATTTATTCATTTAAAAACGTACTCTTAGCGCCTCTGATGGACGTGAGCATCGTTACTTCACACAGTTTAAAGTTTCACCGCTAGTTGCTTCGAACTGTCAACTATATTTTCATCTGTCTTCGTTAATATATTGTACTAATATTTTTACTATCATAGCATTTTCAATTGTTACTGAAACATCACATTAAAGTGAGTTTAATTTAGTTTGGGTTATAAGAAATAGTATTAACTCATCAATATTCTTGAAACAACCACAATTGGCGCTAGTGTTTGGGGAAAGTTATTCAGGTAAAGGTCAAATCGAGTTTAAATTAAAAAGCAC
The DNA here is from genome assembly GCA_018342105.1 of Gonioctena quinquepunctata. Lineage (NCBI taxonomy): Eukaryota > Metazoa > Arthropoda > Insecta > Coleoptera > Chrysomelidae > Gonioctena > Gonioctena quinquepunctata. The sequence continues at coordinate 159,819 of JAFIRS010001465.1, read as the reverse complement.
CTTTAAATTTGAAAATTTCGAAAAAAAAAATGGGATTTGAGGAATTGTTTTCACAAAATGTAATATCTGAGGATCAAAATGAGGCAAAGAAAAATTAAAATAAAATAATGCGTGTTCCCTATTTAGAATGGTTTTCATATTTCATTTTTTCTTTCTCGAAAAAAAAAAAGTTTCCCAGGCCTTTAGCTCTATTGAAGTTTCCTAACTTTCTCACTAAGTCGGATAATCCTTTCATTCAACAAGGTTTGGTACTTTGATGTATAATTCTTTATCAAATCACCCGAAGGTGTAACATGCTATAGGTGAGTCAGCTCTAATAGGGAACACGCATGTGCCCCTTTTCTAGAATATTTTTATTTGCACATCAAGATTACCACCTAGAAAGCTCAGCAACAAACTTGAAAATTCGAAATTGAAAAGGCCAATTTTTTCATCACATTCAAAAACGTACTCCTAGCGCCCCTGAGGGACTATGCATTGTTACTTCACACAGTTCAAACTTTTATCGCTAGTTCTTCAAACTGTCAACTTAAATTTTTTACTGTCTTTGTTTATCTGTTGTACTAATATTTTCATTATCATAGTATTTTCAATTGTTACTGAAACATCACATCAAAAATAGGTGAATTTATGTTTGGGTTGTAAGAAATAGTATGGTTATAAATGTTCCTGAAACAACCACATTGGCGCTAGTGTTTGGGGAAAGTTATTCAAAAAAAGGTCGAATCGAGTTTGAATTGAGGAACACCTTTAAATTTGGGAAATTTCGAAAAATATTTGAGGTTTGAGAAAATATTTGCACGAAATATAATATCTGTGGACCGAATTGAGGCAAAGGAAACTTGCGTGTTCCCAATTGGGAATTCAAAATAAGGGATACTCCCTCTGGTGTCGATTTTGGAAACTATACATTCTACAATGTTTACTTTTCCAAACATTAATGTTTATAATATGATTTTAGCCATTGTATATAAAACTTGTCGAATCTCTTGTGATTGTTGCCATTTAATGAAATTCTTGTTTACCTGTTGACTATTGTCCTCGAGTAAAAAAATGAGTGATTCAAGTTCAAATCATTATTGTTGTGTACCTCAATGTGACTCTTGGGCAAAACGATCCCGTTGTACTGGAATAAGTTTTCATCATTTTCCATGAGAAAATGAACGTAACGTTCCGGTGCAGACTAATCTAGGATTGAGCGAGTTTAAAGATAGGCTCTTGAAGAAGAATCCAGTCCCTTCCCAAAATCCTCCTGTATCGTCTGTGGCCAAGATAAAAGTGAAAGACAGAACCTTCAAAGAGAGTTGTGAGGAAAGAAGAGAGTTAAGAAGAGAAAAAAGAGTATTATTCAACGTGCCGAAAATTATTCATACAGTATGGAAAAAGAGGTATCTAGGTGATAAGGACACATTGTTTACTTTTCGAAACATTAATGTTTATATGATTTTAGCCATTGTACATTTAAAACTTGTCGAATCTCTTGTGATTGTTGACATTCAATGAAGTTCTGGTTTACCTGGTGAATATTCTGTTGACTATTGTACGTCCTCGAGTGAAAACATGAGTGATTCTAGTTCAAATCATTATTGTTGTGTACCTCAATGTGACTCTTGGACAAAACGATCCCGAAGTACTGGAATGAGTTTTAATCATTTTCCGTGAGAAAATGAATGTAACCTACTGGTGCAGACTAATCTAGGATTGAGTGAGTCTATAGACAGACGACGGGCTCTTGGGATCTTGAAGAAGAATACAATTCCTTCCCAAGATGTTCCAGTATCGTGTGTGGCCAAGAAAAAAAGTGAGCTGAGAAGAAAAAAGAGACTCAAGAAGAGAAAAAAGTGATATTATTCGACATACCGAAGATTATTCATACTGTATGGAAAAAGAGTGATTATATATGTGTATCGTGATAAGGACACATTTTCACATCATCTTGTTAATTTTTAAAGGAATAAAAAAACTGTTTTTGTTAGTTTTATTTTTAATTCGAACACTCACATATAATAGTGTGTAACATTTTTTCAAAATTATTCCCGATTACTTCACTAAGCTGTCAGAAACATCAAAATATTTTTTTTTGCAAGCAATTAGAGTATACTTTGTCTCTTTCAAAGAGAGTCTTCGGAAATGATATTGTCCTAAGATTTAAATACACCACTTTACTAGAGTCTTGAAATGAAAACAACAAAAACTGGAAAATTATATCAAATGGAAATATTTTCAGAAAAACTCCGAACACAAGTGTATAACCTCTGGGAAAACAGTCAAACAATGAAGTATGTCTGGTTTGAATTTTCGCCACCCTGGCGCTGGCATCTAAATTTGAATTCCCAATTGTCTGGTCGAAACTGAGTAGATGGTTTTATGTACCGAATTCAAAAAAAAACTGGCAACGAGAATCGGCAACACTGTTTACGATTCTAACCTTCATTTTGGTTGTTCTGTTTTTTAATCATCGTGAAATCGTCGTACAAAGACATCAAAAACCATCGTGAACTAAATTCAATTATGCCTTGAAAAATATTAAATCAATAGTGAATTCTGTCAAAATAATAACACTGAAGGTAATGAATCCTATTTGAACTAAAATGATAACAGGAAATTCTACAACATTCTAGAATATGTTTAGCATATTTTTTAGCACTGTCAACAACAAGAAATGAAATTGTGCCCAGTAGATAACAAGAGGAAAAATGTACTGTTGGGGTAGCACAATACATGGAGAATTAGGACTGGGAGGTATAGAAGAGGAACACATTGTGACACCTACAGTTTTGGATTGGTATCTGGCGGGTTCTGTAATAGAAGCAGCACTAGGGGACAATCATACTCTCCTCGTGACCAGGGAAGGAAAAATTTTCTCTTGTGGAAGTAATGATTATGGGCAACTTGGTCATGATCAACCTAGGAAGCGGCCACGTATGTCTTTATTTAGTATGTAACATTTTGCTTTATGTGTTATGTGTCTTAACTGTTTCAGTGTTTGTCCATCAATCTCTATTGTTAATGCTGGTAATCAAGTTTTTCAAAAATGAGGTGAAAGTCACGGCATTCAGCTTCGCAACTGATTTCACAAACAACTGCACATCTCAGGAAAATATTTGCCTTTCCACTGCTCATTTTATTTTAAATAATTGAAATCAAAAATAGTTCTTTCAGATGTTGAAATCATGAAAAAGTCTTCCATTTAGCAGAAACCCAAAAGTGTTAAATAACAAGAAAAAATGCAAGTTAGGGAGAATCCAGAACTTTGAAAAATATTTTTTTTTTGGTAAATAAGTAAGTAAGCCTCCCTAACACTCCAAAAAAATAAAACAAAAAAACTTGGCGGTCAGTCATAAAAAAAAGGAAATGTTTTTTTTCAATCCAGTATTTTCACGACGGTAATTATCCAGTAATTAGACCCGCACGATTTGGGACATGTGGTTTGATGGAACTATTATATTTTCGCCTTCTGAACACAAATCCAAAGTCAAAACGTGCCACTCTTAAATACTTTCCGAGATAAGATCTTCCAGAAGTATAAAAGGCCTTATTTTTCAGCGCTATTTTCGGCCACTGAAAACACTCACCATTCATCCTTCTTTTAACAAAAACCCTTAGATACATGTTTTTAGTATTTTTCTTGTACGAAAAACTGCCCTTTTCATATCCACTTTTCTTCAGAAGGTAAATACATGCCACGATTCTTCACTTTGTCCCATTGAAAGAATAGAGAAATGTACTATTACGTAAACCAAAAATTTTGGTGATATGTTCTCCCTAAACTGCATTTTTACCAAATAAAAAATGACACTCTCCAAAAATGTCTTTGAATTGTTTATGATTTCTATGTCTAAAAGTTTCTTTCATTTCATTATTCCAAATGGAGATAGGAAACCATCTATATACCCCATCTGTATATGGTTTTACTTGCTAGGATTCTGTTTGTACTTTTTTTTCAAAATATTCAATTGGAAGTTATTTTTGTGCAAGGAAATGTTTCTCATCATTCATTATCTAAAAAAGAAAGGAATTGGTACAAGTTACTGAATTTTTTTTCAATTCACACACAGCATATTGTAGATGATTATGGCAGTTTTTGACTTGTTTCATACGGAACAATTGAGGCTCCTAACAATTAGTATCCATTCCTAATTTTTAACCGCATGATGAATCCTATGAGCCATTGCATGTTTATCATCTCCCGTTGATATGGAAAAGTTGTCCCATTTCATTATTAATCGGGGGCTTGCAAAAACAATTCAAGTAATCCAATACCACAAAATTCCCTGAGAAAGATGTAACTCTTCTGCAAAAATGTTTTCAATTGCAGAATCCATTCTGACATGCATTTAAATTTTCTGAAATCGATTTTACGATCTACATTGTCGTTTAAAACAACTTCTATGTTTTTCTGAATTCCCTTTCCTATTGCACCTTCTTTAACGTGGTGACAAATTTCAAATATCACTTCGTATGTAGTATAACCTACCTTCTAAAACAAATACCAAAACTCTAATTTGCTGCCTGAATGGATTTTTTGTTCCCCCTTCTAACAGGGCAACATTTTTTTTTCGCATACATACATGCCTATTAACCTTCTGAAATGGAAGTCTACATTGCCTTTCGAACAAACAACTGATTATTTTATAAATTGCCACTCGCATTACAACCTACTTCGGTAAGGTGAGAAATAATTGCAGATATGTGCCTTGCATTTCAACCTTCTGATATCGATTTTGCTATCAAAAAAGTCTTTCAAACAAAGAATTATTATTACACCCAGCGCACCAGGGTACAGATATTCTAAATATAATTTCTTATTTTAATTGACCTAGTGATTTCTATTGTTGTTCAAACTAGGACCAATGATTTTGGCAGTCGAGTTACATTTTCCTCTGTGTATTTTTTGGTTGTGGATAACGTCACAACACACAATTATTTTGTTGAACATGGTACGTAAAATATAATAAACTCGCAAGTCCCCTATTTGTCAGGTGTTGTTAAACTCCTTTGCAATATGAAACGTTAGTTGATTTGAGGTAAGGTTTGGAGGAAAATATTTTGTATTCCACTTGAAATTTTCTTATGTCGATGCTAATTAAGAAATTATATTAGAACCCGTATCGGGAATCGAAGCCCACATGATAACCCATATAGCATGTGGTTCCACACATTCCATGGCTCTCAATCAATGGGGGCAGGTGCTCACGTGGGGATCCGATTATTATGGTCAACTGGGACAGAATATGGGGGAAAATATTCAAGCCACTCCTAAAATAGTCAAGGCTCTTGCCAAGTATCACATCTCACAAATTGCCTGTGGACAAAGGCATTCTGTTGCTCTAGCTAATAGTAAGTAAATATCATAATATACTTGATTTTTCAATTGTATATTTGATGGTTAGAAAAAATGACTTTTGTACTTTCTCATTCTTGTTGACTAATCGATTTTTGTTGTTTTTATTTACATCCAATTGTGATAAATTAATATCAGAAATTCAATAGATGAGTTCCTTCTGTACAGTGTATTTTCATTATAAAAAAATGTGTTGCTTTTTTAATCAAGCAATACTTCATATTAGTCCTACATTTTCAAAGTATTTGTTACTGATTACTTAATGATTTACTGGAATTTTTATGATTGGTTCTCAAATAGAATTACTGATTAAAACAAGTATGGTAATGATATTGCACATATGTGATTATATATCTCATTAATATGCCTAAGATTAGATATGTCATTATTATGACTAACCAGATAGAGATATTCTAATCCCAATTGGAACGGCAATAAAATGGTCCAATTGGGATTAGAAATACTATACCACCCTATACCTGTTTTTATTAGCTTAGGAATATAGTTTATTATTATAAAAATTGTGTTACATGTTGAGAAAGAAATTACAAAAAAAAAACTTTTATGTATGTGCTATGAACTGTTTGGATGCAAAATTCAATTTTCACTCATAACTGCAGGATTACATTCGAAAAATATGCTTGTTTTTCTTTGAACAAAAAAAAGGATTTGAGGAAGGCAGGAAAAATAATCTAATATACAACAATGACCTTGTAATATATTTATTATATACTGTGAAATCACAAAACCTCTACACTTTATGATAAGAATTTTCACAGAATACATATAAAAACAAAATGTTACAAACGAAAAGAATACATAGTCAAAATATGAAAAATCTAAAACTACAAATAATTCGGTAGTCAAGTATAATGTCCATTACCTATCTCCATTTAACCCAACATTTTTGGTCATATTTGAACTCAAATTAATTCTAAATAATACCTTTTTTCAAAAGCCCAACATTAAAATGATTTGAGTTTCATTTAGGAATGTACATAGACAATGAATTCAACAAAAACTCTATTTAAATCAGATTTGTATCATTTGTTTAGTTCACAAAAAAGTTTCCATTCAGATTTGAAAATTGTGTAAATGACTCATAAAATAGACTAAGCATAGAGCCTTGAGGGAGCCCACAAGTTATTTATCATACAGGACTTTTCTGACCTTGATAATATTTGAAATGTTGGAGCCTCAAAAAGCTAGATGTTACTAGTAATGAAAATGGTTCAATCTGGAAATTCATGATCATTCAAAAAATTTCGAGAGTTATATTGTTCCAGAAAAAAAAAATTGCACAAGTTATTCTAAGATGGCAAGAAATGTGATTCGAATATTAATATCAATTCTATTTGTAGTACATCTGATGTAACTGATATCATATGCAAAATCGATGAAAATAAATGAGAAAGGATTTTGATATTATGGATCATAAAATATCACTTCAAACCTCATTTATCAGGCCTAAAATTTGAAGATATTGAATTTAACAATTTTTCTGAATAAAGAGTTGTGTGTTTTGTGTCTTTTTATGAAATAATTTTTCTCTAGTTTTTATTAAAAATGTCTCGGTGTCATTGAAACATGATTTGGTAATTTTAACTTTGAATTTAATTGTATATGAAAATCATAAATAGCGGAATTGCGAAATAGATATTTTTATAATCCACATATTTTTTCAAAATCCGGATGATATTTAGACTAGTGTTGCCAATTCAGCATTAATTTGATTTCTAAAATACAAAATTAAATTGATTAAAATATTACTTGACCTATGAAAAGCACTTGGACAGCATTAACCATAATATTATATTACTATTCTTGATTACACAACAATCGAAAGCAGAAGGTCCACAATGGAAAACATGGTAGTCATTTCAAAAGCATCCCAGGGGCTCTATCTTAGGGCCTACTCTTCTTTTAAGTTAGGTAGGTTCCATTTCTATTCTAGAGCTAAAAGGTGATACAATATAAATCTAATCCAATTAAAAATTATAGGGCACGATATTAATTATGCATTATGTCCAAAAATAGATTAAGGATGGATATGTATACCTGCATAGAACCTTGTAGTTTTTATTGGTACTTTTAAAGTTGATGAAAATGCTAATTTTTCTTTTGACACTGATAACATTCAATACACGCTATATGTACTTTTAAACATCTATTTGTTTTTGCTCAGTGTGATTTTGGAAATTGTGAAAGACATTTCTTACTTCACCTGCTGTATTTTTACCTGCCGTAGGAGTTTCCCATGAGTGAGTTTTTTCAGGTGGGGAAATATTGGCTTGGGGTGGAAATAACTTTGGACAGCTAGGCATTGGTCAAATATCAAACTCCGAGAGCACACCAAGAGAAGTCGTGTCCCTCAAAGGAATCCCAGTAGCTTTTATTGCTTGTGGATCGAACCACACCTTTGCCATTTCAAAATCTGGTGCCGTCTATGGTTGGGGTGAGAGACAATTTTTTCATAATACCACCAAAAATGTATAATCATCATTTGAATGTACATATCTTCAACCAAGCGCCATTACATTTTTTTAGGTAAGAATACTAGAGGGCAACTTGGCTTGAATGATATGATAACAAAGCGTTTCCCACTCAATTACGGACTTTGAGGAACATTAGGGTGAGGTTTATATCTTGTGGTGAGGAGTTTTCGACTTTCTTAACACTTGATGGTGGTGTTTTCACCTGTGGAGCTGGAATGTTTGGACAACTGGGGCATGGAACCAACTCCAATGAAATATTACCTCGCCAGGTCAGTATTGAATGAGATTTGAAGTACTATGGTGCTTTATCAGATGAGATCGCAAAAAATCTGGGAACACTCATGTCTTTCTACTTCTATTATTACTAAACCTCCCAGATGTTGCTTTAGATTCATTGGCCAGAGCTATCAATTTCATTACAAGAAGAAGAAAAATCCCTCTAATTTATACTTTTTAGAATCCTATGATTATTATAATAAACTTGTGAAAAAAAAAAAAAACACAAATGAAATATGAAAATGAATTCAATAACAATCTGACCCCAAAATCTATGTGGAAATCGATAAATAAAGTTATATACAATAACAATCAACAAACATTAGATATCCACTATACAGTGCATTCCATTTGAAACGAGCCACCCTGAATAACTTTTGGTACAATGATTTTCAGGAAAAATAAAAAAACACGTCAACAATAGTATACAGGGGGACACATTTTGACATATTAACATTTGATGTTACTTCCACTATCGCACCCCCAGAGCATGTCACCATTTTTTTTTTTAATGGATCACCCTATATTGTTTCGCATTATCAGATGCTCCATGATGAGCAGATTTCAACAAAGTATAAAACATATGGTCTGACGCATATGGTTTGGGAGCTACAAATTATTTTCCATTAGTCCAACGTGCCCTAAAACTGCAATAGAAAAAGCTTCAGCGTTGACAATTCCTGAACGGTTATGCTTTTTATTGCTAACAGATCCAGTTTCCATAAACGGTTATGCTTTTTATTGCTAACAGATCTAGTTTCCATAAATTTGTTCAATAATTCCGAAACGTTCAGGAGTTGTCAACGATGAAGCTATTTCTATTGCAGTTTTAGGGCACGTTGGACTAATGCAAAATAATTTGTAGCTCCCGAACCATATACGTCAGACCATATGTTTTATACTCTGTTGAAATCTGCTCATCATGGAGCATCTTATAATGCGAAACAATATAGGGTGATCCATTTTTAAAAAAATGGTGACATGCTCTGGGGGTGCGATAGTGGAAGTAACATCAACTGTGAATATGTCAAAATGAGTCCCCCGGTATAGTATTGTTGACGTGTTTTTTTATTTTTCCTGTAAATCATTGTACCAAAAGTTATTCAGGGTGGCTCGTTTTCAATGGAATGCACTGTATATTAAACAACAACAAGAAAATTGAAGAAAAAACAGAAATATGTGAACATTTTAATAAACCTTTTGTAACAATCGCAAAAAATAAATATCTGGTAACATTACTAATATTGAAGATTATTCTTTATATAAATATAGTTCTGTATCTTCTATGTTTCTGGAACCAACAAGTAGCCAAGAAATTGAAGAAATCATCAGTAACGTAGATTCTAGAAAATCACCTGGTTTTGATCATTTAAATGAATATATTCTAAAAAAATTTCAATCAGAATTATCACCCATTCTCAGTATACTAATAAATAAATCTTTTGAGAGTGGAAAACTACTGGAAAATATAAAATGGCCAAAGTTATAATTTTCAAAAATGAAAAAAATATGATCCGAATAATTATAGACCAATATCAATTCTCGACGTTTTTTTCTAACATTTTTTAGCGTTATATTGAAATTATAAATAATGGAGATAGAGTTCCGGGAGCTGGGAGTTTTTTAATTTCCTCCTCTTTCAGAATCTTTTCTTGAAATTTCTTAAATATTGATAATTTATGAAATATTGGCAAAAAACGAAATGCCATTTTTTTTTCATTTTCAATTGTTTATAACTTTTGCAATTCTTTTATGTGCTAATACACGCTTTTGGCACACTTTTCTAGGCGTTATTCCGGATCCAATGAGCTATCACACATGATTTTAAGAGCAGTATCTCTATTTCAGACCATTTTCAACTTGTCGAGTAGACTAGATGATCTTGACTCACATTTCATAAAGAGTAAATCCTTTTGTATCGTGTATCTGTCATTTGTTGACTCGAATTGTATTAGGTTCGTTTGATTAACAACGTTCTTTCCTTGAAAATTTCACAAAACATCAAGAATTGGGCCTATCTGTCACGTTTTTTTCGTCAACTCCCTCTGACAGGGTAAACAATTGATTCCGACATTTTCTCGTGGCGACGACACCTGAAGGTATTGATGAGCGTGGCACTGAACAAATTTGAGAGTATTACTGAACATCTTTAGAAATAAAAAAATCGGTTTAGAGTACCTGTGGGGCATGTTTGTTGAAACTTCTCCACAAAATTCATATAATCTCCATCTCAGAGTATTTAATGGACATTCAAATAAATGAGTTGATATTCTTACAATTTCACTCGGGTGTTATTAGCTCAATCACAATTTCATTATATGAGATAGATCTTTAGATAGATAGATCTTTATTCAATTAGGAATCCTAATATACAATATATTTAAAAAGAACAACATTTTAAAGAAGAAAAAGTCAGTATTATTGCATCAAATTTGTTCACCTAAAACTAGATATCTTATAAGTCGATATCTTCACAATTCAGTTTGGTTCAATCAACTCAACATGAAGGATGAGTAATATTTACCTACTATTATTGGAAACATGTTATATTTTTCTTTGATTCTTTTAACAGTTTTTACCCCAATTAGGTGATCGAACTGATGGGCTCAACCATAACCCAAGTGGCCAGTGGACGTCAGCACTCTTTGGCTCTGGTGCCTTCGAGAGGGAGGGTCTACAGTTTTGGCATTGGTGGTTCTGGTCAGTTGGGACTTCGGAAGCCTTCTAGTGCCTCAACTCCCCAAGTTGTATTGGGGCCATGGGTTTCTCCTAGCGGTATGTCTATAGTGCCTGCACCTAGCGGTGTGAAAAACTGGGTCATTCAAAGAATATATGCAGGTAATTATAGTCTTTCTCTTCCTCTATATCTTGTCTTTCTGATTTCTGCCGCTCCATTCCAAAATGAAATGACTTTTTCATAACATTCAAGCATTGGGCATTTTTCACCACTGAAATATTTTATTTTTTTACAAAATTCACACTGACCAATGCAATGAGCTTATTTGTGGCAAATGGGACCCTATAGCTCCTTGAATCACACAATCCATTCAGTCTTCATACAATTTTCCAATAAATTGTTATGGCCTTGCCTGACAGATGGCGCTACAGTTTTAGGGAGTATTCTTGGAGATGTAGATGAGTGACTCTAGAGTCTTGGTGCTTTGAGCACTGTAAGCTGACACACAGCCACAAAGGGCTAAATAATTCATGATTTCCCGCCTGGGGGCCAACAGGCTCAGCCTTATTTCTGCCCAGGTTCGGTGATTGTTAGAGGTTTTTATTGGAAATTGAGACTACTCTCCAGCCGGACTTGGGGACCTGGATCTGCATCTTTCTTGGATTATCACCATATTTAATGATTTATTTTTGGGGGCTTCTGAATCTAGATCTCACATAAGTTATTTGGAATTACCTTTTTCACAGTTGACACGACAGTCCTCTTTCAGCTGCCAATTTTTTACAGTGAGATTCATTCGTCACAGTATCTAGGAGTTTCTCCTTCTCCCTCTCTGATCTGGAGAGATCCTGAGTTGCCCTTGAGAGTTCTTATTCCGATTTATTTCTGGCTTGTTCTTCCAAGTCTTGTTTCCTTCCTTGCAGAACAAGGTGTTGCAAGAACTTCTTCACTATCCTTTTAATTCTGGTTTCTCTCTTATTACTTGTTCCTCTACTTCTTGTTTTCATCTTATTCCCTGTTCTTCTTGCTCTTGTTTTCACATAATTTTGTTTCCTCTTTTTTTCGTTCTTATTCCAGTTTTTTTCCTGATCTTGTACTCTGTCTTGTTCATTGTTTAATTTCTTCCAAAATGTCTACTATTAACCTTATATACCCGTTAAACAAATGGTAGATGCTTCTAGAACAAATGATAGCACTAGTAGAACAAATGATAGAGCTTCTAGAACAAATGGTAGAGCTACTGGAACCTTTCGAGTTTGGAACACCTTTTGGCCCCATCGAGAATTGTATTGCTATCTGTTAGAACTTTCTAAAACCTACTCAATGACAAGTTGGAAAAGCAGGGTCATGACAATATATTTTTTTCTTAATTTTGTGAAAAAAAATTATTTATTTATTTATTTTTTATACGGATAAACCATTTTTACATAAGTACAATGATAATATAACTAGGTCTAAGTTTCATTAAATATATTATATAGAATTTCCTAAAAATTTTAAATAATTTCCTTAAATTATACATAAGTACAATGATAAATATAAATAGGTCAATAGAACCATGAATATCATTAAAATTCCGAGGTAGTCTTGCTAAGGGGCTATGATAGGTGTAGTTGTTAGGATAAAATTGAATTAAAACAATTTCGATCTGGGTTCTAAAGTGTGTGTTGAACCTCAACTGTGTCAGAATGTAATTACAGTCGATCAGACCATTGACAATTTTGAATAAGAAACAGAAATCAAAAAAAAGTACTACGAATTTCCAGAGACTGGATGACTAATGATTGTTCAATGAATGCGTAGTCAATGTGGAAGTCCTCACGGACAATACCCATTTTAAATGCGCACTGTCTCAGAAACTTTTTATGTACTGACTCAATCAGTTTAGTATCACATGAATAGCTGGGTGACCACACCACTGATGAGTATTCAAGACTTGGACGGACTAGTGATATGTAGAGCAATTTAAATGTTTCAACTGAGAAATGATGACGTATATTCTATTTTCAAGATGGCTGAAACTGAGAGTGTCTGTGTTGATAAGCCAAAGAGTTTATGCAAATACTGCAAGAAAAATACGATAAGTGGTCTAACGTGTTTAAAATGTGACTCAGTGTATCACAAAGCATGTGCAATAAGATCCAAAACTTGCTGTGAGGTGACCATCAAAGAGAAATATCTTCCTGACGCGAAAATGACAGATGATTTGTTGGTGACTGAAGATTATTCTCTGCTGAAGCAAATCATAGCCGACAAGTGCACCATTATTGAGGACAAGGAAACTCTAATAACATTATTAAACGAGAAAATAAGTTTTCTAGAAGAAAAGTTACAAAACTACGAAAATAATACCAAATCTATTCCAAACAAACAAGGGACAGGACCAGCAAAAACATTTGAATCCACTGAAAAAGCAGTGTGTTCAAAAAAAGAGACTGAACAAAAAACTAAGAATACAACCAAGCCAACAAAAAACAGTGTGAGCAAGCTCTCCCCAAAAAACGAATTCGTCAAACTACCTGCCTTGGAATGTCTAAACAGTCACAATATACAAGGTGGTCCGCTTTTAGACTCAAAACAAATGGCAAGTGAAATTCTGACAGTGCAAACAGTGCAGAAATGTAACGAAATCATCAATTTAGGAAGTGATTTTCGAAGCGGTGCAGGTGCAACTTCCTACCAGCTAGTATCAAGTCTTAATGGAAATGACAATTCAAACTGGCAAAGCGGTCCAGCGGAAAACATCTTTCAAGCGCAAGCTTGGTCAGTCGGAAGATGATGGCAAATTCAAAGGGCTAAACCCAGAGTTTGGATGTATATTTATAGAGTAGAGCGAAGAAGTTACGAAGAAGATATCAAATCATTCCTGAAGGTAAAACAGATGACAAGAAAGAACCCTTCCTGGTGAAATATCTCAAAACGAAAATAATCTGAAATCTTTCATGGTAGCTGCGATTACAAATTCAAAGAAAATTTCTACACCCGTCTTTCTGGCCAAAGGGGTTGGATATAGGAGATTCAATTTCAAAAGATGACATCATTGGAAAACGACAATCAACCAAATTCTTTTTTAGGCACACAAACTCAACAAGTTCCTACATAAAAAAAATCAATCTTATTAATGTGCACCCAAAGAGACTTGAGAGGTAATGATTCTTTGAGTATATTTCACATAAATACACAATGCCTATCAAATAAATTACTGAAAATTGATTCATTTCTAGTCGATTCGATTTGATATCCTTTGTGTCTCTGAACACTGGCAATCGGAAAATAATCTGAAAACTATCAATATTCCTGGCTACATATTAGCTAGTCAATTTTGTAGAAAACAACGTAGCATGGTGGTGTATAATTTATCTAAAACAATCAATAAAGCGAAATCCTTAGATGTTACTGCATATTGCGAAGAGCTACATGCTGAATTTTGTGGTATCGAATTAGTAGATTCAAAATTATTTATCATAACCCTGTATAGACCCAGTGGTTCAATTGTTGATATTTTTTATGAAAAAAATTTTGAGTTGTTGTTAGACAGATTTGTTCATCGTGACAGCAAAATCATATTACTAGGGGATTTTAATTCGATTTCAAAATTAACTCTTTACCTACAAATGAGTTATTATGTCTTGTAAATTCGTATGGATTAGCACTTACAATTGAAAGAATATACTAGAATTTCCATAAAAAAATCGAGTTGTTTAGACAATATTCTTACAAATTTGAGCTCAAGCCTTTACAAATCTGGGGTCTTGGAACCCTGCCTCTCAGATCATGCTGGTCAATATATAATAATTGATGTAATACCCAATAATTCAGTCAATCACACTTACAGTAGGAATATTACAAATTCTGGATTCAAATTATTCAATGAGGAATTATCTCAGATAAATTGGAGTGATATGAAATTAAATTCTGATGTTGACTTTGTAGCTTCCTTTATGATCTCATGTTTTCATGGGCTAATAGAAAATATTTCCACTAAAAGAACAAATTTAATAAAACAGACAGCTGGTGCCTTGGTTCAACAACGATCTGAGATCACAAAGGAACACACTGATGAGTTTAAAAACTGTATGTGATTCTACCAAAACCCCGAGACATCAACATATTTAAGTGTTACAAAAACACTATGAAAAACAGTTAATTTTAACTAAAACAGCTTATGATAAGTATGTCTCAGATGCTGAAAATAAATCGAAAGCAAGCTGGCTGATAAATTTCGAAAGGAACAATTCTAAGTGTAAATGCGACACTTAGCGGACAAACTATTGTCTGATGATTTCGTTGAATTTTTTTTCCAACGTGGCGAAGATATAATCAAATCTTTACCACATGTACCCACCACAACATTCCTAAATTACAAAATTTTCCGCTCCATCTTCCTCATTTTCATGCAGCCTGTAACAATTTCTGATGTCAGGAAGCTATCTTATCTCTGAAAAACTCAAGATGCCTAGATTTCCATGAACTTAGTAGCAGAATCTTAAAAGAAACTATTGATACAATTGCAGAGCCTCTAACAAACCTAATTAATCAAATTTTCGAAACTGGTAAATTTCCCAGATATTTTCAAATACTCAAAATCATTCCGCTTTTCAAAAAGGGAATAGGGATGAAACTGATAATTATAGACCCATTTCTATCATCAGTATTTTTTCGAAACTGATTGAAATTATCTTAAAGCAAAGATTATCCAAGTACTTGAAGACAGCAAGTTTTTTAGTAATGAACAATTTGGCTTTCAAAAAAATCATTCAACAACAAGTGCAACAATGAGGGTGGTTGAGCAAATAGTTGCGGGTCTTGAACAGGAAATCATGTGGGTATTACTCTCTGCGATTTATCTAAAGCTTTTGATTGTGTTTCCCATGAAATCCTTCTTGAAAAACTCAGCTACTACGGAATCAGAGTATCACTCTCACACTTATTGAATCGTATTTGACAAATCGTTTCCAAGCTGTATTTTTCAATAACAATTGTCCAGTTTTAGAGGCGTTAAATTTGGTTTCCCACAGGGGTTCGGTCCTGGGCCCACTGTTGTTTGTAATTTATATTAATGATCTTCCTTCCTTTTTTGGCCCCAAATGAAAGTGTTCTATATGCAGATGACACTACTTTAATTTATTCTCATGAGGAATATAATTCCTAGAAAGCGTATTGGAAGAAATTGAAGAAAGCTGAACAGTGGTTCATAGCTAACAAGCTGAAATTAAACAACAATAAATCACAAAACTTGATAATCTCTACCAGGAAACCCATCCCAGAGGATAAAAATGTGAAGCTACTAGGATTCATTTTGGACGATAAGCTAATCTGGACCGAGCACGTCAGGCAACTTAATTTGAAACTGTCGCTCTCTTTTCTGTATTCGACAACTCAGACATTGCACAAATATAAACACCCTGAGATCAGTTTATTTTCTTTATTCCATTCTCATCTTAATTATGGCATTGTAGTTTGGGAAACTCATCTGCAGTTTCTAGCGTTTTCCGACAACAAAAAAAGCTATTAGAATTCTGTGCAATGCAAATTATAGAAACCTGCCGACCACTGTTTAAAATTTAAAATCATGACTCTTCCTTCCATTTACATTTGGAATACTTTGATAGAAATTCCAAAAGAATTCCACATTAATAACACAATCAGACATTCACCAACACAACACCAGAGGTGCAGATATAATAAGAGGACCTAGACATAGGCTCAGTAAATCCCAAAATAATTCACTGAATTTGACGTCTACAACATTCTTCCAGGAGAAGTTAGAAAATTAGGAACGTTTGCTTTCAATAAAACAATAAAATTATTTTTGCTCGAAAACCCCTTCTACTCTCTTGAGGAATATGTTAAATGTGTAAGGCAAGGTGTAACTATGCTCAGGGAATCATGACTTGTCAATAACTTTTCAATTATTTTAAATGGTTGATGATATGATTGATCGACTTATGCTCAAGTTCTTGTATGTGATGTCTATTATGTCTGGAATAGCATATTGATGCTCTATTGTGTTCATTTTGTTTTATTTATTTATTTACACATATTTTGACACAAACTTTTTTACTACTTGTGAACTACAATTTTACTATTTTTTTAACTGTGACCTGTCATAAATGTATTTTGTGTACATAGCATGATTAATAAAGTATCTATCTATCTATCTATCTATTCCTGAAAATGAATCCCAGGTTTTTCATTCCGTTATTTCTTAGCTTGTTGTAGTGACTTTTGAAAGACAATTTAGTGCCAAGGAGTATGCCTAAATCCCTTATTTCATTCACTTTGCTTAATGGTTTTGCTCCGAGGTTGTAATCAAAAACAACTGGGGATTTTATTCGAGCAAAAGTCATCGAAAAACATTTTGTAACATTTAACATTAATTTATTCATTGATGCCCATTCACTGAATCTATCCAGGTCGGCCTGGAGGAGTAGAACAATCATGAAAACAACTTACATTCATAAACAATTTCACATCATTAGCAAAACTTAGGATGTCCGAATTAACTATTACATCATAAATATCATTCACAAATAAGTTGAAGAGAATAGGGGCAATGGGACCCCTGGGACCCTGATGTAAGGATATGGCATTTGATAAATAGTTGTTAATGCGTACACACTGGCTACGCCAGACAGAAAGCTTTCAGTCCACTTGAGGCAGTTTTTCCCATCCCAAGTGAACCTAACTAGCCAGAAGAATAGCATGGTTTCATTGGTGAAGGCTTTCGAGAAATCTGTATAAATACTATCAACTTGTTGTCGTTTTCTAAGGCTTCTAGAATTTTGTGTTGGTAGGTTAGGAGATTTGTCGATGTTGGCGACCTTGACAGAAACCACTTTGTTGGATCTTATGATGTGTTTGAAAGCCCATGAAATTTGAACCGAAATTAATTTATCTAGTAATTTAGGTATATCAGATTGTTTGCAGATTCCTCTATAGTTTGAAACAATATTCTTTGGGCCGGATTTATGAATGGGAATAATATAGGAGTTTTCCAGTATTCAGGAAAGGAGCAGTATTTTATTGATAAGTTAAACAGATGGTGTAGTGGTTTACACAGAGAGTAAATACATTTTTCAACAGAAAACCTGGTACTCCATCTGGGCCTACGATAGCGTTGGTTTTAGTGTTGTAAAGAGTTCGAAAATATCAGTAAGATTTATTGTAAAGTTATTCAGGTTAATATTCAGTATCCTTGATTTGGGGTATATAGTTATAGTCCAGAATAGCCAGGTCATTATTAACATAAACAGATGAGAAAAAATTCGCAAAACAATGATACACACTCATTTCCATTGGTGCTAGTTTGGTTATCATATATCATTTAGCTAGGAAGATCAAAACCTTTTCTCAAATTAGAAAGGTGTTTCCAGAATTGTTTAGGATCATCGTTTAGGTTATTTTCCATTCTGTGTAGATATCTATTATAGCATATTTCACTCAATTCCTTACACCTCGATCTTAAGCTTGCGAAGATATCGTAGCCATGGTCAGATCAACTGATTTTAAAATTTGTATGGGCAATTTTCTTGGATATAGTCAGTCTTTTTAACTCATTAGAAAACCAGACCGGAAAATTATCAGTTTTAAATTTTTTATCGGAATGAAAATATTCATGGCGCTATATAAGATACAATAAAATTTATTCACAGCCAAATCCACATCACAGATTGATTCAAATTCGACCTCCCAATTTACACTACATAAGTAATTATTGAGACCCATATAGTTGCCATTGCAAAAGTCATGATAGTACACTTCATATTTCAAAGTATCATTAGTATTGACAGTAGAAAGGCCAAAGGAATATGATTTATGATGAAAATTCTCACATAGCAAAGTATCCTCTGCATAAAACACATCGAGATCATGAATATGACTAAAGCACAGATCCAAAAATCTGTTATTGATGTTTGGTAGTAGATTAACTTGCTCTAAATTTAAAAAATTAAAAGTTTCCTCAAGAATAGACATTTTGGAGTTTGGGGGATACTCAATATTTGTGCCTTCATTGTTGCGTGTCCATGTGGCTTCCGTCAAGTTGTAGTCCCCAAAAATTATCATTTTATACTTTCGGGGTTCATATTGATCAAATTTTTCAATACTAGTAACATGATTTGTGTAGCACTCATCATCTGAATTAGGTGGGATGTAGAGACCTCCTATAATGTATTTGGATTTACCATAGGCAGTGATACAAACAGTTGTTCTAAATTCTGATGATCCATATGCAGCAGTTTGGCTGATAAATACTTTCTAGTTGCAATTAATATGCCACCGCCTCGTGATTTCTTGGTAAAAGCAGAATTCCGGTCACATCTAAACACATTAAAACCATTAAAGTTCACTTCACTTTCAGTATAATCACCCGTTAGCCATGATTCGGTAATTATAACTACATCGTATGGGGACAATTCAACCGATTGTTTCAGAGTATGAAGTTTAGTACGAATACCCCCGCAGTTTTGGTAATAACAGCTGATTAGTTTTTTGAGCTATTTGATCGTTGTGGTGTTTTCAAGATTTTGGAACTCCTCCTATATATCTTATCTGAATATCATTTTCGCCATTTTCTCTGCTGATTCAATTCCTCATATAATTTTTTATTTTTTGTCGTTGAAGAATGGTTAAGTCTGCACTAATGCGAACAATTGTACCAGTGAGATTTTACGATTTTTCAACAATCCTTGACAGCCTGCTGGGTGTGCATTATAACCTTTAAATGGACGGGGTTTGCCAGTCACTTTACCCAAATATAATTTTTATAGGGTTTTCAGTTATACCAAGGGTGGTTAAGATGTTATTGGCTTCATTTGTGTCATGGTTGATTCTCTCATTGATCGTTCTGGAGGTGATTTCATTCACATTATATATCATAACATTCTTAGTCCTCTTGGTGCGATCTTCGAATTCGTGCATTAATTCGGAATTTGACAGTGGAGTGTTTGTCGTTAGTTCAGGTACTGGTTGGCTGCGGATGGTACAGTTATTAGCATCATCTTTCAGTTTCTGGACTGTCTCCTCAAGGCTTTCAACTTTCTTAAACAGTACCGTTATGAGCTTGAAACCATGTTCACATTCGTTGCATAGGAATAGTAGTTTCCTCTTCTTCAACGGCATGCACTTGATTTCAGAAGGGGAAAGTTCAGAACACTTGTCACATAGAATTTTTTGGCATCCATCACAGGAGATCAAATTTTCGGTCTTTTCACATTTACTGCAGCCGTTCATATTGTTGAGTAGAATTCTTCGGTTACTTTGTAGGTTAGAGTTGTGGGAATTTATTTTTTACGCTTGAATGCAAAAATATTGTTATATTCCTATTCTGGGATCTAGCACTTGAGAGTTTACCATAAATAAATCACAAATTTGTTGTAACGAAGTTACTATTTTCCCGCTATATTTATCAGCCAAAAGCTCCCTGTAAGGAATTAAACCCCGCTTGAAAGTAATAATAGGTCTAGAAATACCATTCAGGTTCGTGATAAATCCGTGAATCACCCCTAACCCGATAAATAGGCTAAACAGTCTCCGTAGCTCACGCCAATACCGCGAGCGTGGTTGTGAAGAACGACGATTGGTAATTGCGGCCAGCCAATCGAGAACGAATGATTGAAACAACAGCGATCGGTATTGGAAATAAACGTCGCGGAGCATATTGAGTCCCCTGGCGGTCCTCCGAGAGCAGCCCGAGCCAGCAGTCCAGTCGAACCAAGAGTATACGATTCCGAGCTGACGTCACGATAGAAGCCACCCAGTACAGTTGAGTCTAGACAGAGACGCACGCACCGAGCTGACGTCACAGCCGTCGCCACCGAGAACATGACACTGTGTCCGAGCAGCCATTGACGTCACGAAGGAAGGGAGGCCGATATTCTGGACGTTGGATCAAAGGCGAGAAAGCAGTCAGTCGTTCGAGCAGCGAAGCCAGCCAACACGCCAGAGAGAGTTTTCCGCCAGAAGCCGAGTACAGTTGAGCGCGCACCGGCTGGCGTCACAAGCACGAAGGATTTTTACAAGCTGGGTAATTATTCTGTGAAAGTATAATTTGTATCGCAAGCGACAGAGTCCACAAAACGGCGCGCGCATATAAGTCGTTCGAGAGGATTCGGAAAGAGGGAAGCCGGCCGTAGTTCCGTTTCGACATATTTCAAAGAATTAGTAGCTTGCCCAGCCAGCAGAAGCAGTCACGCGGCCGACTAGTATCCAGAGTGTGAGCCAAGGACCGAAGCAGTCCACGACCGTCACGGGCCTTGCGAAGCAGTGAATCGGAGTTTGGTAAATATGTTGTATCAGGTAAAAGATATCAGGAAATGTTTGAAGTACGCAGATCGCGATATGGCATGATCGTAAGAGGCACATATATATTTCAAAGCTGTGCTGGTAATTTCTGCATACTGAGTCCGTACGATACCCCCACCTAAGAGCTTTTGGTTGCTAAGTTTACCCGCTTTGCTGAAAACACCCTCCTCAGCTTTCTCTGTATATAGTGCTTGCCATGTGTTCATTTGTTGTGATAACTTGAGGCCACGTCAGCCGCCCTCACTGTATTTCATTATTTTCAATATACCTGTTTATCCTGTTCTTAGTATTCTTTCATTAACTATCTTGAGTAGAATTTAAACATCTAGTCGCAGTGCCACCCAGGTCGAAACCCAGTTAAAGGCAATTAAAGCCTGCCTTGCTGGCCCTGTTACAGTGTCACGACTATATTGACCCCTGGAGTGTCTTTCTCCACTGAGACTGCCCGGAGCAAAAGTGGCCTTTTCCACTATAAAGCTAAAGGTGGCGCCCGAGGAAAACCGAGAATAGTGTAAAGCGCCAAAGTTTGATAATAGGGGGAGAAACCCCTTTACATTGTTTAAGATGGTTTGGAAATTTGAAGAAATATGAGGAACTCTTTGTTTACTTTGTTCACTTTTAGTTAATTTTATTAATATAAAATCATTATCAATATTTTATTAAAACTATTTTTGTTTCATTATTTGAAAAGATACAGAGAATTGATTTGTTGAAAATATTCAAAAATATATAATTTCAGGTGGCGATCATTGTTTTGTTTCGGTAATAAAGCAAGAAAGCAAAGTGCCTCCTTATGACTGTCGTGAAATCGATCCTCAAACTCAAATTTTAACTTTGACCCATGGCTATGTGAAAACTTTGTTACGCATACCTTGTAGCAGTGCCGTAGATCAAGACGTGTTGAGTTTCTTGGAGACTGTGTTCAAGAGTTTATCTTGCATCAATGGATCGTTTCTGTTGGACAATGAAAGGCACTATTACTGCACCAGTAAACATCACGGAGTCGATGTAGAGGCGGCCGAGTCTACATTTACGCTTATCGGTAGAATCGAGAACAAAAGTATTACGGAGTTGGTGAGTATATATATTGCCTGATGTTTTTTACCGCTTGTGCTTTCTCGTTTTCATTTGATGTCATATATTTGACATTAGATGTTTTTTTATGTGTAACTCAACAATCAATCAATCAATCAAACTTTTATTGAATAAGTGTTTTTTCACAATAAATATCAGAACAAAAGAAGAAAATTCATAACATCATTGCAAAATACTGACTAATTCAACAGGTCAAACATCGGGATATACACACATATATATATAATAAAACACATTGTATTCGCACACTTAAGAGTAAGTTGCAAATTAAAATTGAATATGATTCGCGATTACACTGAACAAACAATCGACAAGTAAGTTTTAAAGAAATTCCTCAAAAACACATTAAGGTGTTTGGAGATACTCATCAACGGAGTAGTATGCATGCTGAAGTAGAAATACCTTAAGTTGCCTTTTAAACAGAAAGATATTCGAGGTCAATTTCATGTGTTCACTAAGATGGTTATACAGCTTGACCCCATAGCACATGGGATGATTATGAGATACTGCCAATCTGCCGTAAGGCTGATGGAGTTGTGAAGAATCTCTGGTAAAATGATCATGAATTTGTTCATTTTTGGGTATGCTTGAAATATTTTTCTTGATATATATTAAAGTATGATAAATATACAAACTAGGCATTGTCAGTATATTAAACTGTATGAATAATGGCCTGCAATGATCCCTTGAGGATGCACCTGCCATAATTCTGATTGCCTTCTTTTGTACAACAAATACTTCATGGGCTTTGGCAGCTAATCCCCATTGTTCTAGTCCGTAGGCTATAACAGCCTGGAACAAACTGTGGTATAGGAGTTTGAGAACATCGAATGATACCGTATGCTTTAACTGTCGAAGTAAATATATATGTTTACTTAGCTTTAATTTAACACTTATGATATGATCCTTCCAGGTTAGCTTATTATCAATGGTGACCCCTAAAAATTTTGTGGAATTCATTTGATGTATCGTCTCCTTATTTATTTTAATCAGATAACTTATATCTACTGGAGTGTTTTTTGCAACAAAATTAAGCATTTGAGATTTGGGAGTATTTAGCAGCAGACCATTTAGGGAGCACCACTCAGAAATTTGAGCTGTGACTATTTGAGCTCTATTAATTACTTCAGAACTATTCCCAGCAGATACCAAAATATTAGTGTCATCAGCAAAGACCACAGTTATAGAGGCTTCCGTGCAGAATTTTGGAAGATCATTAATGAAAACCAAAAATAAAAGTGGTCCCAAAATGGAGCCCTGTGGAACTCCAATTGATACACTTTTTACACTCGAACTTGTCCCATTTACACTGACCATCTGACTCCAACCTGCTAGGTAAGACGTAAGCCAATTCAGTGCAGAACCACGTATTCCGTAGATCTGCAGTTTATGCAACAGCACTGCATGGTCAACAAGATCGAATGCCTTGCTCATGTCAAAGAATAAGCCTAAAATTTGCTGTTTTTTGTCTAGCATTTCAACTACATGCCTGATAAGCTGATCAATAGCTGTAATAGTAGATCTATTTTGTCTATAACCATTCTGGCTGTGTGAAAATAATCTGAATGTCTCAAAAAGTCATATAACCTTTGATAAAGCAATATTCCAAGATCTTAGAAAACTGATTGAGTAAGGATATTGGTCTATAGGAGGAACAATCCTCGCGAGAACCTTTGTTTTTGTAAATAGATAAAATTTTGAAAATTTCAAGATGTTTGAAAACTCCCTCAATGACGAAGTGTTCACGATATGGCTCAGTGGCTCAGAAATCAAATTGGCTACCTTTTTATGACATGGCCGAATTTCGTCCATCCTGAAGATTTTTTCTTGCAAACTTTTCTAATAACTTCTTTGATCTCGAATTTAGTTGTTGGATACAGATAAATACTCTGTAGGGATGGTGAAATGTAATTTATATTCTGGGTGTCAGGTTTGGATATGTTGTTACTCACAGTTGAAAAGTACTCTCCAAAAAGGTTGCTAATGGTCTGCTTATCGGTAATATCTGCTTGTTCAGCATTTTGAAGAAGTGATACACCACAACATATTGGGTGATTTTGTGCTTCCTTGATTATTTTTCAAGATTCTTTTACCTCATTGTCAGCTGAAGAAATTCTAACGTCATTACAAGTTTTTTTTGCTTGTTTTAATTTTACCTGATAAGTTGATTTGAGCAGTTGATACTCTTCGTGATACAAACCATTACCATAAATTTTATTCAGCTCTGATAACTCAGTTAACCTCCTGCTCATATCTCTCAACTCATTAGAAATCCATTGAGGGCTCTTAGATTTTTTAATTAAAGTATTCTTTTTTTGGAATGAAATATTAAAATAGTGAGAAAACACATTATGAAAATATTCAAACTTGGAATTCACACAGACTTTTCCATACAGTAAAGTCCAATCAGTTTCGGAAAGCAAACTTCTGAATTTTTCAATATTGTTTTCACTAAAACATCTCTTGAGTGTATCACAATTTTCATTAGCCTGTTCACAATGAAATGTTGCAAGTTGAAAAGTGTGATCGGAAATACTGGAATGATTTACAGAATAGCTAATAGGGACAACTGTGGATAAAATATTGTCAATACAGGTGGCCGTCTCACCCCATATGCGAGTTGGTTCACTAATTATTACTTTTATGTTATGTTGCTGCAGTATATTCATGAAATCAGCCCTCGCATTGGTATTTTTCAGCATATCAATGTTGAAATCTCCGCAGACGATTAAGTCAAATTTCTTATATTTGCTATATAGGTCTTCGATTGTTCGATCGAACGAATCAAGAAAAGTGACCATGTTACCCTGAGGTGATCTATAAACTGACAAAAATATGAAATTGTTACTTTTTGTGTTTACATGATGAACCATTTTTAAAGAGCTAATTTATTTACTGAACATAAATTTTATTGAATATTTGTGTTGAAACAGTCACTGCGATAATAAAGTATTGTATTGAAATCACTTCTAGCTTCTAAAAAGGCACTCAATGGATGTATCATAATTATATGTTTTTGATGTATTCCTGCTCAACTTTTAGCTTAACCTTTCAACAATTTTGAATACTGCACTTGAAACAGAAACCTCCAAAATTTGGAAAAAAGGAAAGTTATACCCATTTTCAAAACGACATGGAAAACTTTTGTCCCTCACCTTACTATCTAAGTTTGCGAAGGGCTTTGAAATCTGTAAAAATGTATATTAGAATATCTGCCAAAGTTCATAACATAACAATTATACATTAACACTAACACTCTGGCTAAACAGAAGACTGTTTCGTGACTTCTTCTCGGAATGCTTTCATTGCATTTTGGAATTTGTGTGTTTTTTGAAAATTGTGGGGGCATTTACCATTGCAGTGCCCGTCAACAATTCAAATACCACCTTATGATACCATTTGATCCAACGTCGGTTGGTCCAATTTATCTATGCCACATTTTACAGCCTTGTAGTCAATTATCATCACTGGCTTTTTCTTTGGATTTTTCTCATTTGTTCTTCTCCTTTTCCGGGCCGATTCGCCATTGTCTGCAGCTCTTGTTTTCTGCCGTTTTCTAGATGAGGGGGGAGGGACTTGCGTATCCAAACTATGAAAGGTTGACAACATTAAAACGCATCTGCATCCTTCCATTTAGAAACTACAATACCATCTTCAGTTTCCTTTCCGACATACTCTTTTTTTTTGTTCTGCGTTATTATCTCTTTTGGAAGATTTTTCGTGTTTTTCTCAAGGTTTTCTGCAACTGCCAATCTGTATACAAGACTCTTTCTTCCTTTTTTTTTTCTTTGTGGCATCCGTTCTCTCTTCAGAACGATCCGTGTTCTCAACAATAGTATTTTTCTTTCCTGGCCCAGTGTAAGTTTCAAATTTTTAGGTATAGCCGTCTAAGCTACATTTTTTGTAAAGTTTCACCCCATATTCATGGGTTTTATTTGGTATATACTGGCGAAAACCAAGATGTCCCCACCATAGGATCATGCTCTCATCGCTCAACATTTCTTTTTCCACAGTGTATAATAATAATAATAAATGTACTTTATTGAATCATGGTTACAATTTTTCAATAACATTGTATAGTATTTAAGAAAAAGTGAAACAAACTAAAAATATAAAAAAAAAACACAAATAAAAATATACAAAAGTCAAATGAGCATTCGATGAAAGTTGGATTCACTTCCTGTTTGTTTCCTAGGGTTGAGTATGAGATAGTTCCAGTATTTTCTCAAATGTTGACTGGTGTGGAGGCCTGATCATGGTTTGGATGTTGGGTTCCCTGTTGAGGCAGTATCTTCTAATAATATCTATATTGCCTTGTTTTAGGCTGAATTTTTTAGCAAGGTCTTGTATTCTCTCGTCTATTGGTGGGATGTTCAAAGTTTGGTATAACAGGCAGTTAGGAGGGTTGTGAAGAGGGTTGTTCGGGTGTCGTATTTTAGATATTTTTCGCAACGATGTTGTTTCAGCTACTTTAAGTTTGTTGATGGCTTGTTTCTTGCAGTTTAAAAGCAATGTGTGTCCATAGTCTATCATGGGTCTGCATAAGGTTTTGTATATGTGGCTTGCTGTATTCATGTCAATGCCCCTTTTTCTGTATGTCAAACTACTGAAGTGTTTGGCACGTGATATCATATTCTTCTTCTTGATTTCAATATGTGCATTAAAGTTCATATGTTGATCGAAAGTGATACCCAAGTATTTGATACTTGGTTTAGGTTTGAGGATATGCTGGTTTATGGTAAGAGTTGGAGAGGAGTTGTTGAGCCGGTGATTGAATATGATGCATTGTGATTTTGTGGGGTTGGGTAGGAGTCGCCATTTTTCGAACCATTGGTTAGTCTTTAGGGTTAAATTTTGAAGGTTGGACATGGTTTGTTCAATAGTTCTGTCATGTGCTATTAGAGCCGTATCATCGGCAAACTGTAGTATGTATCCGGAGTGCTTGAAATATTCGGTGTCTTGTTGTAGATGGTTATATATATCAGAGCAGTATATGTTGAAATCATTGATGAATCTTTTTCTGAGTTTTTGTATAAGTTCCTCTCTATTTGTTATGTCTGGTCTGTTGAGTTTATTGACATAGGTGTTTATGATTAAATCATGAATTGTGACAAGGTTGTGTACTCTAGACGTTTTCTTTTCTGTTGTGATTTGGTGTGATTTCCTGTTGAGTGATTTAACTTGGATATTTGGTATACCTGGTATTGGGGCCGTAGGTCTTTTGGCACATTTGTGTGACCAAGCTTGGTGATCTTCCTTTCCACATGCGTTGCATTTAGGTGGTAATGTTGATGAGCATTTGGAAAAGTGGTGCGAGCCAAAACATTTAGTGCATTTTGGGGGTGATGTGCATTTTTCGGTTGAATGTGTAAACAGATGGCATTTGCTGCAAGATTGGGGAGTGGGATCAGGAGGTTTGCTGGGGTATACTGGGTAGTGTCGATATTTGTAGAATAAGCCATTTTTCAGTAGTGTTTCAAAGGTATTTAATGAGCCACTTATTATTCTGATTAATGTAGTGGGTTGTCTCGTTTGTTTCGAGATAATTCTTTTGCAGAAACGATGTTCTAAATTTGATTTGTTCAGATGTTGGCTAATGAGTGTATCGTCTATTTCAAGTTCCATTGATCCTATGACAACTGAGTAGGTTGCTGTTGGGGTTGATGAGGAGGGCTTGCTATTTGGAGATATTTCCTTGTAGTTTAGGATCTTTTTGAAAGCTACAAGTTTCACAAGAATTTCTATCACTTTGTCTTTTTCTTGGTTAGTTTTCAAAAGTATTCGAGTTTTTGTTCTCAGGATTTCATCGTCTTGATCAGGCCTTAATTTTTCCCATAGTTGGCAGAAATTCATTCTGGTACACCCTGTGTCTGTGTTTAAATGAAAGAGATTGTTGAACTTTTTGTGTGGGAATCTTTGTGTAGAGGTTGGGTAGTTTTTTGTTGGGTTGATTTTTTGTGGAGTTGAAGATGAGGACGAGTTTGTAGTTTTTGTTGGGTTGTTGTTTGTTGTGTTTTTATCCTGTTTTTTTTGTTGGTCTGAGCCAGTGGCGATGTTGTTAGTCCGGGAATCTGTGCCTATAATCATGTTGATTTCTTCTTGGGAAAGTTGTTTATTTTTTTTTGGAATGCTGTCTTGCCTGTTTTTCAGTCTTCGTTTGTGGATCACTCTCTTCCAGTTCCCATCATCACACATTTCCATCTCGCTATATTCTCCATCACTTGATGACATATTTGTTTAAAACTCACAAATTCACTGTTCTATCTGCAGCCGATAAAATACGTGTTTATTCTGTCACAGCTGGGTTAGAACTGCCACAGTGTATATATTTTGAAAGCTACTGTTGAGTAAATCAACAAGGGATCTTAGTTTGCGAAGTTTGTCACCAGCTAAGGGTTGATTTTCTTCTTCATTAAAATGGATCGTTCTTAGGAGTATTTCAAAACGATTTCTGGACATGATTTTGACCACACTGTTTTTATATAAGACATCATTGGACCAGTGAGTCGAAAGAGGTGGGTTTCCCCTCCAAATGTATAATCCAAGAAATACGCGCATTTCATCAGGGTTAGTGTTGTACCATTGATTGAGCCTTGACCTCTGTGTCATATTTGAATTGGATATAATCGAGGCAGCATAACAATTTGTCTTTCTAACAATCAAATCACAAGGTTCATCATTAATAAAAAGTGTATATGCAATTTGCAAGAGTTAACTTTTCTGGTAGCAAAATCGTAGTGCCTTCAGTGCAGGTAAAGTGAAAAGCTTTATGGTTGCCCTGATATTGATGCCACGAGAACTCACAATCGGTCGATTTTAGCTGATACTCTTTTATGCTCTTCTGCACACCAGTACGACTTTACAATGACTGAGCAGTAATATGCTGGTCGCCTGGACGACCCCTACTCTAAAAACTTGAGGTGACCTGGCACGTTCCAATCAATGAAAATGCATCGGCACAGCACAAGATTGCCATCGCAGTCATCAGTCAGAAATATTTGTAGAAATCTGCCAGTGAAAATTACTTGTGATTGATCCAATATTCATTTAACAAAAACAACACTAAAATCATAATTGTGGGTGACCTCAACTTGCCCGATTTTGAAAATAACACTTCTGAAAAAAGCAAGGCACTAATAGATTTCTGTACACTGAACAATCTAGTGCAATATAATGATATATTAAATTTTATGTCAAGAAAGCTTAATCTAGTTCTGGCTAACTTCGTTGCTGAGGTTAATAGAGATCCCAATTCTCTTGTTAATGAAGACAATTATCACCCATCCTTAACAATAAATTTTTCACAATTATGTAGTGATAAACTAGACAATAAAATACAATCCAACTTTGTCTATGACTATAGCAAAGGAAATTTTAAACTTCTTTACGAAATGATCAAGAGTAACGAATGGTCCTGCCTTGAAGACATAAATGATGTTGACTGTTGTTTGGAGGCTTTCTATGAACAAATTTATTCTTGTATTGACCAGTGTGTTCCTAAGAAAGCAATAAATGAATCAAGAAAGGGACATAAATTCCCAGTCTGGTTCTCTCATGACCTAATTAATAAAATCAAAAAGAAAAATCGTCTCCACGCTCGGATTAATAGGAGGAGAGCTAGTGATGACCAAGTTATTGAATTTAACGATCTTCGTAGTAGTGTGAAAACTCAAACAAAACTCGATTACATCCATTACAAGAAAAATATTGAACAGAACATAAATGAGGACCCACAAAGTTTCTGGAACTTCTTTAAGTCTAAAACCACATCAGGCATTCCAAAATACATGCAATACAATGGCGCCGAACTTTGTGGGCCAAGGGTATTGCTGAAGGTACGCAGTTTCTTTAAGTCTGTTCATGACCCTCGTCACTAAAAGATCTCAGTGATCTTGATTTCCAGTTTGGCAATATAAACTTGAGTGAGGTCAGCGAGAGCACAGTCTTAAGTTGCATTAAGAAATTGAAATCCAAAAAATCCACAGGCGCTGACAATATTCCATCTTACATATACAAGGGATGTGCTGACTTTCTTGCCAAACTAATTGCTCATATATTCAACCTCTCCGTTAAAACAATTATTTCCCTGCAAAGCTTAAAACATCAATAATATCCCCTATCTTTAAGGGAGGATGTGAGAACGATATCACAAATTATAGGCCTATTTGTCTTTTAAATGCCCTAGCTAAATATTTGAAATTATACTTTACGAAGATCTCCTGAATAACATTAGGGACAAGATTGTCTAACAGCAGCATGGCTTTACCGCAGGTAAATCCACAGTCTCAAAATTGTGCAAATCATGCCTTTGATGCTATTAACAACCAAAGTCAACTTGACACAATATACACCGATTGCGCCAAGGCATTTGACCTTGTTGACCATAAAATGCTTATCAAACAACTAAGCAATCTAGGTTTTCCTTATCAGGCTTGTATATTTTTTGCAAAGTATCTTTCAGACCCTTCACATCAAGTCAAGGTTGGCAGTGCTTACTCTGAACCATTTTTTCCAACCTCGGGTGTACCTCAAGGAAGTACTGTGGGCCCCCTTCTCTTTATTATCTTTATCAATACTCTACCTAAGTGCATAAAATACTCATCCTGTCTAATATTTGCCGATGACTTCAAGATTTTCAAGCAAATCTCTTCAATATCTGACTGTCTTCAATTACAAGAGGATCTCAACTCAGTAGCTGACTGGTTTGTCCATAACAAAATGCCTCAATGCAGGGAAAATGCTTTACGGTAACGTTACCAGAAAAGTTAACCCCTCATCTATGAATATACCATGAATGACAATATTCTTCAGCGTCGACAAGAAATCAAGGACCTTGGAATCTATAGGCAGGGCAATCTGAAATTCACTACACAGTACGACTTTATCGTTAATAAAGCATACCAAAAACTAGGGTTTATAATTCGCAACTCCGGAAACTTTGAAAGCATCAGCACAATAATCAAACTGTATAAAGCTCTAGTGAGGCTTCACTTAGAATATGCCTCGATAATCTGGTCACCACTGGCCCACTGCCATTCTGAACGTATCGAACGTATCCAAAAGAAATTCCTTCGCTACATGTATGTCAAATCAAATAATACATATCCCAACCTCATTTCGTATCAAAGTATGCTGGACTCGAATAGACTTCAAAAACTATGTGATAAAAGAAAACAACAATCTGTGATTTTTATATACTTCTTAATAAACAACATTAAATATCATAAATGTACACTTATAAATGCTATAAACTTTTCTGTGCCAAAAGTCAAGCTTAGACCCAAATGTGATAAACTTTTTAGTATTAAGTACCCATCTGACAATCCTTTAAGCCAAATGTTAATACTTTGTAACAACCTCTTCAAAGACAAGGATGTGGATTTCTTTAATACTGATGTGAAAGCCATAAAGGAACTTACAATGTAATGTTTCACTCCCACCCCCTTGTCTAAAATTTTACTCATTAACTTCTGTATGTATCTATCTGTAATCTCTGTATATATATATTTTTATTTTATTTTTCTAAGTGTTAGTGTTAAGGAAACTATATTGTGTCTTGCATTTTAATTACTCCTGAGTGTTCTGTAAGACTTTAATTAAATAAATAAATAAATAAATATTGACATGTCTTATGCTTCAGTTTATCAACTTGCAGTAAATCTATTATTTTTTTTCAATAGTCAAGACACAACCTCTTATATTTCCAGATTTGGAACTGTATAGTGGACGACATTCTCCCGAATCTCTCCGCCTCTCCTCCGGACGTAGAAACACTACGCATTTACCTCACTCTGCCTCTATATCACGAATTCAACAATCCAAAGCAGAACCTGCTTTTGCAAAAGCCTTTCGCCAAAGCTGTTCTCAACTTGAAACAGCCCGCCAGCAGGATAGTCGGGGGTTGGTGGAGCATGATGAGCTGTGATTATTTCGAACGATTAGTGAACATATTTAAGGCTGTAGCTAGTTATATTTTAAGGAACCAAAATATCCCTGAAGGAAAGGTGAGTGTAATAGAGAAGGCTATGAGTTTTGTGTTCTTCCAAATTTCAAAGATTCATATTTTTACTGTTTGAAGAGGTTCATACCTTGGACGGTATTGTGATAGGGGCAGAAAACTTAGGGTGAAAGCATTTATTTACATTGAGAGAATTGTCAAGGTATTCACCATACATGGCAGAACGTACAATATTTTGTGCTGGCTACAGTGCCAATTTTGTTCATTAATGAAAACAGTAAGTATTGGTGAATATTTTCGCAGATACGGCATAAAATGTTATGTTATGGCTTAACTAAGTACAGAGATAAATATTTATATATCATTTTTCCAGATAAGCAGATATGGCATTGGCTAAGCAGAGTAGTTTTGTGAATAGGTTACTGTGCAAACTGACAGTGAATAGCCCATAAAAAAATTAAAAGATTGTTCCTTTAAAATAATCACGAAAAGTCCTTAATAAGCAAAAAAAAAAAAAATACTACTTACCATAACTTTGCTGCTTGGTTACTGCTGGATTATTTGAAGAAAATATGTTAGTTAACCGACCCTCATGGTGTCAATGTCCGGACTGCAGGGTGTTCTCTTTTATTTCTTGCAAAAGTAGATTTCAGAATGTATTTATTGATTGTGAAATTGCCATCCCATAAATCAAGCTATAGAATCATGTGTCAGAAAAACGTGGCCCAATTCATTAGGGAAAATTTTTATCAACAATAAAGACAAAATCACTCTAATAGAAAAGTCATGCGCTTATAAACATTGCTTATAAACTTTCTCGTCATCCCCTGACTGTAATTGTGTCTATGTTGGTCAAACTTGAAGAAATTTCAAAACTAGGATCAAAGAACACATCAGGATGATTGATAAACACAAAAATCATGAAAACAGTATAAAAGTCATCACAAACAATTCCTTTGCCAACCATATTATCAACTTCAACCATATTTTCCATGCCGAATCTAACATTGAATGTCTACAGATCTGCCATAAAGGATTACTTCCCAATATTAGTGTAATTTCTCATATTCATGAAATTTTGAAAAATCCTAATTGTCTTCTCTTAATGACTAGATTCAATTTATTACATTCCGTTTTTTAACTCTCTTAACTTCAAATAAAATAATTTTTACATAATCGCTTATGTCAACGAATATTCTCATTTTATAAATAACAGTTTCGAATTTTACATTTCAATATAATTTTCGTTCCATCTGCTATCCCTTTATACTACTATCCCAAGCAGCATCATAGTGACGGAAACTGATTGTAGATTGAATCAATTGATGGTACTTACTTACTGGCTCTAGAACACGAATCCGAAGTCAAAACGCGGCCCCCTTCTCGAATACTTTTGGAGGATGAACAAATATAATTTTACAGCGATATTTTCGGCTACTGTAAACCCTCACTATTCACATTATTCAACCAACACGCACCTGACAACACATGTTGATTGCACGTTGAAACTGCTGCTATCCAAAATTTCTCCTTTTTCCACATTTAATGATTTTTTGGTAATTGTGGTTTGTTAGGTGCTTTGAAGTATGCTGACCTTATCTACTAGTTCTGACTATCTACCAGTTTGGATATAACGAGGTTTGCTTTAATTAGTGTAAAATTAGCATTATTCCAGAGGCGCAGTTTGAATTCGTATCGCCGGAGTCTGCAACAAATGTTAATAAGGTTTCTCAGACTTTAACTTTTTTAACAATCAGTCCAAAATTCCACATATTTGAATGTTTGTTGTATCCGGAAATTGCCGATTGTGTTTTCTTATGGCTCCAAGCAGTAGATTAGGTTTGCTAAATTTTTTTGAATTATATCAAGAATTTTATTTTTATTTTTGACCACTGTGCAACAAGTTAGTTCACACCCTGTACAAGCAATTGTGATTATCTAGCACAGATAGATTATGAGATGTTTGTTGTGACAAATATTCGTTTTGGATAATACGTATGGGAAACCTTGCAAAGCAAAAATTATGAAAATAATTGCTATTTGGGTCCATATACTGGGAAAGTTGATGTCAAGGTTCCCTGACAAGATATTGTTAATATTTAATTATAGAACAGACAAAAGAGCACAGAGATTGAGAAAAAAATTGGCTTCAGAATACTCTCATAATCTTCAAATGTCGAAAATCAGACTTGACTCGATTTGTTTGAAAATATGAACAGGATGTTCATGAAATCAGATGTGGGAAAGTAGTTGTTTTCTGTTAGACATTCACAAAAAATAACTTGATTTTTATGGTGGATTTTCCAATTTACAGAAAAATCTTTCTGTTCAATATTCAATTGAGAATGTTTCAATTTTCAGCAGACTGACTCATTTGCAAAAATTCATTTTTGCAGACTGCCTTCTATGATTCTAGTCTGGTTGCAATGCTAGATCTTCTGGCATTTTTGAACAAGATCAACCACAATATGGAGGGCCTCAAAGTGCCTTACGATACCTTCCATATGAGCGATCTTTCAGATTACCTAGATGTCCGGATAGATTATGTTACTTGGCTTTCTGACCAAGTGGTAAGTGATATTGAGCGTCGGTAGTTTCGGTACCTGTTACACCTTTTCCCATTTTTCAGACAGGGAAATTGTTTTTATGCAACTATCCGTTTGTTTTCGATGCCAATGCCAAAGTACAGTTACTGGAGACGGATCAGGCCATACAGGTATGAAATCACCCACATACTCATCACAAATTTTACATATAGTATCATTGAAGATGCAAAAGGCTATGTCGTCAGCCGCCCAACAAGCATTCGTAGCATTGTTTTTTCACCGCAAGATCTACATTCCATCAACAGTTATTTGGTATTGAACGTCACCAGGGACCACATTGTGGAAGACGCTTTGCGAGAACTCAGCCAGGTTAATCCGCAAGATCTGAAGAAACCGCTAAAGGTAAAATATTTCATTTTTGATAGGTGATAGAAAGTTGAGAACACGGTTGAGGGATTTGCCCTAGCTCTAATTTAATTCTGGGCACAAATGTTCAGTTCGGGGTGTAGTTTCTACTACCGTGATATCCGATGGAATAATTCAAAATTTATTGAAAATTTCTATGAACTTGCTTAGAAAAAATTGGATTGTTTCAAGGAATATTGCAGATAATTTTCAGAGGTGCCAAAATATTTTTTGTCAGAGCCACTCTAAAATGTATTTTCTCTATATGCTAATAATGTAAAAAAAATATTCATGCTGATGATTCTACAGTTGACAAGAAAATAAGTAGTTTGTTTGACAGTGAACATGTTCTTGCTTATTAAAGAGTGTTTCAACCCTCTGAGAAACATCAATCTGGAAAGTTGAA
Source organism: Gonioctena quinquepunctata (assembly GCA_018342105.1). Lineage (NCBI taxonomy): Eukaryota > Metazoa > Arthropoda > Insecta > Coleoptera > Chrysomelidae > Gonioctena > Gonioctena quinquepunctata. The sequence goes on along the minus strand of JAFIRS010001465.1, from coordinate 124,312 downwards.
CCTTATTATTACACGCTTTATATTAGCTTCCAGACGTCCGAATGATTTGAAATTCGGCAGGTGTACATAATTCCGGTGACAATGCATTGAGAAATTTTTGTGTGAAAAAAAAACAAAATGGCGGCTCCAATATGGCGGACGAGTTTTGTGATTATGGTCCGATTCGCTTCAAAATTGGTATCTGAAAGTTTTTGTGGTCGAATATATTATGATTCTCTCGTGAAAATTGAAAAATTCAAGATGGCGGCTCCAAAATGGTGGACGAGTTTTGTGCTTATGGTCCGATTCTATTCTAAATTGGTATGTGGGGGTTTTTGGAGTCGAATATTATGATTCTTTCGTGAAAATTGAAAAATTCAAGATGGCGGCTCACTGTATATATTGACAACGTTAAAATCTTTGAATGACTTCTAAAATCGAGATTTGACTATTAATACAGCTTCATGATTTGGAAAATAATTACAGTTACTAATAGTAATCACGGAATTAATAGTAGATTAGACTAATAATGTTAAAAAAAAAATTTTATAAAAACCAAACTAAAGGATAGAAAATAAATTTTAATAAAGAATAGTGTAATTTATAATATAAATAATAATGTAAATAAGAAAAAATTATTTTATTTAAAAAAGCGTAAGTGTAATCAGAATCTTAAAAAGCACCCCACGCTTTTTTTTAAATGAAATAATTTTTTTTATTATTTACATTATTATTAATTTATATTTATTAAAAAAATTTACACCATTCTTAATTAAAATTTATTAAAATTTATTTTCTATTTTTTTAGTTTGGTTTTCTATAAAAGTGAGTTTTTAGTTTTTTCAAACTATTATTTATCTTTATTGTCAAAAGCAGTGAATAGTATTAAAGTTCATTTCCTTGCTGCCAAAAAACTTATTCAACCTGCTGAATTCAATTGAAATATATCCAACATATCCATTCATGAAATAGTTTTATATGACTATCCTATTATTTTCTTTCTCACATTGAAGTATCGCTAGACCTCTGCCTGAAAAACAGAAATAAGTATACCCAGTAAGTAGCTGGGTTTTCCTCCGTCTTAGACCGGTATGTGTACCAGCTCTTTCCCTGTAGAATGGTGTTGAGTTCTGCATTCAAGGAAGCAAACTTTAGGACTGGCTTTACGACCATGTTGTACAGCCAGTGCATATAAGTGGGCTTAGTTCCCGGTTTTTCCCAAAGGAGTGTCTGGCTTTGATTAGTAAAGTCTCCGGTTTTTCTGCTCACTTTTGCCTAGGCCAATTTCTGATCCAGTATCACCCCGAGATATTTGATCTCTCCCTTAGCCTGTAGAGTTTCTCTCCAAGTCTTATATGCCCTTCTTTGTTTCCGTTAATGTTACTATGGTGGCTTTTTGAGGGTTGTTATTCAGTCCCTCCAAGACTGAAGAAAGTACTTCCCCTGGTGGACATCCTCTGGTCGCCAGGGCTACTATAGTCTCTTCTATTAAAGTTCCCTAGTATTGAGTCTATCCAGGCCACACAGCCTTCTCTCTGAGAGAAATGATGATAAAGTTTTTAGAAGTGTTGTTGAATCTTCTTTCATGTCCAGGAAGTGGCTAGTAGTACCTCTTTGTTTTCAAGCGTGTTCTCCGGCCTTGGAAGCGTATTGGTTGTGATGCATCCAAAGGCATGAGACTGATTTGTCCTGGGGTAATTTCTGTCCAGTTTCTACTGGTTTTAGTTTGAAAATCACCCTAACCTTCCTCCATGGTTTTGGTATTTCGCCGAGCCTACAATGCAGTTGTTCTATTTTCTTCTGCAACAGTACTGGGTATATTCCATCAGGTCCTGATATTTGTACGGGTAAAATGAGCTTATGCCTCTTGATCTTTTCCATAGGTTAGCATGTTTTCGCTATTGTCAAACTTTCCCTGCAACTTCATTTCAGAGCTTCTGGTCCAATTTTTTCCTCACTAGAAGGTGTCTGATTGTTTTTTGACGTGTATTGTTATACTATCCTTATTCACGTGTTGCCTGATGTCTGTCCTTGGAGTATACTCTTTGGAGTCTGGGGCACTCTTAAGTACTTTATTTCTCCTCATAGTACCTCCTTCAAGTATCTCTCTAAGCTTTCTTCAGTGCGCTTTTATAGCTGGTCAAGGCATTCTTGTAGTTATCCCACCCTCCAATTTTTTGGCACTGTTAATTTTTTTCCTAGTGTTGTAACCGGCATATAGAGCCTGGATAGGAATAATGAACTGATAGAATATATTCATTTAGAAAGATCACATTTAAACTAGGGAAAATCCAGTATTAATATATAAATTCATATTACGTGAAAGTTATTCTATTCAAACGAGTATTGAACTCAATGTACCGAAAAATTATAAGAATAACACCATATATCTGTGCTAGAGACGAAAATATAATTATATAATGCACGTGGGAAGCCGGGAAATTTAAAACAGGGATTCCTAAACATAAATTTACAAAGAAAATCGTACCTAATTATGAACTCCAGTAAACTATGAGTTCATAAGAAAATAGATTACTTATTTCTAATCAACCCTAAAAAAAGAAGCGACACAGCTGCATCAACGTAGGAGAGACGGTGTAATTATATTTAAAAATAAAACAAAGCCAACTTGGGATTTTATAATGGATTATAGAATTTTTCCTGCATGTGGGAATACGAGGATATATAAACCGTTTTGTAACAATGAAAGTCATTCCATTCGGGTATTCATTTCAATTCAGTATATAACTTATGATGCGCATCGCATCTTAAATTGAGTTATTTTGATCAGATCATGTTTTAGTCAGATAGATGAAAACTTTCAATTGTACTTCAGATACAAACAAGTTTAAAATGTACCAGTTATTAGAACTCACACTGATGAGTTTATTTACCAGTTCATAAGAAGTAAATAAATAATTAAATACTTGACGGGATTTCTAAAGATTAAACTAAAAATCAGTTAAATAAAAATATTTGCAAGATTAAATACCGGAAATGATTTTAGTGAAATGATCTTCGTACCAAGTGTATATATACAGGGTGAGACTACATATTTTTTTCTCTTTGATTGTATTGTGTACCAGGCTTTATGTAATGAACATTCTTCCACATCACCTGAATTATTTCTATGGAAAGTAATGGAACAAGAAATCTGTAGGTTGCAAACACTCACCTGATATCAAATTTTATCCACATCAGACTTCTGATAGGACCAAATAAAATATAGCAGGGATAATGTGTGGTGGCAGTTTTATAGTTCCTTTGGCATTATCGTCAGCCAGATAAAAATAAATCTTTCACATAATGGATATTTAAATAAGTTCTGCTATGTTATTCTCCCAAAAAGATGTTCATTCCTAAGGAGCAGTGGTAGTGGTATCTGGCAAATGATCATCTATGAATCCAGCAAAATATCTCATTCAGCACTTCATCATAAAATTAATTAGCAACGATAAACTAGAAACGAAATTCTAGGTCAAATTCCAAGGAGAAGAAGCCGAAGATGCGGGTGGTGTTACCAAAGAGTTTTTTCTGCTGCTACTCAGGGAAATTCTCGACCCGAAATACGGCATGTTCAAAGAATACGAAGAAACGAGAGCAATTTGGTTCTCGGAAAACAGCTTTGAAGACACCGATGTCTACTTCCTCATAGGTAGGTAAGCGAAAAATCTCGACATCCAAACAATTTTATATTCTACTGCTCTTGTAGGGATGATACTGGGTCTCGCCATTTACAATTTCACCATAATCGATATACCCTATCCTCTGGCTCTCTACAAAAAACTTCTCAACGAACCCATCAGTTTGAACGATCTCAAAGGATTGTCGCCTACCATGGCCAACGCTCTGCAGAGTCTTTTGGACTATAAGGAACGTGACATGTCGGATGTTTTTGGGTTGAGTTTCGAGATAACTAGGGTTGCATTCGGTGAAACTGTTACGATACCTTTGAAGCCAAACGGTTCGGATATAACAGTAACACAGGAAAATAAGTGAGTTTTATATAGTTATCTTGTTTTATAGACTTGGGTCGTTGGTTTTTTTTTTCTTCAAAATGGTGTTCTTGGATTTGGCCTTAAAGCATTTTTTTTCTTATTTTGACTAATCATGCAAAAGTTAATATATAACTGTACACTATCCACTATCTGTGAAATTCTTCAACAAACTACCATTGCATATAGGGTTGGCATGTTTTAAAACATGTTTTAAAGACGAGCTCTGTTTAAAACATCTTTGTTTAAAAACCATTGTGTTGAATCAGTTTTTTATGAAAAAAACACTAGATAATTCAAAAATCAACAAAAATGTATAACAGAAAAATAAATGCCACACAAAAACTATTCTCCACCGAGTAAGAAAAATATGACAGGATTTCTTGAAAAATAAATAATAGGTCATTATGTAGAAATTTCGTCCTTCAAGTCAATTGGAGATTTGGTTTAGTGGAAACAAGGACAATAAAAGTAGTCCAAATTTTCAAAAATTGCCGACGTTTATTTATTGTCGATCCCCATAATTACAGAAAAACTTTCATTCATAAGAAACAACATGATATTACTTAATACGAACTTTATAGCCAGAAAATAACTTCCATGGGTATGAACATAGGTTCTAAATTCCAATAAGCCACCAAAGCTGATAAGCACATGCCAGTTAAAAATATGTCGTTATCTGAAGACAATTAAATGCATTTAAGATAACTCATCACGTCCGCTGATCGCCATATCTAGTAAAATTAACGATGTAAACAAAATTATAAATTCCAAGATTGTTGACAGCTCCAAAAATTACATTGAGCCACGAAATATCATAAAACTGTTTTTATGTATTTGTAACAACATAAAAACGCTATAAATTTATAGATTATGATAGACCATCAAATATAACTCTACCTCGGAAGGCATAAATTTTGTTTTTATACATTTTTGATGACAGAAACAAAGCCATTAATTATTGAGCCGCTGACAAGTTGAAGATAATTATAATAGCAGACATTTTTCCCCGCGGCTAGCCCAACTATCACGTGATCCTGTAACGGGTTATAAAAATGCGTGGTTTTTTTTGGGATCAACACTCACTCGGTGTTCAGCAGTCAAAAAAGTACGTTCAAAATGAGCTTAGAATTTCAGTCAATCACGACATAGTGAAATCAAGATGAGAAGAGTACGAATATAGTTGTCAAGCAGAGAACTTAAGTAGCCATAAATAGAAATTATATTCAATTTAATCCGAGTATCCAAGTGAATTCACCAGTAAACCAGTATTTTTTTCAAAAATTACCTATTATTGATCAACCCTTCCAGAACGTGAATAAGTCAACGAAAAACCTCAAATCGATAGTTCATGATCTCATAGAAAACTATATCCATACATGCTATACTAATATACAGTGCAAGTAAAATTAAAATAACAGTTTCCACGGGATTAATCAAACTAATTGTCGTTTAAAAGGGGTTTTCAGTGAATAAGTGTTGACTCTGCTGATATATCGTAAGTTATATATGTTTTCATTTTTGAACACTTACACAGACGTGAACCTTGCAGTTGGTAAATTATATGAGACAATATACTCCATTTTTGACACACACATACCACTATACAAAGCAATCAACCACAAATACCCGATTTGGTACTCTGCCGAAATTATAGAAAATATTCGTGAAAAAGCCAATATCTTGAAGAAATATAAGAAGACTAAATCAATATATTACTCAAACCACTACAGAAACCTGTGTTCCATTATAAAAACACAAATTGAGCAAGCCTATGAAATATCCCTAATAAATGTACAGTCAACAATTCACAATGATCCAAAATTTTTTTGGAATTATGTTAACTCAAAAAAACAAAAATCAAGAATTCCTGGTAAAATGAATTATGACAATCAAAAACTAGAGAGCCCTCAAGATATAGTAAATGCGTTTGCTGAGTTCTTCAGCAGTGTGTATCTTCCTATCAATCCAAATCCAATCGTTCAGAATTGGTAAATAACAGAGAAACTATCAATATCACAAACATTTTTGAGGATGAAGTGAGAGAAGCGATAAAAAAACTCAAGAATAAAATGACTGCTGGTTTCGACTCTATACCATCTTTCATAGTGAAAGATTGTAGCTCAATTTTAGCCGCTCCTCTCTGCTTCATCTATAACCTATCGTTAGAAACAGCAACGTTTCCTGATGTTTGGAAACTTGCCAAAATCTGCCCAATTTTGAAGAACGGGGATGTTTCGGCCATAACAAACTACAGAGCAATCTCGATAATCTCTAACCTTGCAAAGGCGTTTGAAATTATTCTGTATAAACACATTTACTTGTCAACTCACAATCAAATTAGCGATTCTCAACATGGTTTCATGAGTCACCGCAGCACGGCATCAAATCTAGCAGTGTTTTCCCATTATGTATGCTCAGCATTAGATAAACAGGGACAGGTGGATGTGATATACACGGATTTTTCTAAGGCCTTTGACAAAATTGATCATAGCATCTTACTTTCTAAACTGGATGTCGTTGGCCTTAGTCAAAAACTACTGAGTTTCTTTGAATCGTACCTTCTTAACCGAAACCAAATAGTTCACTACAATGGATTCAAATCAAACACAATAATTCCTACGTCTGGTGTACCCCAAGGGGGGACCATTGTTGTTTTTAATCTTTATTAATGATTTAAACTCACAAATAAACTCTATGAAGCTTTTTTTTGCTGACGATCTGAAAATAGTAAGTTCTATCCAAAATGTGGATGATTGCATAAAACTTCAGGAAGACATAGATAATGTACAGGCTTGGTGTGAAATTAAAACCTGCATTTGAATATTGATGAATGTGAAGCGATGTCATATACAAGAAAACACACATATACTGAACATCCATACAATATTCAAGGTAGTTTGTTGACCCGTTGTAATGAGACTAAAGATCTAGGTGTATTCTTTGACTCTAAAATGGCTTTTGCCAATCACATGAATAAAAAAGCTTCCGAAGCCACTAAAATGTTAGGATTTATCATAAGAAACTGTCAGAACTTTACAAATGTTAATGCCCTGAAAATATTATACTTCTCATATGTAAGATCCAAACTTGAATACTGCTCAGTCATTTGGAGCCCCTACTATGTTTGTCATGAGTACACAATCGAAAAAGTACAAAGAAAGTTCTTGAAATTCATGTACTTCAAAAATTGTGGTATATATCCAGCTAGGGGCTCTGACCATAACAACCTTCTTGACCACTTTCAATTCATTTCATTAGTAAAAAGGAAAAAATGTGCGTCAATAACTTTTCTCCATAAACTGCTACACGGCCTAATTGATTGCAGTTTGCTTTTATCAGAACTGAACTTCAGGGTACCAAGGGCTCATTCACGGCTGAATCTCACATTTTACTGCTCCACAGCGCGAACAAATTTAATCTTGCATTCTCCAATTGAATATATGTGTGATAATTACAACTCCATATGCAGCTTTTGCGATATCAATACTTGTTCTGTGAAGCATATGAAAAAGTAGCAATGGAAATATGGAATTGACTATAGTTAATCTGTTTTTGTTGTTTTTTTTTTACCGCAAGAAATTACGTAGCATCACTTTTACCGTTTATTACCGTTCATTACCGTTCATTACCATTAATTAGTTTATATTAGTTCAGTGATTTTTCGTCTCACTAGTGTAATTTACACTTTGTTTTTTCTTTTTTTTTCTTTTTTTATATATTAATATTGTATCACATGTCACATTTGAACTCAATATTATTTGTTAATTATCTACTACTTAACAGTACTGATGTATTTAATTATGTCCTGTAATTGGGTTTTACCTGTTGGGCAATAAATGATTATTATTATTATTATTATTATTATTATGAGTGCATTATTATTTTTTATTATTATTTTTCGAATCTTTCTGAAATCCGGTATGTACTTCCTGGATAAACAACTCACGCCCAAGCACAGAGAAAAGAGATAATTTCTTGTAGACCGCTCCAGGAACATAATTTCGGTTCGACCATCCTCAGATAGTCTATGCTCTCGATGCTTGTTTTCGCAATCTAACAGAAAGTCTGGTTTTACAGGTGTGTCTGTTAATTCATAACACCCCGTATAGTCCAGGCATATCATTTGGTTGGTCAGATGTGGGGTATTTATTTCCCCAACTCTCCCCGGCTTTAACATTTGGTATGCAAGGGTGTGGTTTATAAATAAATAACTCCCTGTATATCTCCAGACATATCATTATCGTCTTCTTCAGGGCTTCAAGGTCTGCACAGCATCAGTCCCATACGTATTTCCAATGAAGTAAAAAAATCCCGGATTTTCGACCATTATGTAGAAATTGCATCCTTCAAGTTAATTGGATTTTTTTACTTTATTGGAAATATGTATGGGACTGATGCTGTGCAGACCTTGAAGCCCTGAAGAAGACGATATATAAACGTCGAAACGTCGGCAATTTTTTAAAATTTGGACTACTTTTATTGTCCTTGTTCCCGCCAAACCAAATCTCCAATAAATAATAGGATTCAAAACTTGGAAATAAAATGAAAATATATTCAGGAAAATCTATACAAGTGTAGAAAGGGCAAACTAATTAGTTCACCCCGATAAGTTATTGCGTTCACCAAATTATATTTCCTATAGAAAAATGATTCAATTAGTCAATAACTTGCCGTTTTCTGAATTTGCCTATCAAATTTTTTTTTTTTAATTTAAAAGATACTTCTCTATATAGTTTTTGCCCTTTCTACACTTGTATAGATTTTCCTGATTATATTTCCATTTTCAGACTGTGGAAGGTTACCCAAAAACATGTCAAGAAACGTTGTTCCTCCACAAAAAACCACATTCATTCAATACTTGGAAATAAACATATAAAAAATGTAATTAAATCATTTTGATTTATTGTCATCACTGTTACACTAGTTGGATGCTGAAATAAAATAAAAAATTAGGATGTTTTGAATTTTGAAATATTTATATTTTCTAAATTTTAAATTTTTTACATATTTGGAACTTAAAAAAAAATGAAAAATGAATTAAATTACTCTGTCTTTTGTATGTGTTAGGGCCAGTTTCCCTCAAGGTAGACCAGATGTAATTGGCTAACATATTTTTATCCCAAAAACCTTGGTACCTCTCTTCAAACGACTTTAAATCTTGATGAAAACCTTCACCATGTTCATCACTTACGCTTCCCAGGTTATTGTGGAAAAAATCCAGATGTGAATGAAGAAAATGAATGTTTAAGGACATGTTGACTCCCATTTTGTGGTAATTCTTCAATAAATTGGATACAATTTTTTCATAATCCTCTGTTATTGTTGCCCAAGAAATTTTCAAGTAGTGAACAATTTGGAAACAAGGTGACCATTGAATTGGACCCTTATTACCAATCCATTTATTTGGATACGTCCTATCCAGATATTCAGGGACAACCTGTGACTTATGAGGAGGATCACTATCTTGTTGCCACCAGATTCCTTGTCATTCTGCTATTGGAATATCTTCCATTCAATCAAATCATTTCATGAATACAAGATATGCATTCACACTGATTTACATGAACTTCCTCTTAATTTCTTAGCAACATTCATTTAAAATGTTTTTGTCCCTGTGGGTATCTTCAGGTAATCAGCAAAAATAACGAGATTAAATTTAATTCAAATTTGTGCTATTTATAAATGTTCTATTCAATAAAAACAGCCATAGGAGACACTTGACACAATTTTTATGACATGCTAGTGAAGGAATGAATAGGATCAGCAAATCCTTTCAGTTTGTTCAATAACGAAAGTAAATAATGGAACCATACAAACCCAGCATATTTTTAAGCGTAATGAAGTTTCCACTTTTGGATACAATTGACATGATATCTATTTTTACTCTAGACAGGAATATGTTGACCTATACATAAACTACATATTCAACGAATCTGTGAAACTGCAGTACCAAGCGTTCCACACTGGGTTCATGAAAGTTTGTGATGGCAGAGTGCTCCAGTTGTTCCACTCGCATGAACTGATGGCGGTTGTTGTAGGAAACGAAAACTACGATTGGCACGCATTGGAGGAAGTGGCAGAGTATAAGGATGGGTATGTTTCCATATTAAATCATTCCTTTCAATAATGTCTTTGGCTGAAAAATCGTGAAATATTTTGTCTGTGATTATTCCCTACTGATCAAAATGAGCTCTGATGACCATTGACCTAATCGTTATCATCTTGGCTGCTTTTAATGTAGATTTTTATATCTGATCCAGTAACAATTCATCTTGAAGTTAATAGTTGGCACTGGGATCGATATAAAGCCGAAGAAAAAACTATAGTTTTCTTGCCTACATTTCGAATTTGGTTAAATTAATCTTCAGGGCTCTGTAACATGCTTCAAGGACTACTTAAATGGTCGAAGACAAATCACTAAAGTGGATAATGTTCATCCACATCCTATCGACAAAAAATTGGTGTACCTCAAGGTAGTGTGTTAGGTCCTTTACAATTTTCAACTTGCATTAATAACATCCGCTTTTGTCACAACTGTGATTTATGAATTTATTTGCTGACGATACACTCTTATCCATATTTCATAAGAGTTTAGATGTAGCTTCAACTAAAATGAACAAGAACCGGAACGTCATTGAAATGATAGTAAAAATGTATCCAAAACAAAAGCTATGATTTTTACTATGCCATACAAATATAGATTCTTGCCTATTGGAAATCTACAATGAAAAAATTGAATTTGTAACAGAGATCAAGTACCTGGGTGTCATGTTGGACAATAGTTTATCTTCTAATGCACATTTCAAATATTTAACTAAAGAAATATCGAAGAAACTTTATTTTTGTACCCGTATTTCTACTCATTTATAAACTGCTGCCAAAATTCTGTATATAACACAGTTATACAGCTATATTTTGATTATTGCAAAACAAAATTATAACTTTACATAAACAACAAAATATTTCCACACTTATTGCAGTCACTGACAAGTCCATCTCTATACTGGGAGAAATTTGGATCCTGCTGCCACTTACACTGAGTTTGGACTTTCTAATTATCTGATAAACTCTTTTCAGTAATCAAAATGCATTCGTAGCTTCTTTTTCAGAGAGGATGAGTTCCATAATAGTGAAAAATAAAACAAGGATTGAGCTTGTTAATGAAAGTGACTTTTCATTAAGCTCTTTTGGATGAGAATTGAAATTCTGAACTTACATGACCTAACAATATTATTCAAACTTACGAGGACTTCAAAAGGTTTCTTAACTATACAAAATTCAGTTAAAATTGTTGAAAATATATTCTTATTTATTTGGGAGTGTATTATGATTTTTAATGGCATATTTGGCGAGACGATTGCTGAAAAACCCAGGATAAACCGTGGAATACCACTTACTCTTAACTATCTTAACATTGTCCTATATTTGTCAATGAAGAAAATCCTTCGTTCAGATAAATTTCCGGTTAGATTCAATACATATTTCCTTCTTAAAATTTCATGTTGCTCCCTGCCTATCCCTCTGTCCCCTTTCTGCAGCAATATTGGATGTTTCCCTTCTTAACATTCGGACAGAGTCTAACTCACCTAACCCCATACTATGATTATCCAGAAACAAACAAATATATTAGTAGAAAAAAATTGATGTCTGCTCTACTAATTAATTAGAACTCCACCTGATATGGACTACTTTCATAATCAACAAACAAATATATATTTCTGTAAACTGTGATTTTTGGAGGGAAAAAATGTGTGTTTAAATAGTCAAAGTGCGTTTTGCTACAATAGTTTTTTCTTTGATATACAGGGTGTTAATTAAGTATGTTGACAAACTTCGGGAGGTGATTCTTTGGAAGATTTCAGGACGAAAAGTTCATATAAACATATGTCCCAAACGGCTTGGTTTTCGAGATACAGGGTGATCAAAAATAATTTTTTTTCGAGATTTTTTGGAGTTTACTTTGACATTTTCGACAATAATCAATTTAAATTAGGCAAGTACAATCCATACAATAGTGTGCACGATACAAAATAATTAATTTCTCTAATAATTCGCAGGGTCCTCCTTTTTTCAGTGTCAAGCGTTGTTCAACCCATCAGATTTTTTTTTTTCACCGCCACTGACAGATTATGAGAAAGGAATATTCAATATTGTTTCATTTAACATCTTTTTGTTCTCTTGAAGTTTTTCATTTACTTGTACGGTTTAGAAGATACAATGAAAAAATGAATGCAAACATTTTTACAGTAATGGAATTTTTCTGCTCGTGTAGAGAAAATGTAATGTTATGGAGCACCCATAGAGGGTGAATATGTATTGCACAAAGTTGATTATTATAATAATAATAATAATAATAATCTTTATTGATTTCCAAGACCTACATGGTAAGTATAAAACAAGTCAAAATAGAACATTCAAAATAAGTAAAACCAACAAGTACATATAATTTAAATTTAAATAAATAAAAGAGTATAAATAAAAGAGTATGAGGAACAAAGAGAGCCTATTATGACGAAAGGAACTCACCCATTGTATAAAACATGTTGTTCAATAAATATATCTTCAAAAGAATTTCGGACATTTTTATTAGTGAAATAACTTTATTATCAAAATAGTAGAGCAGAATAACATAAATTTCCTAGGAATAAAGAGAAGTTTAGAAAAGGACCATTATTGAAATTGATAAGTCAGAGCAACTGCTGGAAATGGCTACCGCCGACTTTATGCACCTTACCATAAACCAAAAATACCAGGGGGGTGTTTCTAATAATTGTGCTTGACTCCTGTATGCGAGTCCTCAGGTCTTCTTCACTTTGAACTGGAGTTCGGTACACTAATGATTTAATTTGTCCCCAAAGGAAAAAATCTAGGGGATTCATATCGGGTGACCTTGGTGGCCAAGGTTGTGGCCCACCATGCCCAATCCAGCGATCAGAATAATTTTCTTCTAAATATTGGTGTGCAACCAATCTGAAGTGTATTGGAGCACCATCTTGCATAAACCAAATTCGAATTCTTTCCCTCAGTGGGATCTCTTCTAGGAGTCCAGGTAAGATAAATTCAAGAAAATGTCGGTAATGGTAACCATTGAGTCTATGAGGCAGAAAATTTTAAGGAAATTCCCTACAATTCCAACCCAAACATTCACAGAATACATCTCTTGAAAATGGTTTTCAATCACGGACTGTGGGTTTTCATGTATGATTGTTGTGGAAATTAATAATGGCTTTACGGGAAAAACATGCCTCATCGGTGAATAACACTTGAGATAAAAACCGTGGATTTCTCACCAATTTATTTCGAATCCAAGTGCAAAAAAGCTAGTCTCTTTGGAAAATCCCTTGGCAGAAGAGCTTGAACACGCTGTATGTGATAGGGATAAAGTTTTTGCTGTTTTAAATTGCCATACCAATATATGGGTTACGTTCAACTGTTCCACAATTTTTCAGGATTTTGCTCAATTTTGTTAAGGACAGCTTCCTCTATCTGAACTGTTCTAACTGTCCTGGGTCTTCCTATGAGAACAGCAGACCTCTTGAAAGTACCCATTCCACGAAGACGAGAGTGAATATTAATGAACATTTGTGTACTGAGAATAGGACATTGTGAAAATCTCTCTAGATACATTCATCTGGCGGCACGAGCATTTTTTCCAAAGGGATAGAATTAATCTGCTTTACTACATGCTCTAATGAAAAACTGACAATGAGACATCTTCTCAACTTACGATAACTGTCATGTTGTTGATATTTAAATAAATGAATTAATATCAAAGCCCACTTTGCTATTTTTATGAATTGAAATTGATTACAAAATTTCTGCGTTACTGCAGAGGAAAAAAAACAAACTATTCTTCTTGAAGAATGATAGATTCCAAAATAATTTTTTTCAAGAATGAATTATTGAATAAAACTAATTTCCGATAAATACTGTATTTTACACAAACAGAAAAATTTAATTTTTTTGAAGTTATGACCAGAGATTCATAAAATCAAATGTGGACTCATCTGCGACTGTAAGATAAACCCTAGTAACTATCTTCCATCGTACAAGATTACCTTTTGGAAGATTTTTTTATGTTGAAAAAAAAACATTCAATTAAAAATAGCAAAAAAAAATTCACATATCTCAATGAAAATGCAAACTATCAGAATTTTCAGGTTGAAAGGAGATTTCACAATATCTATCAGATGTAGTTCAATATGCAGCATGCCACAGTGGCGGGGAAGTAGTTGTTTTCTGTTAGATATCACAAAAATAACTTCATTTTTCATCGTAGATTTTTCTAATTTTGAATTTTTTTTCCCAATTTTCAATAGAGAATGTTATATTTTCAAATTTTATTATGTTATGCGATACTGGAAAATGTTTGCATTAATTTTTTCATTATAGCTTCTAAACCGTACAAGTAAATGAATATTCCTTTCTCATAATCTGTTAGTGGCGGCGGGAAAAAAAATCTGAAGGGTTGAACAAGGCTTGACTCTGAAAAAAGGAGGACCCTGTGAATTATTAGAGAAATGAATTCTTTTGTATTGTGCGCACTGTTGGATGTATTGTACTTTCCCAATTTGAATTGATTATTGTCAAAAATGTCCGAAGTAAACTCCAAAAAATCTTGAAAAAAATGTTTGATGACCCTGCGTCTTGAAAACCATGCCGTTTGGGACATATGTTTATATGAACTTTTCATCCTGAAATCTTCCAAAGAATCACCTCCCGAAGTTTGTCAACATACTTGATTGACACCCTGTATATTGATCCAAATCCCATCTTATCTACAAAGTATATTTTTGAATTTCTGAACATAATTTTTTCCACCTTTCCACACTGTTTCCATCTGTTTTGTCGTTTTAATATGTTTTTAGTTGCAAATTGAATTGAATTTCATGGCCCGATTTTTTTTTGCCGCAGATATAAATCCTCAGATGAGCCCATTAGGTGGTTCTGGGAAATTCTTCATGAGATGTCGCTAGCAGACAAAAAGAAATTCCTGTTGTTCCTTACAGGCAGTTATAGGATACCGATACAAGGAATGAAAGGAATAAAGGTGATGTTATATCATTGACAGAACTAAATATAATGATTTTTTATTCTATTTTGATTATTGGGGCCCCTTTTCTAAACGAACTATTATTTTCAAGATTTATATCCAGCCGACAAATGACGAGAAATTTTTACCAGTTGCTCACACTTGTTTCAACTTGTTGGATCTCCCGAGGTACAAAACCAAAGAGCGACTCAGGTACAAACTCATGCAAGCCATTCAACACACGGAAGGTTTTTCTCTGGTTTGAAGATTA
Source organism: Gonioctena quinquepunctata (assembly GCA_018342105.1). Classification (NCBI taxonomy): domain Eukaryota; kingdom Metazoa; phylum Arthropoda; class Insecta; order Coleoptera; family Chrysomelidae; genus Gonioctena; species Gonioctena quinquepunctata. Next base: position 109,032 of record JAFIRS010001465.1, on the reverse strand, counting down.
TTTTTCCTGTTTTATCATTCACAGTCTTATTTAATTTATTTGAAGTATTCACGGTATAAATATACATATTAACTCTTGTATGTTTTTTGTTATCTTTGGAACAACTGTCATTCTCTTGTTTGAATCGGGGTAATCTCTCAATCAATATAGTCTATGTGGTGTTTCTCTTAATTTCACTATGATGGATTATATTGGTTACGAAGGCGTAGAAAGGTCACTGATTTTTTTTTATAATTCCGACTCAGTATCTCGGAATTCCGACTTATTAACTCGGAATTAGCTAATTCCAACTTAATAAGTTGGAATTCCAACTTAACATCTCAGAATTAGATAATTCTAACCTAGTAAGCCGGATTTCCGACTTAATATCTCGGAATTAGCCTATTCCAACTTATTAAGTCGGAATTCTGACTTAATATCTCTGAATTAGATAATTCTTACTTAGTAATTGCTAATTCCGACTTACTAATTCTGATATATTAAGTAGTAATTCCTTTTTTACTAAGTCGGAACTAGCTAATTCCGAGATATTGAGTCAGAATCTCCGACCTACTAAGTCGGAATTAGCTATTTTGTAGATATTAAGATGGAATTCCGACTTACTAAGTCGGAATTAGCTAATTCCGAGATATCAAGTCGGAATTGCATTTTACAAAGTCAGAATTAGCTAATTCTGAGATATTAAGTCGGAATTCCGTTTTACTAAGTCAGAATTAGCTAATTCCGAGATATTAAGTCGGAATTCCGACTTACTAAGTCGGAATTAGCTAATTCCGAGATATTAAGTCGGAATTCCGTTTTACTAAGTCGGAATTAGCTAATTCCGAAATATTAAGTCAGAATTCTGTTTCACTAAGTCGAAATTCTGTTTTACTAAGTCGGAATTCCGTTTTACTAAGTCGGAATTATAAGAAACAAAAAAGTGGCCCTCTCGTAATAGGTACTTTTGGTTCACTGAAAAAAAAACATTTAAATATTTTGCAATACTTTATGTGATGTGTGATACTTAATATTTTTTTATATCAGCTTGTTTGCATTAATGTTCATGCCTCAAAAATATTTCTAAAGAAACAAAAAAATGTTTCTCTTTTTATTTTCATATTGTGCTTGTCTTAATTGAAATCATTTTTCATTATTTAATATAAATATTCAATAGTTTTAGTAACTTTTTGAGAACACCTCTTTTTTCATTTGTCTCACTTCTGTAGCAAAACAGCCGACAAAGTGAATTCAATATTTCAGAAATAGCTGAACGAGGCACAATCAATATTTTTTTTAAAGAAAATAGAGCCTATTTTCGCATTTCTAAATAGAATTCGTGGATGATTTACAATCTTAGGAATAAAGGGTATTACACATATTATTATTTCTTAGGGGCTGAAATTCCCTTTGATGTTTTAATAAATTTGTTAATATTCATATTTTTATGGAATTGTTATGGAATTGTTGAGTGCAATGCGTTTATTTCAAATGATATAAAAATTATAGAAATCGAATCGAAAATTTATTTTTATTTTTCCTTTTTCCTTATAAAACACATGAAGTTTGATTAATAGAAACATAGCGTGCTTTACTCATTGAACAAAGCAGAGAAGGAAGACAACTGTAGAAATATAATTTTATAGCTTGGATATTTTTGCAGAGAATTCAATAAAAACTAACACAAAATGGATATTGAAAAATAAACTGAATATTTTTAACCAAAGTATAGACAGTTATAAAAAAGAGAATTTTTAAACGTTTTTCTAATTGTTTTAACAAACCTCAGAAATTAATGAAAACGAGTTAAGATCACCTTTTATAGTGGGATCCGAAACAACTCTTTCTTGGGGCATTGACAAAATTTTCACCGGCTGTGGGAGTCGAACCCGCATCAGGTGGAAACAGTGGGTACAAGAGTAATGCTCATACCACTGAGCCATTGGTCCCGTTAATAGACTTAACTTTTTAATTTAGGAGAAAATTTTCATTTTTCCTAAGAATGTTCTTCGAAAAAAATAGTTCAACTGTGCGAAAATAATGTATCTTGGTTCCACGAAAATATTGCAAAATTAATAAAAACACGTGACATATATGATTTCGTGGCCAATAATTTTCAAAAGTTTAATTATACCAAAGTCGAGAAATTTTCATTAATTTGAACTAACATAATAAATGTGATTCTTTGAACCAGGAACATACAACACATAATAAGGATATAAAAGAGAAAAAGAAACTTTTGAAATTATATAAAAGGTCTGGTGATCTGGATTACTATAATAAATTAAAAACTCTGAGATGCACTATCAAGAGGGACATATCAATATCTTATTCGAATTTTGTAAGAACTGCTGAACACGAATTGCAGAATAGTTCAAAATCCTTTTGGTCCTATATGAATACTATGAAGAATAAATCCAGTCTCCCAAGCTCAATGATCTTCAATGATAATGAACTGAATCAACCCCTCGATATTTTGAATGCATTCGCGAATTTTTTCCAATCATCTTTCATAACCTCAACAATTTACAAAGTAGACGAGGTTCCTCACAACTCACCCACTTTATCCACCCCAGTCATATCTGAAGATCTTGTTCTGAAGGCGTTGAAAAGAGTCAAACCTTTTTTACTTAGAGATTGTGCAATGATATTCGCAAAACCGTTGGCAGTAATTTTTAATTTATCTCTTCGAACAAATATTTTTCCCGATTCATGGAAAACTGCAAAAGTATGTTCTATATTTAAAATAGGAGATATGTGTAATATCGAAAATTATAGGCCAATTGTTATTTTATGTAATTTTAGTAAGTTATTTGAAATGGTCCTTCATGAGTTTTTATCTGCACAAGTCAACTCACAAATCATTGAAAATCAGCATGGTTTTATGAGCGGACGATCTACTGTCACTAATTTAGTATGTCTAACTCAATCTCTAGCAAGTATTTTGGACAGCGGTGGGCAGGTAGATGTTATATATATACAGATTTTTCGAAAGCCTTCGATTGACTCGACCATGGGTTACTGCTGAGTAAACTCTCCTGCTTTGGACTCGCTACAAAACTGATCGATTTCTTCATGTCATATTTGACGAACAGAAAATTGCATGTTCAGGACCATGGGTTCAAGTCTACTGAAATATCAGCTTCATCTGGTGTTCCACAGGGATCAATTCTGGGACCTCTTTTGTTTACCATCTTCATAAATGACATCTGCCTGACCCTGCAGTCCAATGTTTTATTATATGCTGACGATTGTAAACTATACACGACAATCAATTACCTCCAGGATTGTACATTACTTCAAGAGGATCTTGAAAGGCTTAATATCTGGTGTAATTCTAACTTATTGCCTCTTAACATAAAAAAGTGTAAATATATGTCCTTCAGTTCAAGGACTTGGGTGTGATCTTCGATGCTAAGATAACCTTTGTTGATCATATAACTGAAATGGTCGCTAAACCTTATAAAACACTGGGTTTCATCATAAGAAATTCAAAATTAATGGAACAAAATGAGTCCCTGAAGTTAATTTTCAATGCTTTCGTTAGGTCCAAACTGGAGTATGCATCGGTTGTCTGGATCCTGGATATGATATTCATGCAAATAACATTGAAAATATTCAGCGAAATTTTATCAAACACCTTTGGTGTAAGACCGATGGTATTTATCCAGATAAAGGATTACCTCAATTAACACTATCAAGCAGATTTGAAATCTCCTTATTGGTTTCTCACCGTACTTTTAGTGGTGTAGTTTTTCTATACAAATTACTCAATAACAAACTTGATTGTTCTCATTTACTATTTCTCATTGACATACATGTTCCTCGATTGCCAGTGAGAGACAAATCTTTCTTTTATCTTCACACACCTCATTCTAACTTACTGCGATTCTCACCCATGTATAGAATTTGTTCAGATTATATGTCTTCTCAAGATTCCTTTGATATTCTCCATTGTAAAGTTGATGATATAAAAAGAGCATTGCTGTAGAATTTCTTACTATACTGACTGGTAGTAGGCAAATCAGTATATAAACTTTTTTCTTCAATCACAAGAAGTTTTTTTCAGTGTATGTACTGATTTGCATATCTCTCTCCAATTTATAGTGTGAATTGTTTTGATTTTTATTCTATAGATTAATTTATACTATATCTAATGTATTTTTTGTACTGTTGATTTTTCCCATCCTGTAATTGGCTTCAACTGTTGGATGGTGTATGAATAAAAAAAAAAACATGTGAGAATGCTCAAAAGTTTTACTTCAATCAAGATGATTTTTTTTCTCATGACAGATAAGCATTGAAGATGGTCGTAGGCCGAAAGCGCTTTGCTTAAAAATACAAAAGTTATATATATATATATATATATATATATACTGGGGTGCTTCATTTTTGGGCAACATTTTTTTTCTTCAAGTCCCGCCTGAAAATCTTGTAATTTATAGAAAAACAAAATTTTTTAGCATATTGCGAACCCTTAATTCGAATTTTAACCCTTTGCTAGAGAATTTTGAATTTTATCCATTAAAATAACATTAAAAAATGATTTTTTATGCGTTTTTCCTTCCGCTCACCGGGTTTTTTTTTTTTTGGGAATTTCGACTCGAGGATTCTTGTTATAGGTATAATTTCCTACAAAAAAGCCCATTGCGTTGAGTTTGTAACTCCAACGGGTTCGACAAAAAATGTCATTTAAGCTGAATTTTCATAAAAATACCAGTAAATCGCGTTTATTTGCTAAACTATTTTTGACGTTGATAATGAGAAATAAAGCAGGTGTGCAAAGATTTCATAAATACAAATGAAAGAAAACTACTGGCAAACTAACGAAACCGTACATATTGTGCATAACTTTAAAGTCTGACATAAATAATCTATCTATGAAAATCGTATAATTTTTTAAAAAATTTTCTGAACCCAAAAAGTAATAATTGTTGTGAAATTACCGATTTAAAACATTTTTGCTGCCATAAAATTCCAAAAAATACGACAAACAAATTTTTCATTAAATTTTTCAACTTGGATTCCATAAATGAATTTTTATTGAAAAAAAATAGATTTGTTTGTTAATTTCAAGTTTCAAGTGGCTTTAATAGCTAAACTATGAGAGCTCAACAAGAACATCAATGACGTCCACCATCACCTACAGACGGAAAAACCGGATATTCTGGCTCTAACAGAAACACAAGTAAACTCGTCCACCAACAAGGTCCATATGCTTTGTCCTGGTTACGAACTCCATTCTCGATTCAGGTTCAAAGGTGGAGTTTGCCTTTACGCCAAGGCTAACCTTTCATGCCAGCGTGAAGAGAGTTTGGAACCGAAAGACTTTGATGTGATGTGGTTCAAGCTATCTGATACCAAACTGACTAAGTTCCTCTGCTGCCTTTATCTATCACCTAATGAACCTTCATATAACGACCTCTTTGAGTTTTTATCACTCAAACTGGACTACATTCAGGAGAACCATCCAACAGCTGAAACCATAATCATGGGAGATTTTAATGTACATAACGCTGCCTGGCTCAAATTCTCTAACAAAACAGATGATGCAGGTCGTCAAGCCGAGGCCTTCGCCATCACTCATGGTCTAGAACAACTGGTCGAGCTACCAACCCGCATCCCTGATGTCAACAACCAGTCTGCCAATACACTAGATCTTTTCCTCACCACCAATCCTGACCCGTATAGAATAGAAGTTTGTGCCCCACTTGGAAACTCTGACCACACCCTCATCTCCACAACATGCTCTTTCCATTTACCATCGAGCTGCACAATACCACCCCGTCTCATGTGGCATTACAATTCGGCCGACTGGGAAGGTCTTCTGTATGTTTTTCTCAAGCGTTTCCATGGGAAAAGAGTTTGTTTCTCTTCAGTAGATCCAACACGATGTGCTGAGACAATTTCTGAAATCATCATGTTGGGGATGCAAACTTACATACCGAATACCGAAGAAGAACATCATCCGATGAGACCTGGTTTAACAGAAACTGCTCTAGAGCTGTGGCTTCCAAACAGGCAGCATACCATCGATGGCTAAAAATCCGGGCCCTGAGACCAGAGCAGCATATGTCGAGGCTAGAGGCATATGTAAAGAGACAATAGAATGCTCAAAAGATGCCCACAAAGCCAAAATAAGATCAAAACTTGCTGAATGTTCTAACGGATCCCGTTCATTTTGGTCTTTCCAAAGCTGTGGGAAGAAATTTCACTTCCAGCTCATTTCCTCCCCTAACCAAAGAAGATGGAACACTAGCACGACTGCCCAGGAAAAGCCAATATCTTTGCGCACCTATTTGCTGGAAATTCCCTCTGGATTCATCGGAAAACAACCCCCGAACATTACACCTATTGACAGTCACATGCCGAGATCACCTTTCGCCAACGACTATCAGAAAGATTTTGCTGGGTCTCAACACCAACAAAGCCTGTGGATCTGACGGAATCCGCCGATTGTTCTCAAGAAATGTGCCCCGAACTAACACCTGTTCTTTGCAAGTTGTTCAACCACTCTTACAATTTGGGGTATTTCCGTCCAATTGGAAAATTGCAAGAGTACAGCCAGTCCCTAAAAGGCAAAAGGCCCTACCTAGCAACTACAGACCTATCGCACTGCTATCTATTATTTCAAAGGTCATGGAAAAGCCATCAACATCGAGCTCATGAAATATCTGGAAGACTCAGGAATTGTCAGCGATAGGCAATATGGCTTCCGCCATCAGAGATCAACTGGTGACCTGCTCGCACGTCTCACATATATGGCAGCTATCTATTGAAAAGCATGGAGAAACTTTAGCTGTGGCATTAGATATCTCCAAAGGCGTTCGATCGAGTTTGGCACCAGGGACTCCTCGCCAAGCTTCCGTCTTATGGCTTGCCCCCTCAGCTGTGTTCTCTGCTTGCTAGTTTTCTCTCAAACAGGTCTCTCCATGTAGTGGTCGATGGAGTTTCATCTGACACTCTACTCATAAATGCTGGTGTTCGCAAGGATCCATTCTCGCACCAACACTATTTCTACTTCACATCAACGACCTGTTGAAAGCAACTTCATGTCCAGTACACAGCTTTGCCGATGATAGTACCCTCCATACGCTTTCTCTTCAGGGCCCCTATATCAGCCCGTGAAGCCAGAAATGAACGAGGAAGAAATGTTAATAATATAAATATGGACTTGGCAACAATTCTCGAATGGGGATCTAATAACCTGGTAGAATTCAATGCAAACAAAACACAAGCATGTCTTTTCTCTAGAAAAGCCGATCTCACTGTGCCTAACATAACTTTGTCAGGAGTAACCATACCACTGAAGCCATCCATATCGATGCTTGGTATTACTATCAGCAATAACCTTTCCTGGGAAAATCACGTGAGGTCCATTGCCAAAGTGCATCCCAAAAACTTGGTTTTCTGTTTAGTGCCAAGAGCTATTTCACCCCCAGTCAGCTGCTTATGATCTATAAGGCACAGATCCGACCTGTCCTGGAATACTGTTCCCATATTTGGAGTGCGGCACCTAAACATATCCTGAGGCTATTGGATTCTGTCCAAAAAAGGGCAATTCGTCTCGTCGGTGATGCCTCGATTACAAACTCGCTCACTTGTCTGGAACACCGTAGAAAAGTTGGCGATTTATCTCTATTTTATAGATATTTTCATGGGCGATGCTCTTCTGAAATATCAACAATCGTTCCTGCTTTGGCAGTCTCTTCTAACCCGTCAAGTTCAGTCATCACACCCCTTCGTGGTCACTTTGGAAACCTGCAGAACATCACTTTCCAAAGACTTCGTTCATCCAACGAACAGCGAGGCTTTGGAACTCATTGCCTAGGGAGGTGTTCCCCGAGGCATACAACCTTCAGAAATTTAAGAAGAACACCAACTCCTACCTTCTTTCCCTAGGTTCCCACAATGTTCTCTGAACATTACAGGATATCCCTTTTCTTGGGAACCAGAACATAAAAAAAAAAAAAAGCTACGTGAAAATATTTCAGAGCAAAGTTGTAGAGCATAAACCCCCTACAAATTCGTCATTTACATTTCCTTTCTATATTCAATAGTTTAGCAAATAAACGCGATTTACTGCTATTTTTATGAAAATTCAGCTTAAATGACATTTTTTGTCGAACCCGTTGGAGTTACAAACTCGACGCAATGGGCTTTTTTGTAGGAAATTATACCTATAACAATAATCCATGAGTCAAAATTCCCAAAAATTTTTTTAACCTGGTGAGCGGAAGGAAAAACGGATGAAAAATATTTTTTAATGTTATTTTAATGGATAAAATTCGAATTAAGGGTTGCAATATGCTCAAAAATTTTGTTTTCTATAAATTCAAGATTTTATGTCAAGCGACTTGGAAAAATTTACCCAAAAAATTGAGCACCCTAATATCATGGTGAATATTATACAATATCTATGCAACCAGTGCCCGGCAGATTTTTGGAAAGAAATGGGAAAAAAGTTTCTTTCAAATTTCTCAAAAATTTTTATTCCTCATAAAAACTTTTGCTTCTGCTCAAACCCAAATTGCACCATCCAAATTTTATTTATCTCTATTCGTATACGAGGGAGGTGGAATAATTTGAGAGTAGCTTGGGAGTGAAGTACCTTTATTTTCCAAAATACACCTAAATTTAATTTGAATAAATGACTAACAATTTGAAGAATATTCCAAATTCAGAATTACAGCCTCCTATTCCAAAAACAAGTTTTTACTGATTTTTTCCATTTTTTTATTCACCACCCTATGTCTTATGAGAATTTGGAATGTCATAGAACACTTATCATTGAATATTACCCGAATGATCATATGAAGTTAAGTTCCGTCCAACTATCAACTAGAAAATTGCATTAATCGAACTTGGTGCCGACAAAATCTCATTTCTTGTTGCCACTGAGAAAAAAAAAATATTTTTCATAATTAAGGTATAACAAATGACATCTGCAGTTCAAAATCAATTGAAAGCAATCGAGCTATGTTGCAACCAACGTCAAAAGACAGGCCGTACCAATGAATAGTAGTAATCTAGAGTGAACAGGAATCTGGTATAATTCGCAAAGTTGGCTTTGGAAAACAATGGTCAAATAGTAAGTAGTTTGATCTTGACAATTGATTTTTGTGTTGTTATATTGGCTGCACGCTTGAATCTCCTAGAAAAAAATTGAGATTGTTTTAATACATGGCAACAACTATCGAACTTGTCACAAAACTTCAAATATATTCAATGAGAGGCATCCGGGTAGAAATGTCCATTAGCAACGGCAACAAAAATTGTAAAAAAGTTCAAGGGGTCTGGATCGCTTGACAACAAACATAAAGTAACACACCAAAGAAATGTCACTGTAGATGATGACGCTGCACTGGATATTGTTTCATCTGTTGTGGAGAATCCAAGACTTTCGTTATCTGAAAGGCAGAATAATATTGGCTTTTCCGAACGGTCAATCAGGAGAGTCTTGAAAAGCAACAAATTCAGACCATACAAACCAAAATTCATTCATACACTCTAAAAAAGAGACTTCGATGCACTATTGGATTTTGCTTTCTGCTTTCATGTCAAAGTTGAAGAAGATAACCATTTCTCCAGAAAAGTTTGTACACTGATGAAGCTACTTTCACATCCAATGGTATGGTAAGCTCTCGAAATTGTAGTTGGTGGGCAGATGGAAATCCAAATTTCAGAATCGAATATAAGGATCAATTTAAAATAAATGTCTGATACTCAAACAATCCGTGGCCTGCTAGATCTCCAGACCTAACTTCTATGGATTTTTTTCTGTGGGAATACCTCAAAGAGAAGGTCCACAGACAACGACCTTTTAGAGATATTCAACATTTGGAGGATACAATGAGAAATTGTTTTCTGATGATTACCCCGCAAATGCTCATAATCATACACAAGGAAATTCATGGAAGAATCATGAGGTGCATTCAAAATGAAGAACGACACATTGAGTAATACAATAGGAGTTGCGTATTACATTATATATCATATTGTGTTTGCTTTCTGGATACCTTCATTGAAAGTGAATTGAGAATAAAGTTGCTTTTCAATGTTCACAGGTCATTTATAGCATACGGTTATTGGTACGACCTATCTTTTGACGTTGGTTGCAACACAGTTCGATTGCTTTTGAACTGCAGATGTCATTTGTTATACCTTAATTATGAAAAATATCTTTTTTTCTCAAGAAATGAGATTTTGTCGGCATCAAGTTCAGTTAAGCAATTTTCTAGTTGATAGTTGGACGGAACTTAACTTCATATGGCCATTCAGGTAATATTCAATGATAAGTGTTCTATGACATTACACATTCTCATAATACATAAGGTGGTGAATTGAAAAATGGAAAAAATCAGTAAAAACTTGTTTTTGGAATCGGAGGCTGTAATTCTGAATTTAGAATATTCTTCAAATTGCAAGCCATTTATTCAAATGAACTTTAGGTGTATTTTGAAAAATAAAGGTAATTTACTCTTGAAATACTTTCAAATTATTCCACCTCCCTCGTATACGAATGGAGATAAATGAAATTTGAGTTTGAGCAGAAGCAAAAACTTTTATGAAGAATAAAATTTTCTGAGAAATTTGAAAGAAACTTTTTTCCCATTTGTTGCCAAAAATCTGCCGGACACTGTATATAGATTTTTCGTACAATGGATGGATTGTGTTTCCTATGTAAAGAAAACGATGATTTGTCTGAGAATAATAGTTTTCTTTTTTATTAGCTTTACTTGTAACTAACAAACAATGTAATCAAATCTTGGAAGTCAATTTTAACCTACTTCTGTCATATCGAAATGAAACTTGGTATGTATATGTAGTTTGGATGACAATACTACAATTTGGTACCTTGGAGCAGATCTGATGATGGAGACAGGAGGTGAATAGTGGAACTCTTCAGTGGCTACTAGTAAAATAAGGTGAATGCACTGGGACCGTTCTCAGCATAATTTACAATTCAAATATATGAATTGTTTTGGACTCAGTCATAGTACACACAAATGTAGAAATGAAAGGATATGCTCTTTTTAAGGGGATAATCATGATAAAAAAACTGCAGTAAAATTTCTAGCGCTCAAAAATGTCTTAACTGTTGTTTGTCAAATGAAAAATATTATCCAAGCAATCATATGGAAACTGAAAAGGAACTATGTGAACAATACAAATTTCTGCAAAGGCTAAATTTTTCAAATATTAATTTCAGTAGTTGAAATAGATTGGAATATAGAAGTTGAGGAATTTCAGTCAATTTCTGATTTTTCTTCAAAAGATGATAATTCATTGAAGATTATATATGTATATTAATGTCAGGTCGATGAAGAATAAAATTGATGAACTTGAAATAATAAAAAATAAATATAAGGCAAATCTTGTATCTCAGGAACATGGGTAACCAAGGAAGAGAAATGTTATAATAATATAAAAAATTACAAATCAATTTACTCATCTAGAAAAAAAAGGGAGGTGGTACAGGGATTTTTATTGAACAAAAAATCAAATTTGATATTCCACAGAAAGAAGAAAGTCTTCCCTATATTCCCTTATTAAAGTTGAATCATTCAATTTCATAATTTGTTGTATAATATATTTTTAGATATAAAACTCCAAATGATGAATGAATTGAAAACTGACTGTTTTATTTTTGGGGACACGAATGTTGATATACTCAACAACAAAAATAGTGATGTGAATAGACTTATATGTTGCTAATAATTTCAAATTGTGTAACATCAATATCATCACCAGAGATATGAATAACTCTAGTTCACTAATTGATCATGTTCTAACAAATTCTTCCGTACTCATACATTTATCAATTTTAAATACAGCACTAACTCACCATAAGTTCCAAATGGCATCAATAGATATTCAGTGTGAGAAAAAACGAATGAGATACAAAAAAGTTTTCATCAATTACAATGTGAAAAGTATTGAAAATGAATAAAAATGCAAATTTTCAATTTAAGATTTTTTATTTTGAGTTAGGGTCCTTTTAGAATATCTATCAGATGTAGTTCAATGTCCAGCGTGGCTTTAGCCGGGGAAGTAGTTGTTTTCTGTTGTACATTCACAAAAATTAACTTCATTTTCATTGTGGATTTTTCAGTTCACAGAAAAATCTTTCTATTCAATATTCAATTGAGAATGTTTCCCTTTTCAACATGAATACCCCACAAGAGGTTATCTTGAACGATGGAAGATAGTGACTGAAGTTTATCTTTCAGTCGCAGATAATTCCACATCTGATTTCATGAACATCCTGTTCATATTTTCAAACAAATCAATCTATCATACCCCATGACAGGTTTTAATGTCAAAAAAACACTAATTTCAAAGTGTCTCTCCAAAATAATTGTTTCTAACTTTTTTCCATCTTTGCAAAGTGAGATTGCTTCTGGAAGATGTGTTTCCCATTTCTTCCGGTCTTCCTGATGATCGTGGAAGCGTGAAATAGATTTTCGTTGAAAAAAATGTATTAAAGACCTAGTGAACGCGATGCCTCTCTTGCGTCAATGTTACATATGATTTCTGGTGAGTACTCTTTTTTGGAAAACATTATTTTTTGCCTCATTCATCTATATGAGTTCTTAATTAGGACTGGAATAGAAAATCAAATAACTTTCTGAATGAAAATGCAAATTTTCAATTTCAGATTTTTTTTTTGAGTTAGGGTCCTTTCAGAATATCTATCAGATGTAGTTCAATGTCCAGCGTGGCTTTAGCCGGGGAAGTAGTTGTTTTCTGTTAGACATTCACAAAATTCAACTTCATTTTCATCGTGGATTTTTCAATTCACAGAAAAATCTTTCTATTCAATTTTCAATTGAGAATGTTTCCCTTTTCAACATGAATACCCCACAATAGGTTATCTTGAACGGTGGAAGATAGTGACTAAAGTTTATCTTTCAGTCGCGGATGATTCCACATCGGATTTTATGAACATCCTGTTTATATTTTCAAACAAATCTATTAAAAATGATCTTTTAACTTTAGGCCATAATATTTAAAAAAATAATAATATTGATATAAACTATGGAAATCTTTTCCAAATTTTTGATAGGCACTGTTTCAAAAGAAAAATTTGTTTTTTTAATAATGATAAACCATGGTTTAATGCAGAAATTTCCACATTAATTGAAATCAGAGATGCATTTCATTACAAGATGAAGAAAAATCCCTTTAATGTATATTTTTTTAAAACCTATGATTATTATAACAAACTTGTAAAAAAAACTTTAAGAAAAACAAAAATGAAATTTTATGAAAATGAATTCAATATAACAATCTGACTCCAAAATATATGTGGAAATCGATAAATAAAGTTCTTTACAATAAAATACAACAAATATCAGATAGCCACTACATATTAAACAACAAGAAAATTGAAGAAAAAACAGAAATATGTGAACATTTTAATGAACATTTTGTTACAATTGCAGAAAACATATTGGTAACATTACTAATATTGAAGATGATTATATAAATATAGTTTTGTAGCTTCTATATTTCTGGTACCAACGACTAGCCAAGAAATTGAAGAAATCAAGTAACTTAGATTCTAGAAAATCACCTGGTTTTGATGATTTGAATGTACATATTGTTAAAAAGGTACAATCAGAATTATCACCCATTCTCAGTGTACTAATAAATAAATCTTTTGAGAGTGGAAAACTACCAGAAAATATAAAAATTGACAAAGTTATACCTATTTTCAAAAATGGTAAAAAATATGATCCCAATAATTATAGACCAATATATCAATTCATGTTCTTGCTAAAATTTTTGAAAATGCTTTTCACACAGTATGGCTTTAGTAAACACAGTGATACAGAGTCTGCAATATTAGATGTCACAACAGATATCCAATTACAAATAGATGAAAATAAAAAATGTGGACTTCTTTCACTGGACCTACGTAATGCTTTTGAATACTATTAATCATAAAATTTTATTGAAAAAATTATATGAAATAGGAATATGTGGAGTGGTTCATAACTGGTTTAAAAATTATTTATATGGAAGGAACAATATGTTCATCTTGGAGATCATAATAGTTCCTTCAGAGATATATCTTGTGGGGTACCTCAAGGATATATATTAAGACCATTACTCTTTCTGATTTATATAAAGTCGGCTTCACAATTGAAATTAAGCGGATCATTAAATTTTTTGCGGATGATACTACATTAATTTACAATAGTTATGACTTCCATCAAAATTCATATGAAAAACGATTTGAAAATAATTTCACATTGGCTAGATGTGCCTGAGCTAACATTAAACATTGAAAAATCTTCGTTTTATGTTTATAACTAAAACCAAACTTACAGATGTTCAAAATCATACAATTAAATTCGGCTCTAATCTCAAATATTCCACAACAATTGAATTCCTTAGACTATATCTAGTTGAAACTCTTTCTTTCAGTAAATATATAGAAAATTTAAGACATCACCTATCACCTATGGTTGGAATTCTATTCAGGATTCGAGACCATCTTCCTTTGAAATATTTATAATTTTTTTTTTGTATTCAAAATTACAATATACCTTATATCAGTCTGGCGAACTGCAAATCAAAATATTATAAAACCATCCCAAGTACGTAATACAGAACAGAATAATAAAATGTATATTCAGATACCAGTACCTTGAACCACCAATAAACTTATATAAACCCAATAAATTACTCAATATCAGAAAATTATATATTTCAAAATCTGCTGTTTAATCCATTCTATAAAAAATTATGCTAAACATTCTAACCTCACATTTACACAAATTGACTATATCCATGACTTTAATACTCGTCACTGTAAAAATTGATGTACTATTCTGATAAAATCAAACTTTGGTCGAAAAAATGCGTTTCAATAGACTTTTCAAAATTTATTTGAAAAAATATTGGATCTCTTGATAATTTATTCATTTTATTTTGAAAACATAATATAAAAAAAATTAATAAGAGAAATATATTTTTTTTATTGATAATCCCATAATTGTTTCCATAAAATAATTCATACCCTTGTTTAAAAATATGCTATTTATTATCTATCATTGTATCCCTAATATATATTCAATTGTATTATTTCTTGGGACGAATAAAGTTGTTATTATTATTATATTCGCCAAAGTTTAGTTAATATAATAACTTCCTTCTCACGTGGATGACGACGAGTTTTTCTCCCTCAATCTTTTTTAGTCTTCTGTAGCAATATTGGCTAAAAAGTTAAAAATAAAATTATAGTTTGAAAAAACTAAAAAAACACGCAATAAGGACTAAAAAGTTGAAAATAATAGGAATAAAGTAATTGCCAATATATTTTTTTTTATTTAAAAAAGCGTGGGTTTGCTCTTCACTCACTTTCCATAATGATATTAAGATAACTGATATCGAGCCCCTCACGCTTTTTCACATAAATGAATTTTTTTTTGGTCAATGACTTTATTCTTATTATTTTCAACTTTTAGTCCTTATTGCCACAAATGCGTATTTTTTTGTTTTTTTCAAACTATAATTTTATTATTCTTTGTCATTTTGTTTTTCCATCAGTCCATCACGGTATCACAAAATTCAAAAATTTTCCTAAGTTGTTTGTACTTTATAACAATGGTATCCTTTCCTTTTCAAAATATTCTGAACAGTTCTCTCATTCATTTTAATTTATTTTGACGCTTTCCATCAATTGGCTTTACACGTAGTTCATTCATATTTCTGCATTTCCGGTAGTTTGAACACATCCATATTTCTCTGTTGTACATTTTAGAATTTGCAAGAAATTATTTCCTTTTCAATCATTATGAGCTCATTTTACATTCACACTTTACATATTGTGATTATGCCTGAGCCTGAAAGCTGCAATCTAAATTGTGTTATGGCTCGAGTGCACATTCTATAGTGGTCTCGTTGAATAGCTGATTATTCAGTACGTATATCTGCTATATGTTGTGCTGTTCCACTGGCTCGAATACCTCTCATTCTAACCCAAAGTCAATACCAATTTTCAAAAATAATGGATCAAAGGAAGATGTAACTAAAAACCGAAATGTTTGACTGCAGAGTCAAATAGCAAAAATCATTGACATGGCATATAATATTCGTATCAACAAATTCTCAAGTCACCACAACATATTATTTAATTGTCAAAACGGTTTCAGACAAAACAAATCAACATCAACCGCAATAGGCGATTTGTGTACAGACATATATGACTCTCTCAACACTAAATAAAATATTGCTCTTTACTTCGACCTGGGTAGAGCGTTTGATACAGTTGTCCATAGTCTTCTACTGGACGAACTGTATCGAATTGGTGTACGAGGAGTGGCAAATGATTGGGTGGCATCCTATCTCAGAGAAAGGAATCAAATTGTAGTATTAGATCGAAATAGGTCGACAGGAAAATACTGGTGTCCCTCAAGGTTCAATTGTGGGACCTGTTTCATTCATAGTTTTTGTCAATGACATAGTATACTCATGTCCCAATGCACAAAAAATTATCATGTACGCTGATGATACTAATATTCTCGTATCAGAAAACAAATTAGAAAATGCTGTAATTAGAGCAAGCATCTGTGGCAATGACTTTCATGAATGGTGTTCGTTTAATGGACTATTAATTAATTTATCAAAAACATTCTTTATGGTATTTACAACAAAAAATATAAATCACGACATCAATGTTTCCGTACAAATTCTATAAAATTTCTAGGTGCCAAAATAGATCAGAAAATGGCATGGGAACCTCACAAAGATTGAGTACAATTTGCTTTATTATCAGGCAACTGAAGAGCACAATATCACTAGTCACACTCAAACTGGCTTATTTTGGACTAGTACAATCTGTGTTGAGCTATGGACTGGTCTTCTGGGCAAATTCAGTGCATATTAATAAAGTTTTCATCATGCAAAAAAAATTATCAGGCGCATGGCTGGTGTACCTCGTGGAACCTCCTGTAGAAACTTATTCACGCAACTTTCAATTTTAATGATTCCTTCAGTGTTCATACTTTTGGTTATCATTAAGGTCAAAAAAGAAGAAAATAGCCTACGTAAAAGATGTGATCTACCCAAATACAGTATGAGAAATAGTAAGAACATCCACCAGCCATACTAACGATTGAGCATTGGTTAGAACTCTCACATATACTAAGGAATTAAATGTTATAACAGATTTATGAGCATATTCCCCCACTTAGTCTCAGTGAGCTTAAATGTGTTGAAGGATAATTTGACCCAATATTTGACAAATCAAGCATTCTACTCCATTCGAGAGTTTTTAGACGCTAAATCTTAGATGATTTTAAAACAATCATACCGGGTGGTCCACTACGACTATCCACCCTTAATAACTCCCAGAAAAATTATTTTACAAAAAATCGCCGAGACACATCGATTTTTGTTTGGTGGGGGACACCATTTGACGAGAAAAAGATACTTCAACCCCCTACTCCCCAGAGCAACCCCCTCTATAATTTTAATAGGGAATGAGGGTCGTGTCATACATCATTGTGAAGGTAATTCAATTCGAATACTAGCAGTGCAACATTTTCTGAATTTTGATGAGGCGTTCTCGATATATTCAAGTTCAAATATTCAAAATGATGTTATGAGCACTCCTTATCAAGTATTTTAAATATAGCCATATGTAAACTGAAACTGAAGAATGCCAATAAAATAAATCAATTTTCGTTCGAAATAAAAAACGGTCGCATTAATAGTAAAATTTATATGACAACTCATAAAGTCGATACTTCCTCTATCATTTGTGTCGGCACCTCAATCGAAATTCCAACCATATTTTCAGACATTCATAACTAATAGTACGCCGGGACAGATGAATGACCCGCGGTCTTTTGGAAGCGATAATAGGCTTGGTGATATATCATGGCGGCGTGTCAACTCAAACGGGGTACCCGCCGACTCATTAAATATAATTTTATTGATTTAGGGCGGCATCGTTTGAATACCAACACTATATATATAAGATTCTCCATACTAGAACTCTCTCCTCTTTTCATTCAGAATCCAGTTGTCGAACGAGTCAGTCAGTACAGAGCTAGTTCTGCTTCGTTATGAAGCAGATAAAAGTAAAGTTTAATTAGAGAAGATGCAGTCTCATCTTCCTACGCGAAATAAGCGTAGACTCCGTAGAGTTTATCTGAAGTAGCAAATTAATCAACCATATGCAGAATCATTGTGAAAGTGTAATTCATCAGAAATCATCTCAGTAATAACTAAATAAATGGAATTAATATTTATCAAGAAGCTGAATAATCATATTACAACAAGTGAACGCGTAATATAATTCGGAAATAAAACGGAATAATTAAGTCTTAATTAAAATATTGTGAATTACTTCAGTGGAGGGTAAGAAATCAAACTTTTTATTTGGCAAGGTATATATGTATAGTGTAATAAAAATTTTTTAAAAAAAAAATTATTATCAATTGTTTAAAATAACTGAAGAACAGTTATTTTAATTGTCAGCACATATTGTTTCTCATTTTAAATTATTGTTTATTCAATCTCATTTTGACTTTCTATACATTTTCTCAGTAAATTATACCAGGTGTATCAATAGTTGTTTTTATATTTTAGAAAATACATATATATATATTATTACAAGTCCTAATTGTATTATTATTCCGAAACAATCTGAAATTTGGTCATTGTACTGTCAAATTAAGTCCCCGGCTTCATTACATACTGGGAGAAACAAGATCTCAAGCCGCTCTGGGAAATTGTTCCGTTATTGGTCAATAGACTGATAACCCTCAGTATGGTTAAGGCATAGCTAAGTTAACAAAAACTAACGAGCAGCTATGATAATGATCGCTATTATTGTCTTCCAGACAGTAGTACAATTCAGTCGTAATTATCCACCGATTGTCTTATTTTATTTGCTCACCGAGTACACGTTTCAGTTTCTTGTTGTCAACATGATTGTCAAAGAAGAAATACTAATCCCTGAGAACAATTTATTTGTGAAATGGCGATAGTGTAGAATCGAAAAGCGATGGTTTACACAAAAGACGAGAGAAAGTTGAAATGATTTTTATTTTTGCTGCTCAAAATGAGTGTGCACAAGCAACAACTCGGATCTTCAATGGGAGATACGAAAACAGAAACGTAACTCACAAGTGAGTATTAGGAAAAATGGTTATAGAAAAAGGTTTTGGTATTTTTTGATCGTTGTAGATATATCTTGGATCTTGTGTGAAATTCCGTGAGACTGGACCAGTCGCCAATAAAAAAAGAATATGATGGCATCTGTAACAAACGAGATCAATCAAATAGAAGTTTTAGGACAAGTTGCAGTTTGTTTACACGGCAACTCAGTAGCATAACAGGTATATCGAGAACTTCCATAATGAGGGTGCTAAAATTGCACAAATTTCATCCGTATAAGTTGCATCTTCACCATGAACTGAATGAGGATGACTACGACAGACGATCTGAATTTTTCGAAAATGTAACAAGAATGATACAGAGGAACCACGGATTCATTAAGCGTATTTGCTTCAGTGACGAGTGTTCATTTTTTTTGAACGGGCTAGTGAACAGAACAACTTCCGCTTTCGGAGTCAGAACAACCCCCACCTAGTTAGAGAAGAGCAGACACAATGGCCTCAAAAGTTGAATGTGTGAGCAGGGATTCTGGGTAATAAAATCATTTGCCTAATATTTATCCAAGGTGATTTAAATGGTGCGGTTTATTTGGATATGCTGCAGAATCTGATTGAACCACTTATTTTGGATGCTGTTAATACGGACTTTGATGATGATGGTAATCCAAATCTATTGGCAGATAACATTTATTTCCAGCAAGATGATGGGGCGCTACCTCATTTCCATTACAGGTGAGAGAATGGCTATCCCAAACTTTTCCAAACAAATGGGTAGGTCGTCGAGTTCCAATAGAATGGCCAGCACGCTCGCCGGACTGGGCACATAATGATTTTTTCCTTTGGGGTAATTTGAAATCCGTTATTTATAAAACTCAACCTACTGACCTGAACGATTTGGAAAGAAGAATTATAACTGAATGCCAGGCAATTACCAGAGAAACAGTTTTAAAGGTGCGGGAGGCATTTGAAAATAGACTCTACTACTGTCTGGGAGTTAATGGCAGTCATTTTGAACATGTTTTGTGAATAATTGTTTGATAATCTATTTCGTATAATTTATTTACTCACAATTCACCATTGTACCATTTAAACTCGAATATTTCGAGCACGCCTTTTTCAAATTCAGAAAATTTTGCACTGCTAGTAGAATTGAGTTACCTTCACAATGATGTAAGACACGACCCTCATTCTCTATTAAAATTATAGAGGGGGTTGCGTAGGGGGTTGAAGTATAACATATCTTCTTCTCGTCACATGGTGTCCTCCTCCAAACAAAAATCGACGTGTCTCGGCGATTTTTTGTAAAATAATTTTTCTGGGAGTTAATGAGGGTGGATAGTCGTAAGTGGACCACCCGGTATGTAATTTTATATTTCAAACTGTATTTTTATGTGTCAAATTGTATGTTTTTCTGAATGTTTTCAAACGCCCTCCTTTTGACTAGTCCAATAAGTTTTACATGTATATATATTTTTTTGAATGTGTGTGTAAAATTTTTGTGATGAATAAATTCTATTCTATTCATTGTAAAACCTCCGCGATTTTATTTCTGAATCCGTAAGTACACAGGAGAGGTACTGAATAAGACAAGTTTAACGTATATATTTATTGCTGCCGTACATGGTACAAATATATTACAAGACCTTATTCTAATATTACATTTTTGAGTTTGCAGAGATAGCAAGCTTTCATCTCGAATTAATTCGAATCGTTAAGCGGCATATTGAATCGTTCAATTTTTTTTAATATTTTAGTATTTTTTCCTTTCCATTCAATAATTTGGCAAATATTTGAAAAAATTAGATTTCAACACGATACAACATTCTGTTTTTGGTTAGTTTTGCTTTTAAATCAGTATCGTAGCATATTAAATCTAATTAATAAATAATGTTCTCCCAATCAATGTACAATGCCAGAATAATCGTAAAGCAGAAAGTCTGTGAAATCGTGATAGTGTATTCATTTTTTCCAGTTGGTATACAACAATGTTGATTTTTTTTACAAGGAATTTTTTAAATTATAAACGTACAAAGTGGGAATCCTATATATTTCTAAGGCATTGTACATCGTTCGAACAAAGTGTTAAAATGAAAGAAAACAATGACGAACTTGCACTTCTGAGTTGCTGAAAACTCCACGTTATTTTATCTTTCATCTTAGCCACTCAAACTTAAAAAATACATAAATTATTTCTGTTTATTCACACTGGGTTGAAATATTGTGTTCCTGGGGGAATTTTATATCCAGGATACGTTGAATTGAGTGCATGTTGTGCAAAAAATGATGTATAATCCCTCTGAGGCCTCTTTGGCCTAAAAACGGGACCTTTAGCCAATTCAAGGCGTAACCTATTTTCCTCATCGGCTTGACTTTTCACATTTTCTGGAGGCCATTTCAGGTCTCCGCGCAGATGCTTTCCACCTTGAATAGAAAGGAAACTATTACTAGTATGAACATTTTCTGCTTCTTCGATCATCTTTTTCTTTACGCCTTCCGGAGGCCATTTCTGGTCTCCCCGCAAGTGTTTTTGACTGACTTTAACTACAACAGGAGAAAAATAAAATACATGTACTGAGTGCTTTGTCAGGTCAGCTGAAGGATTAGTACCATTTCACTATTCTAAAATTATGAATGTAGGCCGGTCAAAATAGAACGGCAATTCACATTGATCACAAACATTTCCTTAGCACTGCCGTATGTTGAGGCATCCAGTGAAGACTATATATAAAAATTTGCACACTCATCCGGTGACCGGAAATTACTCAAATTCGCATAAAACGTTAATTAGCAATATCTCCTTGGACAAAATTGCAAACATTGTGCAAAGGACCCCGCAAAATCCTTATGGAAAATGGCTCTCGGCTAAATTCGCTGAAACTCTGCAAAAAGTATTCGGTATGCTGATCAAAAGTCACAATGGGCACAACCCTCCATTTCCAACCCCAGACCCCCTACAGCCCCCCAAAGTACACTTTCCGGTGTGTTAATGCAATATTTCAATTAATCTTCAAAGCGTTTCCTTTCACTGCCCACCCCTTTCTCCAACCGAATCCAACATTCTACCCTCACCACACCTCGCCCTCACCCCCAGACCCCCACCCAACCCTTCATTAACGCACCAGGCACACTTTCAAGGTTCAAAATTCTTTAATTATTTCATTTCAATCTTTTGAAGCTTAAATATATATATTTATAATTAACACACCCCTCCACACCCCCCATCATTTATGAATGCCCCATTACAAGGTTAAATATTTTTCCATTGGTTTTATATATATATATATATATATATATATATATATATATATTTATATATATTTATACATATACAACTACCCTCACCACACCTCGCCCTCACCCCCAACCCTTCATTAACGCCCCATTACACACTTTCAAGGTTAAACATTCTTTAATTGTTCCATTTCAATCTTTTGAAGCTTTTATTATATATACCATGTAATTTTATATATATATATATATATATATATATATATATATATATATATATTGTAATGTTTTGATATATTGAAAATTCTAATTGTTTTTTATATAGTAAGATAGCTAATAATTTTTGCTATTCTTTGTGAGCCAATTTGATATGATATAAATAGATATTTCTGCCCCTGTATTGTATGCTGTAATAATAATTGCCAGCGAACGTCACTGTTCTCTCGTCACGCTACCAACAATTATTATTTTCCTCACCACGGCTAAGCAACAGTTGGTACGCCCTTATCTCAAGGTGGCCGCTTCAGTTTATTGAATGGTCTTTGGTATGTTATTGATCATTGTGAGAAAACAAACAACAAAATATCATAAAGCAATTATCTCCTTTATTCAGGAAGACTTAAAATACCTGGCCTACGAGAAATAACTTATACTAGGGTGAATCAAACAAATATTCACGGATAATAATAATAAATCAGATCATGGATAGATAAACAGAACCTCACTTTTTCCGTGAGAGTGAAGTTTTCTGTTATTGTTCAAAATAGGGTGACATAAAGTTCTTCGAATGTGAAATATGTTATTTGCGAAATAGTTCAGGACCGGAAGAGCACTATTAAAGTCTTATACCTGGTTGGAACTGTTGGTGTTCTAATTATACCATGAATCAGGATGTCTCCTCTCTCCAATCGCTGTCAGGACTGCAATACCATGAATCAGGAACTATATAGATGCGGAAATCAGCATTTGGATCCGTGGATATGTTATCATTAAGGTAATATTGGTTTTGTTTACCAAATTTTTTTTTTTTTTTATGTTCTGGTTCCCACGAAAAGGGATATCCTGTAATGTTCAGAGAACATCGTGGGAACCAAGGGAAAGAAGGTAGGAGTTGGTGTTCTTCTTAAATTTCTGAAGGTTGTATGCCTCGGGGAACACCTCCCTGGGCAAGAGTTCCAAAGCCTCGCTGTTCGTTGGATGAACGAGTCTTTGGAAAGTGATGTTCTGCAGGTCTCCAAAGTGACCACGAAGGGGTGTGATGACTGAACTTGACGGGTTAATCTCGAAGAGACTGCCAAAGCAGGAACGATTGTTGATATTTCAGAAGAGCATCGCCCATGGAAATATCTATAAAATAGAGACAAATCGCCAACTTTTCTACGGTGTTCCAGACAAGTGAGCGAGTTTGTAAGCGAGGCATCACCGACGAGACGAATTGCCCTTTTTTGGACAGAATCCAATAGCCTCAGGATATGTTTAGGTGCCGCACTCCAAATATGGGAACAGTATTCCAGGACAGGTCGGATCTGTGCCTTATAGATCATAAGCAGCTGACTGGGGTGAAATAGCTCTTGGCACGAAACAAAAACCAAGTTTTGGGATGCACTTTGGCAATGGACCTTACGTGATTTTCCCAGGAAAGGTTATTGCTGATAGTAATACCAAGCATCGATATGGATGACTTTAGTGGTATGGTTACTCCTGACAAAGTTATGTTAGGCACAGTGAGATCGGCTTTTCTAGAGAAAAGACATGCTTGTGTTTTGTTTGCATTGAATTCTACCAAGTTATTAGATCCCCATTCGAGAATTGTTGCTAAGTCCATATTTATATTATTAACATTTCTTCCTCGTTCATTTCTGGTTTCACGGGCTGATATAGGGGCCCTGGAAGAGAAAGCGGTATGGAGGGTACTATCATCGGCAAAGCTGTGTACTGGACATGAAGTTGCTTTCAACAGGTCGTTGATGTGAAGTAGAAATAGTGTTGGTGCGAGAATAGATCCTTGCGGAACACCAGCATTTATGAGTAGAGTGTCAGATGAAACTCCATCGACAACTACATGGAGAGACCTGTTTGAGAGAAAACTAGCAAGCAGAGAACACAGCTGAGGGGGCAAGCCATAAGACGGAAGCTTGGCGAGGAGTCCCTGGTGCCAAACTCGATCGAACGCCTTGGAGATATCTAATGCCACAGCTAAAGTTTCTCCATACTTTTCAATGATGGGATTATTCCAATTTTCTTTTAGTAAAATCTTTGCGTGGCATCCGCTTGGAAATTTATTTTCGATCTCCCTTGAAGCTTTGTTTTCTATCGCCTAGATACATCTTTTTCTCCTTGTTTTTTCATTTGAATTTTTGAATTGGTGCACTAAATTGTCACTTTTCACTGTTTATATTTATATTGCATAATTTATATATACAATTATTTTTCCACTCTTATCATTATTTACAAATTTCAATAATAATTGCTTCTGATACCATCTCATTGCTACTCTCCCACAATTTCCAATTTTACACCTGACCATCTATTCCCTGATTGGCTATTTTTATAAAGACATTTGCTGTTCTATCATTGGCTACTTTTAGTTAGCCACAATTTCATATACTGTATGTTTCAAATTTATAAATGTGTTGATTACTTTTTATTCCTGAAAATTTTGTAAATTTAGACTTTTTATTGTCTTTTGAGCAATTATGAGTTATAATAATTTTGACGTGTTTTGTCAATAGTTATTTTGACATTTTTATCTATCCATATTCTACCTAGGCTCACAATATACATAGAATTTCAAAAGTTATTCACAAACAAACTCTTGGAACCATTAACCATCTAGTAATTATTCTTTTTGTGGGTTTTTAGTCTTTTAAAATTTACAACTGGCATAACATACCATAACAATATATATATATATATATATATATATATATATATATATATATATATATATTACATAGTATACACATGAAAGATTATAATAAAACCAATTGAAAAATATTTAACCTTGCAATTGTGTAATGGGGCGTTCATGGATGGGGTGGTGGTGCGGGGGGTGAGGGAGGGGTGTGCCTAATGTATACATATATACATATATATAATAAAAGCTTCAAAAGATTGAAATGAAATCATTAAAGAATTTTCAACCTTGAAAGTGTGTAATGGGGTGTTAATGAAGGGTTGGGTGGGGGTGTGGGGGCGAGGGCGAGGTGTGGTGAGGGTAGAATGTTGGATTCGGTTGGAGAAAGGGGTGGGCAGTGAAAGGAAACGCTTTGAAGATTAATTGAAATATTGCTTTAACACACCGGAAAGTGTACTTTGGGAGGCTGTAGGGGGTATGGGGTTGAGAATGGAGGGTTGTGCCCATTGAGACTTTTGATCAGCATACCGAATCCTATCTTTTTGCAGAGTTTCAGCGAATTTAGCCGAGAGCCATTTTCCATAAGGATTTTGCGGGGTCCTTTCAGGTATATTCCCTAACTTCTTTTCCGCATCCCTTGTAAAATTTTCACTTATAATACCACAAGAGCTTCAAAATTATCGGGTATTTCCCGATAGGTTCGTTGCAAACAAATTAAGGAGTCAAGTTTTTCAGGTTAAAAAATCACGAGCGCGAAGCGCGAGTGATTTTTCCTGAAAAACTTGACGACTTTATTTGTTTGCAGGAACCTGAGGGAAATGCCAGATAATTTTGAAGCTCTGTGGTATTCGGGATTATTTTCCGTCCCAAAAAAGTAGTAAATTGGTTCCAAACTGTTTTTTGCCTTCTCCGTATTAATGGGAACATTTCCTTTGACTTTTTATCGATGGTGGACAGAGAACAAACTCCAAATCGACTCATTTTCATGCAAAATCTCCAATTGTCACAATTGAATTCAACCTGTCAGTTTGAAGTGTGGTTAATTTGACTGGATCATGTTTTGTTTTTTTATATATGGCAACTACCAGAGAAAATTTTCAAAAAATTATCAGTATAATACCATGTAGGTTGTACCACGTGACGTCGAATGGTGCAATTCTATTGGTCGATATTTGGGTCGGAAAAATAATCACTTATAATACCACAAGAGCTTCAAAATTATCGGGTATTTCCCGATAGGTTCGTTGCAAACAAATTAAGGAGTCAAGTTTTTCAGGTTAAAAAATCACGAGCGCGAAGCGCGAGTGATTTTTCCTGAAAAACTTGACGACTTTATTTGTTTGCAGGGAACCTTGAGGGAAATGCCAGATAATTTTGAGCTCGTGGTATTCGGGGATTATTTTCCGTCCCAAAAAGTAGTAAATTGGTTCCAAACTGTTTTTTGCCTTCTCCGTATTAATGGGAACATTTCCTTTGACTTTTTATCGATGGTGGACAGAGAACAAACTCCAAATCGACTCATTTTCATGCAAAATCTCCAATTGTCACAATTGAATTCAACCTGTCAGTTTGAAGTGTGGTTAATTTGACTGGATCATGTTTTGTTTTTATATATGGCAACTACCAGAGAAAATTTTCAAAAATTATCAGTATAATACCATGTAGGTTTGTACACGTGACGTCGAATGGTGCAATTCTATTGGTCGATATTTGGGTCGGAAAAATAATCACTTATAATATACAGAGCTTCAAAATTATCGGGTATTTCCCGATAGTTCGTTGCAAACAATTAGAGTCAAGTTTTTCAGGTTAAAATCACGAGCGCGAAGCGCGAGTGATTTTTCCTGAAAACTTGACGACTTTATTTGTTTGCAGGAACCTGAGGGAAATGCAGATAATTTTGAAGCTCGTGTGGTATCTGGGATTATTTTTCCGTCCCAAAAAAGTAGTAAATTGGTTCCAAACTGTTTTTTTGCCTTCTCCGTATTAATGGGAACATTTCCTTTGACTTTTTATCGATGGTGGACAGAGAACAAACTCCAAATCGACTCATTTTCATGCAAAATCTCCAATTGTCACAATTGAATTCAACCTGTCAGTTTGAAGTGTGGTTAATTTGACTGGATCATGTTTTGTTTTTATATATGGCAACTACCAGAGAAAATTTTCAAAAATTATCAGTATAATACCATGTAGGTTGTACCACGTGACGTCGAATGGTGCAATTCTATTGGTCGATATTTGGGTCGGAAAATAATCACTTATAATACAAAGAGCTTCAAATTATGGGGTATTTCCCGATAGGTTCGTTGCAAACAAATTAGAGTCAAGTTTTCAGGTTAAAATCACGAGCGCGAAGCGCGAGTGATTTTCCTGAAAACTTGACGACTTTATTTGTTTGCAGGAACCTTGAGGAAATGCCAGATAATTTTGAAGCTCGTGTGGTATTCGGGATTATTTTTCCGTCCCAAAAAAGTAGTAAATTGGTTCCAAACTGTTTTTTTTGCCTTCTCCGTATTAATGGGAACATTTCCTTTGACTTTTTTATCGATGGTGGACAGAGAACAAACTCCAAATCGACTCATTTTCATGCAAAATCTCCAATTGTCACAATTGAATTCAACCTGTCAGTTTGAAGTGTGGTTAATTTGACTGGATCATGTTTTGTTTTTTATATATAGCAACTACCAGAGAAAATTTTCAAAAAATTATCAGTATAATACCATGTAGGTTGTACCACGTGACGTCGAATGGTGCAATTCTATTGGTCGATATTTGGGTCGGAAAAATAATCACATGCAATTTTCAACCGAAAATACGAATAATCCTTGATTACGTTGTAATTAGCGCTAATTCTGGTTACAAAATTGAAAACATTGTGCAAATTTGTGGTGAAATTATGGTTCCGTCACCCCTAAAATGCTTTGAATTTGCAAACTTGTCATGTGTACGGAACATCAAAAAATTATGGATAACGCTAAAAACAGTCTCAGGGGCAAAGTTTCAGGGGTCACGAAATTGCAAACAATGTTTTCGTGCTTTGCAAACTTTGGTGGCATAGTTTCAAGTCGCCAATTAAGCTTCTCAGTATCCCGGAAGATGACGGAAATGAACATTATTGTTGGCAGGGTTCTTATTATTAGGACGGGGTTACGAAATAAGTGAGCATTTGGACAAGGGGGTGACTGAAGAAAGGGAGAGGCTACGTCATTGGAGGGAAATTAAGTTGGCTATACTGCATTTGGTAATTTTGGTTATATTTGCATCAATGATAATAACACGGCAGTGTCACGGAGATTATTCATTGTTTATCTTTGGGAAATTTCTGATTCCGAGTGATTATTGTTTGCTTCTCGTATGTTTAATGTATTTTATTCTTAGTTCATTACTTTTTGTTTGTATTAGAATCATACAGCAAACTTCAGGTGCTCTGTTAAATATTGTGACAACACGTCTACATCCAACTCCGCTGATGGTACATCGAGTTTCCATAGATTCCCCAAGAATCATACAGCAAAGCAGGCATGGATCAATTACTGTAGGAACTCCAAAGACAATATATAAATGATACCAAAATGTATAAAATATACCATTTGCTCATAACATTTGAATTATTTACTTTCCCACCCTTTGAATAGAAACCAAGCAAATTCTAAATCACGCTTTCTTGTAACACCTGAGCTCTAGACTAGTGTCAACATCAGAGTGTGATTTTTATTTTCATTTGACTATTGTTCGAGAATAATTTCTCTAGAGGATGCAATTTCCTCAAATTGTGACAACAGAAATATCAAATTCTTGCATAAAGAAAACTACAACTTTTATCTCGAGTCTTGGTTTATTTGTAACAAATAAACAAAGACACAGTGGAAATTAGACAAAAGTTGTAGTTTTCTCTCTTCAATAATTCAACATGAATTTCCACCAAATGAAGAATCGAACAAGTTGGAAATATTCAAGCTTCGTATTTGAAATACATTTCCACACTAAGCTTTTCAATCTCAGATTATATGATTCTTCCAACTTTTTTGGTGTCTTGTAAAAATTAACGGCACCTTTTTCGTTTTTTGGAAACATCTCCCTTTATATAGAGTTCACATTTTCATCACTATACAGCCACTTTCATATGCTGCATCTATTATAAAGAGACTAACATTCAGAACCTATAGAATATATTGATAACAAATATGTATCAATAACTTTCAATCACACGCACATTTTTCAATTTACTGCATCGCACCGATTGGATTCAACATAACTACTTTCAATGTAAATTCAAACTTGGCGCCTCCCCTCCAATGACGAAACAAGATGCCGGACAAAATCGGTGACATTTCATAACCCCGTCCTAATAATAAGAACCCTGATTGTTAGAAGAAATTTTTGCAAATGCCACAAAATTCCAAACTTTGTGCATTTTTTTCTTAAAGTTCAAACAAACAAGTCTACGTATAAATTTGCAACCCTATAAAATGTCGGGAATGCCGAGCAATAGAATATTTCTCTAGGAAAAACTATGCATACATAATATTTTATCACTATATTTCAACTTCAAGCACATATGAAGCAAATTTGTGAGTTTATGATCTCGCCTATTATCTGTTTTTCAGAGATTTATGAAATAAATCTCGTAAAATGTAAAAGAATTCGAAGTACAGTATTCTCTAATGTAAACTCTAATGTTTTATTGAAAAAAAGGTCAAGATTTTCAAAAAACTTTTATGAAGACTTGATTTAAGTGTTTCAGACTATAGGTAAGTGCTGATTACTCAATTTGAGTAACTCCATTCAAAATTCAGTGTTTTAAACTTGACTTCATGGGTATAAACTTAACAAGAGTGTACAAAACATGCCAAAAGAGTGTCACTCAAAAAAAAATCCAAATTTTACATTACCATATGTAAATCATATAGTAATTCAGACGTTCTGACCAAATGTACATTAAAATTATAACTCAGATGGCTATGATACATGATTTTACCAAATGGTAATATCAAATAATTGTACTGAATGAATTCATTACGTAATATCTACTGACTGATTATCTGTACGTACAAATACTTAATAGTAAAAGACAATGATGTCTTATTAAGTAGTATACAACTTCCTACCTGACTCTCTGAAAACTGAAACTTCCTGTGTGCTATTCAAAAAACAGTTAAAAAAATTCGTAAAGGAAATTGAAAGAAAGGAAATTCATAAAATGATTGAATGAATGAATTTTTTTGATATGAAGAAGGAAATATAATACAAATACTTCAATTATCATGAAAATGAATATGTACCAAAAATCGAAATAACAAAACTGAAACATCTAAATTTTATTGTTATTATTTTACATTTATTTACATCTATTAACATTTAATTACTTTTGCATCATTATTATCATTACTAACATTATTATAATTAATTATAACATTTTATAGCTCGTTCTTTGTACATTGATAATATTTATATTTTATATAGTGTTTTATACTACTTGTTATAATACTTGTTATAGGTTTTACCAAAATATTCACCCACACACAGGGCTTGCCCTCAGTGGGATAACAATTTATTCATCTATACTTCTCTGTACTCTATTTATTGTATTGTCATGTTTATGTTCAATGTTATAATTGTACCATCTGACTTTATCTGTGAATCGGAATGATGAATAAATATTATTATTATTATTATTTTCAGATAGAAAACCATCAAGTAGAACTATGTGTTGGAACTATACAGTGTTATCATCTGATATAACCATTCGATGGAATCGTCTAATTTCACTATCGGGTATCATGAAAATGACGATATAACTTGACAATTCACTTAGAAGGACAAAAAAATTACCGGCTTCGGTAATTTGGTCCTTGAATAATTATCCTCTGATAATAAAAGACGATTCCACCAGATCGGGTACAAATATTGAGCGAAAATTGCAAAAAGATTAACATTTCGCGAAAATCGCCTTAATTGATAATATTCTATTGCCCTGCTTTGCCGACGTTTTATGGGTTTGCAAATTTATAGATAGACTTGTTTGCCATTCCAGAACATTCAAAGAAAAAATTGCACAAAGTTTGGAATTTTGTGTCATCCGCGAAATCGACTTAATTGATAATATTCTATTGCCCGGTTTTCCCGACATTTTATAGGATTGCAAATTTATACGTAGACTTGTTTGCCATAGCAGAACTTTGAGGAAAAAATGCACAAAGTTTGGAATTTTGTGGCTTTTGCGAAAATTGCTTCTAACAATAATGTTCATTTCCGCCATCTTCCGCGATACTGAAAAAAGGTGCAAACTCAATTGGCGACTTAAAATTATGCCACCAAAGTTTGCAAAGCACGAAAACATTGTTTGCAATTTCGTGACCCCTAAAACTTTGCCCCTGACACTGTTTTTAGCGTTATCCATAATTTTTGGATGTTCCGTACACATGAAAAGTTTCAAATTTAAAGCATTTTAGGGGTGACGGAACCATGATTTTACCACAAATTTGCACAATGTTTAAATTTTGTAACCAGAATAGCGCTAATTACAACGTAATCAAGGATTATTTGTATTTCCGGTTGAAAATTGCGTGTGCAAATTTTACAAGGGATGTAGAAAAGAAGTTAGGGAATATACACAATTTTTACAATTTTGTCCAAGGAGATATTGCTAATTAAGGTTTTATGCGAATTTGAGATATTTTCGGTTACCGGATGAGTGTGTAAATTTTTATATTTAGTCTTTACTGGATGCCTCAACATCCGGCAGGGCTAAAGAAATGTTTGTAATTATTGTGAATTGGTGGTCTATTTTGACTGGCATAATGGTGAATATTAGATACACATGAATACATGGACTACAGCCGGGGGAGCATGGAAATCAGCCAGATCTAGATGTAGGAAGGCGTAACGGGGGGCAGGATCGAGTTATTTTTACAATGAAATGCAAAGGGTGTATATGATAGCAAAGGGCGGAACAAAGTGGACATGGGCGAAAACCTTATATTATTTTAAAATCTTTGAATATTAGTCGGTTCAAAAGCACCTAATCGTGGAGTTTTCAATATAGTTTTTTTTATAAAACAATGATTTTTCTCTATTTAAAAAAAGAACATAAAGGAACATATTAAGGTGACGTGACAGTGCCATGATCGGCCCGTGATTTTACCGACGAGGTTGAAAATATTTTTCCAGGGATATGGAGGGTGTTGTTCATACTCGCCCGGCACGCGACAGTGCAAATAAACATCAATATGAGATTAAGCTGGTGGAAAATCGGGACGGTCACGGCACTGCCACGTCACTGATGTGTGTAAATCCTTTAAAAACCGGTACTTTGAGGATCTTTGGAAAGCTGCATCTCATTAAATTTTCAGTTTTCCATTTTTTTTATATGCTTCACCATGAAAATTCCTACGACGGCGTATTGGCGCCATCCTACCAGTATTTTTTTTTATTGAAATCTCAAAATGTTGCCTTTTTTTCTCAAAATTTTGGGATTTTTTCTCAAAATTTTGACTTTTATTCTTAAAATTTTGAGATTAAAAAAAAAAAATTCGACTCTTTTCTCAGAATTTTGAGATTTTTTCTTAATTTTTTCAAAATTTCGAGAAAATATCTCAGAATTTTGAGAAAAAAAGTCAAAATTTTTAGAATTCAATGAAAAAAGATACTGGTAGGAGGCCACCAATACGCCGCCGCGTAAATTCCTAAGGGTCTTGAAGGAATGGTTTTGGAGATATCGCGATATTGAATATGTAATAAAAAATTTACCCCGTTTGGTGGACCAAAAAGTTAAAACTAGAATCTTATTTTTGTTTTCAAAACCGACTTCTTTGCAGAGTATGCCTCTAGAGCATTCACAATGAAAATTGCTTGCAGATTTTTCAAAAATAGTGACACGACTAGTCGTTATTTTAAGGATCCCATGCTTTGAAATGAAAAAAAAGAAATATTATAGTACCTATATGCTAGAGTTATGTTTCTCATAGACTGTTTGACTTATAAGTGGGAATTTTTTAAATTACAAAATACAAATATTCCGTTGTACATGTGCGATAATCATATTGGTTGCACTTGGAATCGTTGAGTAAAACAGCATACAAGGTTGGTCAAAAAATATAAAAATTATACAAGAGTAAAGTCCCTTATTTCAGAAAATTGAGCAAAATGTTATTGAAAAAAGTTGTTTAGAATTGAATGTTATGCCTGAATACCCAAGCAGATTTTTGTAAACAAGTAATTTCCCTTTTTTATAGTCAGCCAAAACACTTTCATGCATTAACTATTCAAAATCAAATCAATTTCCCATAAATGTGTTCAAATTCAAGAATATTTGTAAAATTATCTTAGTTTTTGAATTTTTTATGGAATCACAAATTTCTTGTTTGTTGCAACGATATTATACACGACTATAAAATTTGGCAAATATTGTTTTTAACAAGGTAATAATGATAATATGCATATTAAAAAACTCTAATTTAAAGTGCATTTTTTATTTTAAATGTTTTTTAAAAAACTGTACAAATTAATCGACAAATGAAATCTTACTAAAATAATCGCGGATTCCCGAGGTCTGTGGCCTACACATTTATCTTCCAGCGCACCTTCTGACGGTCGGGCTTTCGCTTTGCCGACAACAATCGAATTTTCCAGGTAAAATATTTCGTGGACCGTGGCATGTTGCTCGTCCTCTTAGACTAACAGTTTTGTGATGAATAAATCCTTAATCGTTTAGAAAGGTAATATCACTACAATATTACGATCTACTCTTAGTGAATTTCCTGATGGGACAATTGGATGCATTGAACAAGAAGGTGGGGTATACAGAGACGCTTCGATAATTTTTTTTACACATAACTTTTGTTTTGCATTTTAAATATGTTCTGAGCAGATACAAATTGGGAAAACCATCAGCACCACATTCAAATACGTTTCAAAACATTGTATCATTGCTTTTGAGATTTGGGTGCGTTTAGTGCATACATTATGGATACATTGTTTTGTTAATACTAATTAATAATAATGTTTACTTTTAACCCTCATTTGTTTTTTTTTCATGGGTATCCACGATAATTTTAATAGGATTTCATGTGTGTCGATTTATTAGTACAGTTTTTTAATAGACATTTAAAATAAAAAATTTAGACTTTTTTTTTATATTAGAGTTTTTTAATATGTATATTATCATTACCACACATCTATATGAAACTATATATATATATATATATATATATATATATATATATATATATATATATATATGTCATACCACAATTACAGTTTGGAGCGTTTTCTGAGATATATTTTCTCTTTTTGAAGTAATTTTCTTTATTATACAGGAATAATTTGAAAAAATTATCACAATCATCCAATTCGATGCTAACGTAAAGACTCTCTTGATTTTACTTTTCATGGAAACTCCATTTAATTGAACAGTCGACTGTATCTCACATATTTTCAATTTTGTAAAATAAAATGAATTTTTTTTTGGATTATCATAAATTATGTAATTTAAAAAATAATAAAGCAAACAAAAGACACTCACTTCAATAAATGATATTCACTACATTGGGTTTACAAAACCACGTGTTTCGCTATACAATAACTCCTTCAGACGGAGAAACACGTCGTTGTTTTATAAACCTAATTCAATGAAAATCATTGTTTTAGTATGGATTGTCATCATTTAGGGAAAAGGGGAGAACACGTGAGAATTACCTTTTAGGGTCGCCGTGGCTGGTTGAGAAGTAAAAACTGGCGGAGGAGCCTGGCTCACTGGAGCTACTGGTCGGAGGGTGATTATAGATGGAGGAGGCTCTACTGGCTTGATTGCCTATAATTCAATGATTATCAAACATCAATCAACGTACATTTGAAGCTTTCGAAAAAGCAGTAACATGTTATTGGTAAAGAAGAAGACGAAAATATAGTCGAATTAGATAAGGTTGATTAAATGTTGATCAAGTGATTAAATATTATTTTGAAGAAATTGGAATGAATTTTTTCTCAGTATTCGGAGAGATATTTTAGTAACTGTGTGAGCAGAAATACTGATCAATTTGCACATTATATTGACGTTATATACAACTTCCTCTTTACCAAAAATCATGTTTTCTAGCTTTGCTACATAATCATAAAAGTAAATGATAGAATATATAAAAAGTTTCACGTCGAATTTTAGGACTAGTAGAGTGATTTGCATTCAGACAATTTTTGTTACACCACATTTTTAATCATTTCAAAGAAGGAAACAAGCTCAGAAACATGCCACTAAGCCTTTGGTATGTGGACCTGTTCAATCGTTCCTGAGAAACTATCTTTGAAGTTCCTCAACTTTTTGTCGCTCAAAGTGGACCAATAATGTGATAACACGATATTTGATTGAAACCTCCACAAATATAAAATCCGTTTAAGGTACCTGAAGGTATAAGGCCAACCTAACCGAAAACTTTTATTAAAAAAAAACAAAATCTGCTACTGCAGAAAATAATGCCCATGCTATTAATATTAACAAAACACAGCAAAAATAAAAAATGCTAACAATATTTTATTTATGGCATACACTCTGGATATAAGAACTCATCGTCTTCATCAGCTGACGACAACTGATAACCTTACACATTCATCGTGGACCCAGAATCCACAATGAGCACATCTCATATGAGCCACAAAGTCCATATAATACATTCCCATGTTTCGTCATTTTGACTTCACGGAAAATAAAGCCCGGGCTAAGATGCCTAAAAACACTGGTATATTCACTGATTCGATTTTGTTTAGAATTTTTGGGGGACAACAAATGAAAAAGGTTAAATTCTGCTTAGAACTTCATTAGTAGATGGCGCGGTTAAGGAATGTTTGTTGTTTGTGTCACGCAAAATGTCAAACTTCAAACCTATGAAATTTTCTTTTTCTGTCAACATTACTTCATGCAAAAAATTGTGAATGAATCGTTTCCAAAGATTATAGTTCTACGAACAAGATCCCGCTCAGAACAGTTGGCGCGAAAATGAGATGAAATCCTCGAAACTTACTACAATGTTTACATCTGTCTGTCAAAAATAAGATCATGGAATTTTCCACGAAGTAATGAGAAAAGGTAGGAGAGTGGACTGATGTCTAAAGATGATGAATTGACTTGAAAATTGAGGGGGTTGGAAAATGTCCCCGATGACATTGTTCCATTAAACTTTCCGATACAAACTATTACCAAGACATTCACTGCCCATCTCTGCCAGACTATTACCTCTCTAACAACCTTCTGATATGAATAAAATCAGAGAGCTCATTGTAGATATCATAAAATATTTCACAACGAATTGACATAACCTTAAAGGCGACAAAAGCACAATCACAGAACGGATCAGAGACACAAATTACAAAAACACCCTGTGTGGTCTGTAATTGCAGTTTACTGAATTATGACAAGAAACGACATCGGCGCCATCTGAAACTCTAGATAACTCCCTTTATCAAGTGGGCTGGTGTCCCCCAGTTTGTCCCAATATTTTACAGGTATAGGTGAATACACCATGGTTTTTAGACATCTTAGCACGGGCTTTATTACCTGTCACGTTGAATTTTTCTGTCATAAAAGCAAACATAATTTTTTTTTCATAAAATGTATTTATTATTCTATTTATTGCAGCCATAATCTGAAGAAAATGTTCTTTTAAACATGCCAGAAAATATCACCATCAGAATTGATTTAGATTACTACTGAAATTATTACCTGTTATTTATTCTCCCCAAAATTTTAGAAAACAAAACAATTATAATACTTTTGAAAACCAAATAAAAGGTTTATACAATCGTTGTAATTTTGGTATTTTTGATGTGCAGAAATTGTATATTATGCAACGAAGGCGAGTCTCGTAAACCGTGTGCGAATGTATTAATAGCCATAACATCATCGTTGCATACACTATTTTTTCTACCACCAATAAATAATAAAATAAAACCAAGAATTTCTGGTGGTGTACAAGATAATTCTTCACTGCTCGACATACTTATAGATACTTTTGACGCGTTGTGATTAAATGTCAGTTAAATTAAATGTCAAACAAGTATGTAGAAGCATACCACTTCATTATCCCCAAGTACGTGTTTCTATAGGCAAAATTCGTTTCATAATGAAAAGTATCTACGTGTTTTTATTGGCCAAAATCTGTTTCGAAATGAAAATCCGTGTTAAAATGGACAATAGTAATAATCGGTAGCAGATATTTAATTCACTTATTATAATACGGGAGTAGAAAAATTATTATTACAGTTTTTTTATTTCGCAGAAAATAAAGCCCGGGCTTTATTACCTGGCATGTTCAATATTTTTAATTTGGAGTTTATAAAAGCAAAAATAAGAAATTGATCATAAAATATATAGATAACTACTTACAAGGTTCATATATCATCCCCATATACACACAACAACAAAATATTACATTAAACAGGTTTAATTACTCACCCAAATATTGTTTTTGTTAAGGAGAGTTTATACAGCAAATAAAATAAAGGAACAAAATGAGAAAATAAATGTGCACAGCACTATGAAAGCGTTTAAACAAGAAATAAGATAAAATAAGAAATAAGAATAAGAACAAAAGATGGTCAACTTTGGCGCCATCTTACCAGAATCTTTTTTTATTCGATTCTCAAAATTTTACTTTTATTCTCAAAATGTTGAGAAAAATCAAAATTAAAAAAAAAAAAAATTTTGGGAAAAAAGTCAAAATTTTGAAAATAAAAAAGTAAAAATTATGAGAAAAAAAGTCAAAATTTTGGGAAAAAACTCAAAATTTTGAGTATAAAAGTCGCAATTTTGAGAAAAAATCTCTAAATGATGAGAACAAAAGTCAAAATTTTGAGAAAAAAATCTCAACATTTTTAGAATAAAAGAGTAAAAATTTTGAGATTTCAATAAAAAAAGATACTGGTAAGATGGCGCCAATACGCCGTCGTAACTTTCATCTTTTTGTTTTATTTTATTTTGTTTGGAAACTGATAATGCGTATGACCCAAATCTTTTCTGTTCTAAATATTCCGAGTTGACAATCAACCTAATCTGGATACCTGCTCTATCATCATGCCTTCATCCAGTTTACTGATAATATTTTCTAATAGGAAATTAATGATGAAATTTTAAAAATTCAAAATAGAAATGAACTAACGAATCAATATGGAGGTTATGTACTGTAGCCACGGTGGGTAAGGAAAAAGTTAAATTCACTGAACTTGCACAAAACACAAAAGTCATTGTCAAAAAAGCTGCGATTTGATTGGTTCATTCTTATTTCTTATTTTATTTTAGTCATATGTATAAACCAATGTTTTTTGCTCTTATTTCTCATTTTATTTTATGTTATTTCTTATTTTATTTGCTGTATAAACTCTCCTTTAGAACAGGTGCACGAACAAAACTAACGTTACCATAACAAGCCACATGGCGTGGCGGTCGAAAGAATTGTTTTTTACCAGGTCAGGCCCTTGGTACAAGGTTTGTCCGATATTCCAATATTTTTAATTTGGAATATTGCAGTGGGCCTTATTTACTGGTGGGCCTTATTACCCCCCGGTACCTTACAAACAATCGAATCACGATATAAAAAGTTTGTATAATACTCTTCCTCAGTTGTAAACTCGAAAAGATCTTAATTATGTTGCAATGAAACAATATAATAAATAAAAATCTTGTATAGATAAATAGTGCAACGCATTCAGCCATGATTTGTAGAGCATTGAATGCTATTTTTGTGGAGTAATATCGTTTCACGGCATGATTTTTTCAGTTCTTTATCTTCGGCTGTATAAACATGAAAAATCCATCCACATCAGATTGCAGAGCGCTGCGTAACTCGTTTTGTGGCATGGAGCAGTTCAAACTTGGGTACATTTATCAAGTAACATTTCATTTTTCTCTAAAATAATAATTAGGGCTCCATTATTAATTTTTCTATTTTCTCTACATACTATTTCAAATTTTAATAGTTAATAGTAATAGTTTTAATCTTATATTTTCAGGAAGCAGATTTTTTACAAATGAAAAATGAAAGTCGAGTGCAGTGAACTACAGTAGACGCACTGCATAATATATACATTTTCAGATTATGGAAAGTAAAAAACCCAAAAAACATGCCGGGAAAGATTTGTAGAGGTTTCATCTCTTCCACTGGCCCAAAACTATCCAGTAATTCTCAGCTCATCGACCAAAAAATTCATACCTGAGATGGAGCAACTGCTGGTTTAGAGGAGTATTGGGGCGACTGATATTGTGGTTGGGGAGATTGATATTGCGGTTGGGGAGATTGATATTGTGGTTGGGAGCCTGATATTGTGGTTGAGGAGGCTGATTCTGTGGCTGGGAAGACTGATACTGCGGCTGAGGAGCTTGGTACTGGGTTGGGGCAGGTTTGTATTGGTTTTGACCGGGCTGGTACTGCTGACCAAGGTAAGTCTGTTGTGAAACAGGCTGGTGAGCAGATGGAAAGGGTGTTGGGGAAATCTGGTGAGTGGGAGTTGTGGCAGGGGAGTGGACAGGAGCCCAGCCTTTGCTAGGCGTGGAGGGTCTGAAACCCTGGGGGCCCTGGTTGAGTAGGGGAGAGGCCAATGGCGAAGAACCACGTGCCGATACGTCTAGGGGCTTCAGCGGTGAGCGGTGTATCGGGTTAGGGGAGACAGGCCGTTGTTGAGCGGCTGGTTGATTGTTATTCTGTTGAAAGCCAGGTGACTGAGAGGGGTATTGAGGTCCGCCCTGGTGGGAAAAAAAATGTAAATGTTCGAAATTTCTAAGGATTTTCCAATTCAAAAATATATTTTGGAAAAACTCTCGGTCACTAGGTAGCTATATACGTATTTTGAGACCAATGAGGTAGATACCGCTATTAAATTATAATAATAATAATAATAAAGGTCTTTATTATTTTCATGTAATATAAATAGTAATAATATACATAGAAATTGAAATACATACAAACATAAATATTTCATTTAAGTGGTTAAAAAAAAAACAAAGCGATTTCTGAAAATAAAGGGCGAAGTTCATTTTCTGTAGGGAAACAGTAGCTTCACTACGAAAATGTTCTTCCACTTAACCCTAATACAGTGTGCCAAGGAAGACATTGTCGTACGTAACCTGATTGACAATAGAAAATGAGAGAAACGAAGGGATGATTATCTTTATACTCATTAGTTTTTTGAGCCGCGAGGTGAGGGACTGTCTAGACTTGAAGCAAGTAATTCTGAGGTTCTTTATACTTTCAGGAACGGAGTTATATAACTGATAAATTTGGTAAGTATAGGATCGCCTAAATAATTCGGTTTTGAATTTAGGTGGGGATAATAAACCTTTGAATCGAAGATTTAAGTTATGTATATCTGTCCTGAAAGATATTTTGTGGTGCAAATATGCAGGAATTTTAAATAAAACAATTTTGTGATATAGGGTGACTGCGTGGTGAATTCTTCTATTTTGCATACTCAACCATCCAACCATCAATTTATGTGATATTCTCTGATTTCTTCTCACACTATAAATAAGCCTCAAGCAGGAATTCTGCACTTTTTGAATTTTATTTTTATATAAAGTTGTTAAGTTCGGACCATAGACGGAGTCAGCGAAATTGAAATGCGCTAGAACTAATGCTTCACATAGTTTTATTTTGATGTTTCGAGGAAATAAGTGCCTGTTTCCGTAAATCAATTTCAGTGAGCAATATGCACGATTAATCAGTTGATTAACATGTTTTTCGAATCTTAAGTCTCTGTCTATGATAATCCCTAAGTTTTTAGCTTCTTCAACTATATCGATGGATTCATCATTAATTTCTATATTAATAGGGAACTGAATTCTAGCCCTGTTAAACAGAGAACCAAATAACATTACTTTAGATTTAATACAATTTATTAGTAAACAATGTTCAGATGCTAACTTAATAAACGTTGATAGTTCCCTATTAATAGTATCACAAGCATTATCTGCTAATTGTGGAGGAAAATTATAATAGATCTGAGTGTCATCGGCATAGACATGAATCTTACATTGTTCTAGAGATTTTATTGAATTTATGGTATATATCGAGAAAAGCAAAGGACCCAGAATTGAGCCTTGTGGCACCCCCGAGTTCAATGTCATATATTCAGACTGTTTTGATTCAATTCTCACACACTGTTTACGATTGTTTAGATAGTTCTCTATAAGACCAACAGCCGTTTCTGAAAAACCTATAGAGTGCAAAATATTAAGCATTAATTTGAAGTTAATAGTGTCAAACGCTCTGCTGAAATCAAGCAATACCAAAATTGTACATTGACCTTTATCAATTGAAGCTATGATGTCGTCGACTATATTAAGTAAGGCCGTTGTGCAACTGTAGCCTTTACGAAAGCCAGATTGAACAGCCGGCATAAGTGAGTGATCCGCTAAGTGTCGTCTCTAAAATTTTGGAAAGCATGGGTAGAACTTATACCTCTAAGATCCTTGTATTCTGAAGGATTTTGTTTCTTAGGCAGAACTTGGACTACAGCCATTTTCCACACAGCAGGGACAACACCGCTTGAAAGACAACAGTTTATGATGTGTGTAATATATGGTATGATAAGAGGACAACAAAGTTTAATGAGTTCAACACTTAGCCCATCACAGCCCCATGCATTGGAGTTCATTTTACAAATATTGTCATATACAAAGGTGTCATCGACTTCTTTGAATTTAAAAGTGGAAGGAATAATATTATTGGTGCTGTAAAATTCATAAGGTATCCAGGTGGAGCAACGTTAGGAATGGAGTTTATCAAGAAATCATTAATTTCACTTGGATTCTTTAAACTTTCAGGAAGCTCACGATTTTTATTTTAAAAAAATTATTTGTTCTCAATGTTTGCCACAGCTTTTTTGAATCGGAGTTATCAAACTGATATAAAAAGTATGCCCTTTTTTCCCTTTTAATTGCTTGATTTGTATAATTCCTGAGATCCTTATATAATTGAAAATGAGCTAATGATTTTGTGCGTTTATATTTATTGAGAGATTTATTCCGTTCATTCATCATTTGTTGTAAAGGAAATGTCAGCCAAGGGGCTTTCTTTTTTGTAATTTTAGAAGTTATTATAGGGGCATGCCGATCAAATAAGCTAATTAAACAATTTACTAAGTACGATACTTTTTCATCCACACTTTCTTGATCGATGATGCGAAAAAATGATATATTCCTTAAATCACACAGAAATAATTCTTCATTGAAATTTTTGAAACATCTATAGGTATACATCTTGGAAGTCCTTATTTTTTTTACATTGAGCTTGCAGTATACAATAAAATGGTCTGATATGTCATTACGAATAACACCTTTTTCGATCAAATTTTCCTCTTTTACTATAATATAGTCAAATAGAGATTCAGAGTTATCAGTTATTCTTGTTGGTTCGTCGATTATCTGGGATAGATCAAATACCTCCAAAATATTATTCAATTTATTGAAAACAGCATTCTTCTCAAGAAAATTTATGTTGAAATCGCCTAAACATACCACTTCATCAACAGTTGGAAATAAGTATCCCAAAGAATCTTCAAATTCATCAAGAAAATCATTGGAATTTTGATCATGCGGTTTATAGATCACACCTATGCCAAATGTTTGTTTATGTATTGTTAGTTTAATCCACAGTTGTTCCCAATTATGCACAAAGGAGACTTCCAAGGTCAGTGGAAGTGAAAATTGAAGTCATGTGGCAATACTGCAAAACGCGGCCAGACAAGTAAAACTGAAAATGTCACGAGTACCCACGATAGAATTCTACTCAACCCAACCTACCAAACCGAAGGTTTTTTTTAGAGCAGATGCTGTATTTTATCATGCCTGTCTCTACCGAATTCAACTAGGATTTCAATGATGAGGTACGTATGATAACCAAATAGTCATGTGATCATTAATGCGTCTGCAGAATACTTATATGTCACCGCTCCATTTTTTGATACCGAGAAGTGCATGAGAATGAATTGACAGTAAAACTCTGATATAATACTTCTTGGAACTCAGAAAATACATATGCAACACTATCACATATCATTTCTAAAACTACCTGTGAATAATTCAATTTTATTTGAAGCCTGAAAAATCCGTTGGTATAAAAATATATTTCAAGATATGTAAAAAATATAATTATAATGATATGGGTAGAAGTTTGGACATTTTCCTCATTGGATTCATTTACTCAGATGGTGGTGTCCTGAACGAGAGATAGTTTGAAACGGATAATTCCTGAAAAAATCTTGTAATCTATACTCCCGCGAATGATTCTGAATTCTTACAACAATTTTACAATAGGTGGCGCGCGAGTCATTTCAACAAATGAGTGTATTTCATATAGTTTAGCGGCAGTTCTTGTGTTTTCGCAATATTTCAGTTCGTGAGCGACATAACAACTGATGTTGATTTTGAAATTCCAATTGCCGGTCGCATATTTCTTGCATCGAAAAAGTGTATGAAAAAGAATAAATTTCTCGAAATCCATGCCGGCAAAGCCGCGGGCATAATAACTGATATATTCGCAGATAACTCATAGGGTGTTTAGATACAATTAGATATACGCATACTTGTTAATCATATTTGTACTAAAAATAAGATATATCACGTGAATCATGTTCACAATCTACTGGATGTTTTCAGATATTGATACAGTTTCTCTATAGCAGTATAAAGTTTTCCTAGTTCTTGAATTTCAATGCAGTACTCACTTAGCCTTGTTTCTTCAATAATCAAATAGGAAGATAATAATATTTCTGTACGTAAAAATTACTTTGTTACACATTTTGAAGATATTTGTCGAAGCCATTTTTGAAAAATACATTTGAGTTTTTTCAATAATATGTAATCTTGTGACTAAACATTTTTCCGGGAAACGAGATATTTCATAGTTATTTCTTTTAAAATTCGTCGAACAGTGTCAAAAAAAAACAAATTCTGTTTCAAATGTTCCTGAAGGGATGATATTCCAAAATATGCTTGTATGAAAATCATGGTTTTCGTAGAAAATAAGTTAAGTTAAATTCAAAGGCTGGAATTATGGCATTCTAACTGTTGCTTGGTTAGTTCAGTAAAACAGGGTAGAAATATCATGTTGATATTAATGATAATTCCCAATGGAGAATATCACACTATTCATGTTAGTATTGTATTACCGATATTTACTTGATTAAATCTGAATATTTAAAAAATCGTTCAAAATGCTGCTGAATTCACCTCTTCCAAAGATCCACTAAAATGAACCCGCAATTTAAAAAAAAAATTATTCTACAGATCCAAATTTGTTCTCAAACAGGAGACCACATTTTTGTGAACCTAATGGATGAAATTTGATACCAAGATATTTGTGAGTATAGGTTGAATTTGAAGATAGACGAGATCGATCGAAGTTTTAAAATGGCGCCTGGAAGTATTTTCAAATTAACATTCTTAT
Organism: Gonioctena quinquepunctata; assembly: GCA_018342105.1. NCBI lineage: Eukaryota > Metazoa > Arthropoda > Insecta > Coleoptera > Chrysomelidae > Gonioctena > Gonioctena quinquepunctata. The sequence goes on along the minus strand of JAFIRS010001465.1, from coordinate 64,399 downwards.
ACCACTGAATTCATAATTTTTGTTTTTTGTATCCCTCCTTTTATAAGGTTTTTTCGTGTTGATAAAAATGCTATTGACAGTTTATGTCTCTCTGGCGCGCGTTACTTATAAGCTTTTTTGTTTTCAATTTGATGGAATCAGCTAAAAACATGCTGTGAATATCAGGTTAGAATGTCATACATTTGTGTGATATTGTGCCTAGGCCCGCCATGTGTCTAGGTCGTCGGGGGGTGGGGCAATGGAAAACAATTCATCTGTACGGGAGCAGATGATTGTATTCCCTGACACCAGTCGTATTGTATCAGAACGAACAATGTCGAAATATATCACGGTCAGAAAGTAACAACGTCAAAACGTAACAGGAGCAGAATCGGAAAACGTCAGAAACGCATTTAATCAGAATTGACAACAGCAGAAAGAACTTCATCAGAATGAATTTGTACCAGAACTGGACATCATCAGAAACTAACATTGTCAGATACGGACATTATCAGAACGTACTTTTATCAGAACTGAACTTTATCAGAATTATCACAGTCAGAACCAGACATCATCAGAAACGAACATTCTCAGAACCGGACATTATCAGAACGAACTTCTGTCAGAACTGAACTTTATCAGAATTAACACAATCAGAACCGGACATCAGTAGAATCGAACATTATCAGAATCAATCCGCATTGTCATTCGGAATTCCAACGACAAACATTAGTTACCCTACTTCGTCATAGATTGTGATATTTCTTCAAAAAATCAGAAAATGATTAATCATAACTGTGGTACAGGGAATTCATTGTCAAATCACATATGATATTTCGCATATAGCATTATTGCGTCGGTTTGATCATTTAAAGCGACTGTTTTCGGTCAGAAACATAATTTCCGTTGTAAAAGTAAAAGTAAAAGTTTGGGCTAAACAAACGTGTGAATATATAGTTAGTGTCAGAATCGAGACGATACTGTGTTGCAAAAAAGGAACCTAGCAAAAAATTAAGCAACGGATATATGTCATTCAAATTTTTTTTAAGTAGGTTTTTAGAATGATTGAATAGAAATTTATTGGTCACAATTGAGTTCACAATGGAGAATTGAATATGGCGACTGCTAAGTGAAAAATTCATTTCTTTTGCAACCTAAGACCTAACACACTGTTGTATGTATATATGTATGTGTGCATCAAATTTTGCAAGTAAATATTGACCCACTTCTAGTCGTTTGATTACTTACTAATTTGAGAAAATGAGATCCAATCTTAAAATAAATATACTCTCAATAGGCCTACAAAATATCCAGTTTCATTATACACTCAAAAAGTCGAAGCAGCTTCAAGCGAATGCGTTTATGCAGTATCTTCCATGAATCAATGTTTTTTGTCCAACCATGTAGACACATTGGGAAATGTAATCTAGGTATAATCTAGATATAATTTCCATCAAAAATGAGATTAGGAGTCACAATCAGAGGATATTCGAGTATGAGGAAGCTTATACATATTCTCTTGTTAGGGTTGTGATTGATTATGATATCGACCACCTCTCCCGTTTAAAACGACCCAGACATTTCCTTGAATGATGAGTCTATCAGATAGTCGTACTAAAATTATTTGGAGAGTCCTTATTTGTTCAAAATTCCAGTTTCTCTCAAAACCAGCCAGGGAGCCCTGAACTGTTTTTGAGGACACTGCGCTGCGCCCCGACTTTGGAACTATATATTCACACGTATTTGTATGCGAAATATTATTTACCAGAATAGGTACTCTGCTTCATATCACGATAACGGTGGAAAGTTGAGAAAATTTATTATTTTCTTATTCGCCTTGATTGGCCTCTCATACACGTGGTTTTACAATGATTTTTCCACACCATTTCTGATTTATTGAAGAGGTAACACCATCTATCACAAAGTAGCGTAACTGATATTTGTCGTTTGAATCCCTGCTTTCGGACGATTACTGATTCTGATATTGTGCGGTTCTGATGATGTACGGTTCTGATAATGTACGGTTCTGATAATATACGATTCTGATCATGTGCACTTCTGATAATGTCCGGTTCTGACTCTGTTCGTTTCTGATGCCGGAAAATTAAAATTTTTTATTCGATTTTGTTTAGTTTCTGATGATTTCCGATTCTGATGCAATTTCATTCTGATGGAGTTCTTTCTGTGTTAATTCTGATCAAATACGTTTCGGATGTTTTCCGATTCTGATACTGTTATGTTTTCACGTTGTTATTTCTTAGCTTTGTGCGTTCTGATAGTTTTATATTCTGATCATTTACGGACGATTCCCTGACTGACTCTCAGCGGGGAGCGGTGCGTATCAATCCGCTCGAATACTGACATCCCAGAGCCAGTAGCCTGTGTTATCAGGTGGCCCCACCGTGGCTGAAATGATTCGGTAGCTAAGATAACCTAGCTCTTTGATCCGGCGTTACCGGATTCTCCAAAGAATCGATACCCCTTATGCAAGTGAACCTGATGGTAGTTACTGCGGGGCGTTAAGATCAGGATGAACATACAAACCTTTATTATTATTATTATTTTTGTGTGATATATATTTCTGTTTGGACGCGTCATTTTGTACATTTCTTGGAATGGTTTCTTGGTAAAATCAAGAAAGCTTGAAGTTTGTTTGGAAGGGGAGATCATTCTAAATCCCCTTGAAATGTTTCATTGGACATTTTCCGATTTTCATTGCACATCACTACAGTTTATCCCATTGATCATGATCCTAAACAGTTGTTATGAATTACATAGAAAAAAATGTATGATGAATGGGATCCCCGCCAACTTTATTGGCACATACTTTTGAAACAAACGCATGCATTGGATACAATGAACTTGCAGGAGTAGAATTTATACATTCGTCTTTTTTTAAGTGTTCTTTTATCCTCGCAGCGATTTTTCCTGTTGAGTTCAATGGAAAATCCGGCACTCCCAGTGTCAATTGTTTCTCATTCCTTAATCATAGTTCTCCAAATGAGAAATGTAATTATGGAAGATATATCTGTATCGTACAATTCCCTGAATAATTGAGAACCGAGTGAAATTCGCAAAACGATTCCACTATATTTTCGGACGTAGGACTTGCCTGAGTTTGAACACGATCATAAATATGTTCTGGATTATACACTTGCCAACTGCTTTGGCCTCTAGGAATATATGTATAATGATCCAAGTAATTCTACTGCGGAAAACAAATAAATAATCCTGACTATTTGCGCCAATCCCACCGATTTGAAGGACAATTATAAAAATATGGTTCGTAGAGCGAACAAACGAGGCGTATTCAATCGTGTTGATGAAGTCAAGATTCTTACCTTTGCTGAAACTGAATTTTGTTCGACGTAAGGACTGTCTGGTCCCTCTTCGTTTGGTGGTGGCCAGGCTACCCTCTTAGCACCTGAAATAATATAAAATGATACTAAAGTATTTTTCTCTACTCACTCACACTGAATTGAAAAAACAAATGCATACCAATTCATTATTTTCTCAACCCAATCGGGTAACGTATTATTAGGAAGGGATATCATAAGAGAGCTAGTCATTATGAATAATTTCCAAAAGAAAATGCATACTGTCAAGAGACACTATAATTCCAGTCAAGACATTGAAAAACCCTCTGGAAGCTGAACTCAAACTGGAAAAAACTAAAGAGCTCATACATACATACTTCTCCAGATCCACTGTCGTGGGATGACATCCTTGAAGTACAAGAGGTAGACGAGCGGCCTCTACACTTGAACCAACATACCCATCCAACAGATAAATTGTACAAGACAGCTCTACACCAATTGGTGTTGAGGTTAGAGCTCTGTCTGCATTATGCACTTTTCAAACAACCAAGGAGCATTTGATAACACCGCCTTCTGAAGAATGGTAACTGCAATGAGGAGGAGAATTGACAAAACAACCTGGAGGATATTTTCTACAAAAGTAATACCATGCAGATAAAATATGCCTGAGGAACCCCACAGGGCGCGATAGTCGCTCCTTCACTGCTTCTGTTCTTGAATAGAAATCAACCTGGATTCTACATCTGCAACATGAAATAAACAAAAGCGAGCTTTTGAAGAGCTTTTGAAAGCGAAAATTATGTACTGGCTCTACACTACGGTGACCGAAATCAAACCAGAGACAGGCAACAACCAACCTTGGGAAAATCCAGAGGCTTGCTTGTCTGTGCATGTCTAGTGCTATGGGAAGCACACCAACTGCTGCTACAAAAATCATCCTGAATCTTTCACCTCTAGACTTTACTGTCAAGGGATAGGCAAGGATGAGCGTTCACAGACTCAAATGCAAAAGCCCCTGTGAAGTGGCAGAACATAACAAGGTTACACTTGTCTGGGTACTGGACACAGAGGCATAGAAGGCAACGAAATGGCAGACCGACTAGCAAGACAGGCATTTGAAACACCATTCACTGGCATAGAACCAGCGCTTGATTAAAGACAAACACCGAAGATATTGAGACCAATTCGAAGGGCAAAACCACAGAACAGCCATGAACTAGGACTAGTAGTCCCATGAAGAAGTTGAGGCTAGAGGCTGAATCAACGATTGTTTACCGAATAATTGAAAACAATATTGTCATAAATGTATTGAAGAGCATAATTGAAAGACAATTCACATGGAAATTTGTATAATTAAAAGTGCAATGTTTCTCAGTCTTTGGACCATTCACAGGCTGAAGATGTCGAAACCAAAACTGAAACTCTCCTGTAACACTAATGTTCCTTCCTTTATTTTTTCCATGACATCTTCCGAATGTCTCCCTCAGTTTAACCATACGATAACTCACATGTATCTGGGCTCCACCTCTCCACCTCCGATCTCAATAATATTGCCTATATTAATAATGAAGTGGTGGATTTTGTCTGTAATTAAATATTAATTAAAAATAGTTTGTGGCATATCAGACAAGAATATGAAAAATAGAATTGAATAAAAAAATGTGGACCAACCAGGATTCGAACCTGGGACCTCATAGTCATTTTCATAGTCACATTAACCCCCATCATCTTCGCATACTAGTACAGAGCTGAATTTAAAATATGAATCGCCGATTCCGAAAAAGGACCAACAGCACAGATGGAAGTACGTTCGACTAAAAATCGAGAGGTCCCAGGTTCAAATCCTAGTTGGTCCACATTTTTTAATTTAATTCAATTTTTCATTTTCTTGTCTGATATGCTACAAACTATTTTCGATTTATTGCCTATATTGTTGAACATAAACCTGCAATCGGAGCTCTACTCTCCGAATTCATTCAAAGTTATGCTCGTTCCAAGACCAATAACATTTTTTTTCGATAAAACAATATTATTTATACTTTGTCATCTTAACTATTTTCGCATTTTAATGTGCTATTCTGATATATTTAGTCCTTCTGAAATTTTGCACCTTTTTATATATTCATAACCTCCTTCATTTGAAAAATGAATGACCAATTTCAGGGTTTAAGGTTAGGATAGATTTCAAGTCAGTCAAACAAGTCTCCTCAATGCAACCCGCGATGGTCTATGATGTGCATATTGCAGATTCTCAGAGGAGTCGATTAGTTTATTGGGTAAGTGATTTTTCAATTCCAATGGCAAAATTGTAACCCTGCCAAATGTTGACTGTGTCAGCGGTAGGGCATTCACATAATATGTCCTCTGCTGTTTAAAAAGGACATCTTGCAAGTATGGTATCAAGTAACATTATCAACTAACAAGTAATGATAATGATCGCATTTATGCAAACTGAATTAACAATTGAGGTATGAATATTAAGGAGGTGCACAAGTCAGATATCCGATCTATTTGAATTAACCTTATTATACAAAATCAAGAAAAATTGTCTATTGAAAACGCATAACCCATTTCATTTTGAAGGAATATCACTTACATTTCACGTTACAGGTAAAACGAACTTTTTGTAAGCCACATTAAAATATTTGAGAAAAGTTAGGTTGTTTTCGTCATCGCGCGGCTCAATCCACGGTCACTTCAAAATCAAGAGAAAATGTCTATTGAAAACGCGTACGGTTATTTTCCACTTTCAAGTTTGAAAACCTTCAAGGTGATTCTGCTTGGTGGCCATAATGTTGACCATAGATGGAAATTACGTGACTACAACAATGCAAAAATAAAATTTTAGTTATTCTTACTATGTAGTGGTAGATTCAGTGGTGATTACGTAATATCCACCAAGTCGAGGTTGCAATATCAGTTTCCGTCACTATGATGCTGCTTAGGATAACTTCATTTAGGGAGAGGTCATTGAATTTTTTGTGGGGAGCGATTCAATTAGCTGATATACAAATATGGAAATCGGCTACGGATCACTTAATCGTTTCAAAAATCAGAATGTATTGGGGGTTCAACTTGCTTCAAAAATATCCATGCAAAAATTAGCCAAAAATCAAAACAACAACAAATTATCACAAGAAGCTAGGGAATGTCTTCCGAAGAGATGACACTTGCTCGGAAAACCTTCCAGTTACTCATCAACATTTCAATTTTGGCGAGTGAAATGATATTGTGTAATTATTCACCACAATTTCAAGTTTTATGTGCATAGCAGGCTAAATATAAACTACCGCATGCCCTAAAAACAAAACACCTAGCCACTTTATTTTTAAACGATCTGTATCCAAAATGCACTCGTATCAACAAGACAAATATTAATTATTACACTAAAGAATACCTTTCACAATACCCAAAATCCAGTGGCGTTACCACAACACTCGATTCTTCATCAACACGTAACATTAAATGTGCCGCCCTTACTCTTCAGCACCGTATATGAAAAAGTGGGGATAGACAGAAAACCAGCACATGCGCATAGGGAATTTTTTATTTTTTACCTGGTACAACGACGTCTTTGAATGTTGACCTGAGCTTATTCTTATGCTCGTATCCTGGAGGGGGCCATGTCATATTTTCTTGAAGAGACGTTGATTTTCGGTCGCTACCTATGAATTCATTTTGAGATATTTTTTGGGTCAGTCGAGAAATAGCAATCGAATCCAGAATAGATCATGTGAAAGATAGGTAATTAATGTAACGTGTGATATAATGCATGACTTTTCGGATTAGTTTAATGGGTTCTGGCACTGAATCTGAGGTGTTTCTAGCGATAATTGATGTCATGAGTTGAAATATTTCTTAATGTGTGACCAATATGCATTCTAAACTCTGTAAAACATTTACCAGGTGGATTTGAAAATACAGGTTTCAAATTTGGCGTGTCGCTATGGCACTTGAATACCTTCATTTAAACATCACAACTTGAAACTCTCAACTTCCGGTTTCAACGGAAGGGTCCCCAACTTCTATTTTTCCGATGACACCCTGTTTTCTGACGATCTGAGAGAGCAATTCAATTTAATATTTCTATTGCTTCTAATGAATACATTGAACCAATAATTAGATATTGTATAACCGTATGGGGTGGTGGAGTATTGAAGAATGTACTGAATAATATTCAAGTGACCCAAAATTCAATTATAAAAATAATCTTTGAAAAACTTAACCGTTTCGATTGTATAAGGAAACTAATTTACACGATTAAAACTAAGAATACCGGATATGCACAAAACTTGTCCGTACCTTTCTTTGAAAAAAGTCATACGCAGAGAACAATATTTTATTTTGGTCCAAAACTATATAATATACTACCAGGCGGTATAAGAAAAACTTCCAATATCAAAATATACAAAACAAATATCAAGAATTTCATTATTAATAACAACCAAGTTATAATGACCCTCCTGAAAAACACACCTTTATAATATAGAATCCGTTACCCAATAATAATCTCCTTCAACCGAACTGAATATATTGTAAATATAAAACCACGGTTTTACGTTCCTCATACCTTTTTCACTGTTTCATCATGTCCTCATAGTATACTATAAACGTATCACTACCATGTTCTCGCTCTACCAACTTGCTCTGTTATATCATATGTTCTCGACTTATTATGTTATATTATATACCTAGTCACTATTATATCTGTCCTATCATGTTCGATTTATAAAAGTGTCACCATAAGGCGGAAGATGGGGAGCAAAAAACAAGAAAATGCTCTTAGTTTGCCCTCCACCTATCTCCGAATGGTCCAAATGATCTATGTTAAACAGATGTATAACTTTTTGAAACAAACAAAACTCCAAAGTTCAAACTTTATATAGCAAGAGCTTCAGTTTGTAGTACATTAGAGTGTCACAATAAAAAGAAGAAGGAGGAAACTATTCACTCCTCAGTGTTATAAGTCAAACAAAGAGAATAAAAAATAAAAGGGAAACAGCAATACATTTGAGAACAAATGAACGGAGTGAGGACAGTTTTTAGTTTCAGTAGGGGCAACATTCCCAAATTGACTGATGAAATTGTTGTAAATGGAAGGACATATTATCCGAAAAAGCTTTGAATTCTTGACATGATTATTTTCAATAATTTGAAATTGGTCGAAAAATGGCGGAAATATAGGTAATTTTTCAATCGATAAAAGTTGGCCATGAAAATAAAATAAAAATTATTCGATTACTCGTGTCATAATTGTAATCGAGAATCTACAGAATAAAATATGAAGCGTTTATTTCAATTTCAAAACTAATATCTATCCGAAAAACTAATTATTGTTTGCTGGTGTTCCACGTAAGTAGGTAAGTAGTCACTCACCACCGTCACGAACAATGAAAATTATTGAAAAAAAAAACATTACAAATAATACTATTTAAAATGCACTCCATTATGTTCTCTGCATAACATTGCATGCTTTGATATTGCTTTCATAACCCCATTCAACTAAGCATGAGTAATATTAGCAACTGCTGCTCTCAGGCGATGTTCCAAATCCTTCTTTGATGTAGGTGTAGAAAAGTGAACCTGATTCTATAGGTAACCACATATGAAAAAATCTGATGGCGTGAGGTTGTAACTCTCTATGAAACCTTCTATTTCATTCTGTAAAAATCCCAAATATGTTGAATTACCATTGAATATTATTGACCCAATAATTGGAGATTCAATCATACGTTGAACCCAAAGCGTTCCTGAAAATTGCCTTGAAATTTCAATTGCCCAGTATCTGGTGTTATTTTTACTAAACAGTCCAACATTTGTAAATCTCAATTTATCGGAAAATATGATGTTTCTCGGGATATTAGGGTTTATATGCGGTTCTCAAGTAGCCAATTGCAATATTGGGAAGAGGTGGTGAATATGTGGACAACGAGTATTTCGATGAAACTTTCCCAGATGCTTCAAAACATGACAAAATCACAACCGAAATTAAAAATTTGGCGCGGAAAGACCTTTTTTTTTCAATAAAATGTCATAGGATGGACTAATCCGATTCAAATGCACTGTTTGCAAATGTAAACACTGAAAATTATGTATTTGTAACACTTCATTCACTGAAATTACTAATCAATATTTTTTTTAATCAAGTAAAAAGCATGAATTTCAAACTAAATAACCAGTATTGAACTGACAGAATAAATAACAAGTTTGACAAATGACAGCCAACTCGAGCTGACAAATACTTTGGAAAAAGGTGATGCGACGTTGCCAATTTGTTTCTAGAATAAGGACAATTACTTTAAATATATATCTGTTTACAAACTCAGTCTCGGAGAAAAAAAAAACGTTTTACATTTTTGTTTGCATATATGAACAGGTTAACGATTATCAGTTAGCAAATTGATGTAAGAAAAAGTGTTGAAATGAGTTAATATCACAACTAATTGACTGAGTTCGATTTTATGGTAAACGAGACCACCTTCGGTGTTTCTAGTATTTGACACGTGAAAGAAGGGAACACAACCTAGCCTAACTTCGTTAACATTCTATCCAAGTTGAACGCAATCCATTTTTACATTACAAGCTTTCATTTTGTCAAAATTCATAAAATAAAAATGGCGGCTCCAAGATGGCCGACGATCTCTGGGATTATAGTCCGATTCTGTTCAAAATTGGTATGTGATGATTTTCGGGGACGGAGAGTATGAATTTTTATTCAGAATTCACAAATTCAAGATGGCCGACGAGTTTTGTAATTATGGTCCGATTCAATTCAAAATTGGTATGTAATTGGTATTTGGAGGTTTTCGTGGTCGAAGATTATGGATTATTTGTCAAAATTTATAAAATAAAAATGGTGGCTCCAAGATGGCGGAAGATCTCTGTGATTATGGTCCAATTCTATTAAAAATTGGTATGTGGAAGTTTTCGGGGTCGAAGAATATGAATTTCATAAATTCAAGATGACGAACGAGTTTTGTGATTATGGTTCGATTCTATTCAAAATTGGTATGTGTTTTCGGGGTTGGAGATGATTGATTTTTTGTCACAATTCATAAATAAAAAAATGGCAGCTCTAGGATGGCGGTCGAGTTAATCTTTAGATGGTACCCTCATTGAACAACTAGATAACTGAGAATTTACGGGGAAAAGGCCCTATAAAGACGATGCATTAACAAAAGTGCATAAATTAAGGAGTACTTACTAAAAAGCACAAAATAAATTTTTTTTATAAAAAAAACCTTTTTAAAAATGAGTTTTTATTCAAATGCGCTAAAAAGTAAAAAAAATGCTTTGATTGAGCGTCGTAGAATCAAAAGCTTTTGTATTCGAACCCTTGAATCAATAACTCATGGAGTAACCTACTCGTACATCCAAAGGAATAATTTTTTACTTTTTAGCGCATTTGAATAAAAGCTTGTCTTTAAAAAGATTTATTTTATAAAAAAATTTTTTGAATGCTCTTGAAAATATGTACTAAATTATCAACTTTTTTTATTTTAACACATAACACACTCACATTTCAAAACACCACAGAAAGCCGGGGAGCCAACCCATTGCATTTGAAAAAATCAAGTTAACTGGAAAAATAAATATTTGCGACTTTTAAATAATTCTCAAAACGACTTCGAAGTCATAAGCCGCAAAGTCGTATTTTTCCCATGTTACTTGATCCAGAATGAAGCGATTTTCACGATACATGGCATTCTAGATCGAAAATTCAAAATTGGAATAAAAATGACTTTATTTGTCAAGTATTGACAAGTGAGGTGTTGTTGGATTCAAAATGTCATTTTCGATCGAAATAAGTACAAATATATATTTTATATTTAAAAATTGAAAGTTGGGGTCATTTCCCTTCAAACAACAAGTACGGCAAAGCAAGTAAATATGTCAAAAAATTTAAATTGTATAACACATAACCCCCAAATTTCGTTCTTCTATCTTTAATAATAAAAAAGTTATAGGGGTAAGCCACTTTGGAGAATCACCCGGTATATTTTTTTTGTTTTTTTTTTGTAATTTAGTGCTGAGCTTCTAATATTTTATTTTATTATATAACGAGATTTTGTACAACTTCCTATTCGATTTTGTTGTATAGCGATATACAGAACAGCTCATACAGTGCTTCTCAAAAGTCCCTCCCCCCCCCTCTTATTTTTGGAACGATTATACATAAACAAGTGAAATTTGGAAACTGAATATTAAAGGTTGTAAACTTTCCTACTAGTGATGATAGATGACGAAATCGTCAAAGATGACATCTGACTGTTGTGAGCCGAACGTTTAAGTGCTTCAAGAATGGTACGTGCTTTAGGTGATAAAGTAGCAGCGATCCTAATTCTTGGTGAAACTGGACAAAATATTCATGCAGCAGAACGCATTTTTGATGAGAGGTTTCCCGATCGCCCCGTTTCGAGGACTTATTTGAGGGAGCTCCTTCGTAAGTTTGAAATACCGGGTGTATTAATGATGCGAAACGATCTGGCAGACCACAAATTCCCGATGAGAAAAAAATTGATATATTGGCAGAAGTAATAGTTAATCCTACATCTTCAACAACTCACGTTGCATCTACCTGTGAAGTCAGTCGAAGTACAGTACACAGGGTGTTGAAAAAAAACCAAATTTCATCCATACAAATCAAAAATGGTTCATCATCTCTCAGACGACGACCCATATGGAAACTAAAATTAACCAACAGCCAGACTATGTCAAAACAATTTGTTTTAGTGACGAAAGTACTTTCTATCTAAATGGAAATGTAAATACACAGAATGTGAGGTATTGGAGTGACGCAAATCCTCACCAGTTTCGTGAAACACATACCCAATTTCCCCAGAAGGTGAATGTTTGGGCAGGTATCCTGGGAAACCACATCGTTGGGCCTCTTTTTTTAAATACCAATTTAACTGGTGAGGTTCATCTGGAGCTGTTGCAAAACGCAATAGAACCGTTAATCCTTGAACTTTTGAAAGATAATCCAGATGAATTCGGCAATTTAGAAATAACATTCCAACAGGATGGTACTTCTCCACACTATTACGGTGCAGTAAGACGGTATTTTGATGAGGAGTATCGTGGTAGATGGATTGGACGACGAGGTTCAACGGAATGGCCAGCTCGATCACCGGACCTCACACCTTTGGATTTTTTTCTGTGGGGGTACCTTGAATCGAAGGTTTACGCCACTGAACCTGACAATATTGACGTTTTAAAACAACGTATTGTTGCAGAATGTGAGGCTGTTTCCGCAGACACCTTTGCAAAAGTACGAGAAGAGTTTAAAAATAGGATATTTCACTGTCAGGAAGTAAATGGAGGTCACTTCGAGCAATTTCTTTAAGTAGATACTGATTCTTGAATCTGTAATTAATATCATACTGAATGGAATTTAAATTTTAATGTTTACTAAAGAGCCATTAAAACTGCCATAAACACAAACAAAACTAGTATCCTTGAATAGGTTTTTTCGATACCTTTTAAGAGAGGTGTGGCTTGCCGTAGGGTTCCATTTAAAATTATTGGCGATTTCGTCATCTATCATCACTAGTAGGGAAGTTTACAACCTTCAATATTCAGTTTCCAAATTTCACTTGTTTATGTATAATCGTTCCAAAAATAAGAGGGGGGGAGAGGACTTTTGAGAAGCACTGTATATGTTATACAGCATTCAGAAGCTGGCTATGCCTTAGTGGGGTGTTTACTTCACAATTATTAGAGTTCGTTATGATGAATGTATATCATTACTGAGTGAATGAACATTATTATATTATATTATTTCCACCATTTTCAACAGATTTTAAATTTTTAAAAAAACATTCCTGCACAAATTTTGGATGATAGAAAAAAATTACAGGGTGTCATATGAATAATAAAAGTGGGATTCACTTCCAGTGGAACCGACATACCAAGTTTGAAACCTGTATCTTCAAAACCATAGAAACATTGAGGGGGGGGGGGCACCTTACCTCGTGGTCAACCGTATAGAGATGCAAGTCAAAGTATGTTATGCTCAGGGCGCATTGAAGTGAAAACATTCAGTGATTGACTACATGAATATATGAGTTTTGCAGAAGAAGGTTTGAGAATACGTTTGCATGAGTAGAAAAATTAGAAATGCATAGGGAAGTATATATTCCATACATAAGCTAGTCAAGGATTTTATTTCCAATGGAATAAGCATACTCTATTAGTGGAAAATTGGTAACATGCATTTTATTTGAATTTTGGCTCCCGCCTTGGTCGCCGAATAGAACGTTTTAATTCAGTAACCAATAAAAAGCAGTAGAGAGGCAATGTGCGTCAGCATTCTTCTTCTTCCTAGCATACAACAGAACAGAAAACAATGATTAGGCCAACTTGGTTCTGGGATTCTGTTGGGCATGCCGATTGAACTTCTCAAACCCAGCAGCTTCAGCTGAATCTCTTTCACATCCTCAGTGATAATGACCCCAAGGGGGGCCCTTCTCTGGTGCGCCAGTGCGAGATAGTCAGAATGTGCGATGTGATCCCGAAGTTCCATGTGCCTGTTCAGGGAATGCCTCCCCCCCCCCTTGGAAATCCTGAGATGTTGACTGTTGAGTGGTACGATCTCTTCAGTCATAATTTTGCTCATATTTTAAAAAAATCGCTTTTCAAGTAGTCTATACTGCTGGGTAATCCGAATAATGGTTCCGGTCCGATTGGTCCTTTCTTGGCTAGTCAGAATACCTGACTTGAATGAGGCTAACCTTGTTTTTGCGAGAGTGTATGTGGTGTTTCTTCAGTCGGACAACAATTTAAAAGAGATCTTGTTTAATCCCATCACCACGATTGTTGTTCGAGCAGATATCTATTGGTCCTCGACTGTTTTTGTCGAGGTCATCCTGAGCAGCCTTCCTCAAAAACCCCTATACCAGACATGCCCCTGAATCTTGATCCTTTTGTGTACCAGGGCGGAGTATTCGGTGCCTGAGATGGTATGAACACAGCTTCCGCTCAACCCCTTTCTGATGTACGAACCTTCAAGTCGTTTCGGTGGTTAATATTAGCGAACGATTTTCTTCCATTGTATAGAATATGAGAGTGATATTAATTGGACCTATCGTCATACACTGGTGGCAAAACGTCACCTGTTACTACTTATTCCAATAAGATTTCTTTGTTTTTCAACTACCGGTCAAGTCCAGTCCACTTTTTTTTTCAGGAAACAAGAGTGTTTCTTCTTCTGAGGAATTATTCCTAGTGCACAGAATAAAATGAAAGTTGATTTTACTATGCTAAAATGCATTCATTCGTTTGGGTTATGAAGAATTCCAACGGTTTTTCTCTGAGAAGTGAAACTACTTTTCAAATTAACTTTTTCCATAGTTACAAACGCTACAATTTTCAATATAGAGAAAATAAAAATTGTGGAAGCGTTTCGAATTGTGAAGTAAAAGCCAAAAGGAGATTTGTCACCTTTATTGAAAATATCTCAAGGAATAGCAAATATAGTTTGATTATTTGAGAATATGAACAGGATGTTCATAAAATCAGATGTGAAATCATCTGCGATTGAAAGATAAACTTCAGTCACTATCTTCCATTGTTCAAGATAACCTCTTGTGGGGTATTCATGTTGAAAAGGGAAACATTCTCAATTGAATATTGTTGGATTTTTCTGTGAATTGAAAAATCTACGATAAAAATGAAGTTATTTTTTGTAAATGTCTAACAGAAAACAACTAAACTAAACAACAGAAAACAGAAAACAACTAAACTAAACAAAATCGGGAATCGCTGACCACGCCTGGACTGAGCACCATCGAGTTCTATGGGACGACGCAAGTGTTCTACATAGAGAGGAGCATTGGTTCAAACGAAAGTTCAAAGAGGCCGCCTACATCGAAGCCAATAACGCCTTTAGTCAACCAAGCGTTGAGATCAAGAACGTATGGAAACCCCTGATTGCTCTTTCTGGCGGGCTGCAGAGGCGCGAAACTTCACGCACCACCACACCGCGCGAAATTGCACGCACCGCTGCACATGGCGGAGTTGCACGCATCATTGCGCCGACAGTCGTATAAATTGGTAAGTGGCACCTGAACTTGTCAGTATTCACCTGAAGACGATTGCAGATACAAGCATTCGAAACGTCGTGAAAACCTTTTAAATACATTAAGACGATGGACGTCCGAAACGATAGTAATCAAGAAAACAACTACTTCCCCGGCTAAAGCCACGTTGGACATTGAACTACATCTGATAGATATTCTGAAAGGACCGTAACTCAATAGAAAAAATCTGAAATTGAAAATTTGCATTTTTATTTAGATAGTTATTTGATTTTCTATTCCAGTCTCAATTAAGAACTCATATAGATGGATGAATGGATGAGGCAAAGAAGAATGTTTTCCAGAAGAGAGTACTCACCAGAAATCATTTGTAACATTGCGTCAATGTTACAAATGAGTCAAGCTGATTTTGGCCTACTCTGAATTTGAAACCTCAGATTGTGGACTGTACCCATACATGGTGATTCGAAAGTACTTTGACAAACTTCAGGAGGCGTTTTCTCACAATATTCTAATATGAATTGTCCAATTAAATATATTTCCAGAAACTCTTCGTTTCCAAGATACAGGGTGTTAAAATTTTCTTTTTATTTTCGTTTTTTTTTGAATAATTTTCGAAATACTCACCTTAATTGAACAAAAATTGGTATTGAGGGTTTTTTTGAGGTGTCAAATTCGAACTTGATGTTATTATTGCTCTTACTCGTAGGGGCGCCACCTACACGTCTTTTTCTTTTTTGAAGATTCATAACTTTTTTGAGCGTATTTCTAGCACATTTCTCAGTAGAAAAATCAATTTCCCTATCATATCTACGTAAAAAAGCTACCCTTGTTACGCTATAAGCAACCGTTTTATAGATATTTGGACTTGAAAATTTCAAGTCGATTATTTGATAATCGATGCGTGTTGAAGTTATTACCATTATTTTGCATTTTTCACAAGAATGCTTAGGAAATGAATTTGACGTTTAAGTAAGTTGTTTTTGTAGTTACATATTATGTGACAGTTAAACGTTTTGTTGTTTTGTTGAAGTTTCTGTAAGTTTTGAAACAGTAATGTCAAAAAAAAGGATTATTTAAACAATAATGCTCATTTAGCCGATATGCATTTCGTTTATGGCCTTGCGGATGGCAATGCGCGCGAAGCAAGACGTATTTACCAGGAGCGATTTCCTAATCGAGTACTGCCTTCAGCTCCAACATTGACCAGTCTCCACCGTCGTTTGGCAGAAACAGGTAGCTTTAAGAGGGCAGCT
The DNA here is from genome assembly GCA_018342105.1 of Gonioctena quinquepunctata. Classification (NCBI taxonomy): domain Eukaryota; kingdom Metazoa; phylum Arthropoda; class Insecta; order Coleoptera; family Chrysomelidae; genus Gonioctena; species Gonioctena quinquepunctata. Next base: position 47,809 of record JAFIRS010001465.1, on the reverse strand, counting down.
GATATTATTGAAAGACCACGAGCAGTCCGAGCCCCAGAATTGGAAGAAGCTGTTTTGAACGCTCTCGAGGAGAATCCAGAAACAAGTATAATTGCTGAAGCTCTCAATTCTACTCAGTCCACAGTTTGGAGAATTGTCCACGATCAACAATTTTATCCATACCATATTCAAAGGGTACAAGCTCTTTTGCCACGAGACTTTCCCCAACGCATTACAATGTGTCAGTGATTTTTGAGATAATTGGCTGGAAATCCTCAATTTCAAAGATATGTCCTCTTCACGGACGGGGCAAACTTTTCCCGAAATGCACATTTCCTAAGCATTCTTGTGAAAAATGCAAAGTAATGGTAATACCTTCAACACGCATCGATTATCAAATAATTGCGACTTGTCACAAGGTTAGCTTTTTTACTACTGAAAAATGTGCTAGAAGTACGCTCAAAAAAGTTATGAATCTTCATAAAAAGAAGACGTGTAGGTGGCGCCCCCTACGAGTAAGAGCAATAATAACCTCAGGTTCGAATTTGATACCTCAAAAAACCTATGAATACCAATTTTCGTTCAATTAAGGTCAGTATTTCGAAAGTTATTTGAAAAAAAAAAAATAAAAATAAAACTTCAACACCCTGTATCTTGGAAACGAAGCGTTTCCGGACATACATTTACTTGAACAATTCATATTGGAATATCGTGAGGAATCACCTCGTCATGTTTGTCAAAGTACTTTTGAATCACCCTGTATAATGTTGACATCTTATAGATAGTAGATTTAAATGATATTAAAAAATCCTCAAAATTCGCAATATCTATGGTGTGCGGTATGTTTTGTACGGATATGATGATGGCGCAGAAGAAATATGTATGAAGTTTGATACAAGAAAATGATAACGATAAGTGATTGTAAGATTTGAGAGTGTCAGGGATTCACAAACGAAATACGAAACAAATAACGAATTCATATGCAACATACCTGGTCCAAAACCGTTCCTTTGCCTACTTTCTTCTTCCTCTAACATTCGCAGAACTGCAGATTTCTGCAAGTTGGCGGGTTTTCCGACGTTGGGGTTTTGGAAGTTGATGCTGGAAATGAAAAATGTATTATTAATGATAATGTTGATTTCTTTTCCGAGTACGTCATTAGAAAATATCCATTTTCATTGGCAAAGGAGGAGAGCTACCATAAAACGACTTGTGATGACTATTATATCAGCACAATCGATTACCAGAATGTTAAATCAAATAGGAGAAACACTTCCATCAGTATTTCTCTGGGATATTAGTTTTTTCCATTGATAGTAAATTTGTCTACAGGAACTATTTTCTGGAAATTCAAACTGTTTTCATAATCGATTTATGGATTTTTCGGACAAAGGTGATGGGGATTGGAAATAGGTATATTATCTCCCCTCTGCCTGTCTCTCTATCTAGCCACTTCTACCTTCTTTCTTTATCCCACTATCTATATACAGGGTGTTGCCAAATGAGTGCGAAAGTTCTAAGGGGGTGATTCCTTGCCGTTAAATTGAAGGGGTCTTTCAATCTACCAATAAAAAGGCTACCTATGAATATTTTTTCAATGTTGTTGTGATCTCTCAAAGGAGTGATCCCTTCAATTCGTTACATTTCAAGGAAATGAGTCGAAGTCTTTTTTGGCAGGGTCTGGTGTGCAACAGGGATCCAACTCAGGCCCTCTTTTATTCTTGACTCTCATACCCGACAAGATATCTTCAAATTCCTCTTTTTCCGCTAATGATTTCGAAAGGTTTCGTTGCATCTACGACATCAATGATTATTTCGTATTACAACAAGATTCTTTTATTCTTGATTGGTTACTCCTTAACAAACTATTTTTCAATATGGATAAGGGTATCATCATCACCTACAATAAAAGTACTAATCCGAACAATTTTGTCTACACAATAGATGGTACTGCTATTTACAGAGTAAATTGCTTTAAAGATTTGGGTATGGCATATCAAAGTTATCTCAAATTCAACGATCATATTAATAAAATCAGTAATGAATCAATTATTTCTCAAAAGATCTACTACTGACTTCACGAACACAGAATCTCTCAAGTATTTATATTTTACACTCGTTCGGAGCCATATAGAATACGCATCAATATTTGGGACCCCTAATAAAATTATGACAAAGGTCTTAGAAACCGTTCAAATGGATCTTTTTCAAAAAACATAAAAAAATCAATTTTTGTTTTGGATCGGTTCAACCAATACGAGAATAATTTGACATGGCTTGGCTGAAACATCGTAGATGTCTCAATAAAATAAGTTTTCTCTGCAGCCGTCTCGAAAATAAAATTTTTGGTATGATCTATGAAATCGAAAGTACCACTTTACACAAATGGTATCGGAAGTAGCTATTTTCGGGACGATTTTTTTCACTTCCGAAACGATTTCTTTACTTTCGAGACGATTCTTGTCACTTTCGGGACGATTCTTGTTACTTTCAAGACGATTTTGGGTATCTATGTAGGCGGCTTTGACAATAACATGAACTTTGTATTTCATTATGACAGCGCTTTTCATGTAACATTGGTGTGTTTTTTCGCTTTTCAAATCCAAAAAGTGGAAAATCAGTAGTGAAAGTGAGGCCGAAATGATTCCACATGAGATTAGTGAATCTGCTTAAGCGGCTACTTATAAATTATTGCCGGTGAAGTCAAGAGAGGGGTATGAATTGGTCTACAATTCATTTCAAAAATGGAGCAATGATAAAAATGTGCATACCATAAATGAACAAGTGATTCTTGCATATTTAATGGAAAATCTAAAATCTTAAAGCTCTCAAGCCTCTGGAGCTTGAGTCCACAATTAATATTAAAAATAATATAGATATAAGCTGCTATCCCAAAGTTATTGCTTTCCTCGAAATAAAATCCATTGGCCATAAAACAAAAAAATCAAAAGTATTGAATAAAGAAGAAATAGATCACGTCTTATCAGAAGCTGGAGATAATATCTACCTATGGACAAAGGTAATATAATTAAATCTTATTCCTCTTCTTCCTTATGATTATTTTATTTTTATTTTGGTTCCATTAATAATTGGTTTGGCAGGTGCTTGTCGTCATGAATAGCTTCGTGAAATGAATTTGGATGATATAGAAGATAAGACAATCATGTAAGTGATTGAAATTCCTAATTCTAAAATGAATATAGATGGAACCTTTGTCGTCATTGGATAAAACAATATTTGTCATTACGTCAAGCAAAAACACCACATCGTAGATTATTTGTTTAAAATAAAAACGGGAAATGTACCATACAACCTATTGGAAAAATCGCCCGCACAATTGCTGAATTTCTTAAATTACCGAATCCCAAAGAATACACCGGGCACTGTTTAACCAACTTGAAGGGACACGGAGGATGGAAATCAACCAATGTAGCAGAGGGATATATAGAAAATTCTTTAAGAAACAAAATTCACATAGCTTCACAGATTGAAAAGGGCCGTAACGAAATTAATATCTCGAAAACTAGTACAATTACTAATGCGTCTCATCCTAATTTCAGCACTGCCACTTCTTTTTATATCCCTAATTATATTAATATAAGTAATTGTCATAATTGTGTAATTAATATTCATAAGTAATGTAATCATAAGAGTGATTGTTATATGTAATTGTCTATATGAAGTTCATACGTTATTATTCATCGATATCCTTTTTAACATACAAAACGGCTACAGATAAAATATTGTACGTAACAAGATCCAAAAGTAATTTTACGGGACTCGCAGGATTCCAGGACTCGCCTAAGGCTCGTCCTGGAAAGTTTCTACTCATCCCGTAAAATATCACTTTCGTAACTTGTTACGTAAATTATTATTGTGTGTAAGCTCCTCAACAGCCATATTAAATGTGAATACTTGTTGACCCAAATAAAATTCCAGATCCCCGCTCCTGGACTTCATCCTGAACCAACTCTTTTCTATATTCCCAAAGAAACTTATATCATTAGTAAAAAAATCATATGTGTAGCAAATACGCTGGCGACTTGGAACTGTTTTTTTTGACATTTCCCTTCATAGATTTAGGAACTGTCTGGCATCTCGAGCGTTACTTAAACTTGGAAATTATTTCTATGTACATCTTTGTTCTAATAGAATCACTTACTAGTGTTAGTGTTAGTTAGGATACATGTAACTAGGTTAATCCTGTATGTTTTCCATATATAAATACCTGAATAAATAGTATTTCTATACGTGGGTAAGTAAGCTTCATTTTTATGTAAATTTTTTTTTGCCAAACCGTTTTTCACAAAAAAGACTATGGATTATGAAAGTCAGACGGACATATAGAGTGATTCTATGAGTGTTCCATTACATTTCCATAAGGCAAGGTAGCTCTTTCAGAAAAATTCGAAGTTTCAGTGTTGAAAAACTAAATCATTTTGGGAAATTCTATAATACGAAGTGGAAATCGCGTAAAAAAACCATATAACAGGGGAAGATTATCATATTTATTTATATCACAATAAAACAATAATATTATCGATAGATGTCGCTAGGAGGAAGTTCTATATGCCGGACAATTTATATTAAATACAACTAGATTAGTTAGTGAATACAATTATTTCAACCAATCATGAAAATGAAAAATTGTCTGACCTTTCAGATACCATCATATCCTCTTGCAGCAATTCCTTGTGTTTCAAAAACTCTGTTATTGGAACCGCCAACAACCCTGCGCGAATTGACCGAACCGACTCAAATGATCGAAAGAAACTGATCAAGAATGCTTGAAATAAACCGCAAGCAAATGATGTGTATGCAATGAGGTGAGCTAAGACAAGTTCGAATTTCAAACACACAAACTTGAGTCACCGAATGATTATTAAAGTACAAAATTAGATATGAACATTAGCCTATTTGGGGTATATTGCCAAGATGGGATGATGTGAAGGTAGAAAAATCAGGTAAGCTCACCAACATTTTTATTCGAACGAGTTGGCAAAAAAATGAAATTTTATCTTGCCAAAATATTCTATTCTTGGAAAACAATAGAGTTCTTTGTCTGAATATAATTTCAGGAAAGCTGTTTCAGTATAGTTGCTTGGTTTGATAAAAATAGCGTTTTATTTATTATTGAATCTAAAATATTCGTGTATAAATCTGCCAATGGAAATATAAACTATACATCAATATCCTCTGATGGTGAATGGGAAATGGAAGTTTATAATCGTAATATAATTCATGTTTATCTGTTATGTGGGAAAAATTGAAATCGCTGGTCCATCTAGTATACATAACCAAAATTTTGTTATTGTATCTTGTGTTGAATTAAAAAAATAAAATTTAACGATTTTCCTTCGGAACCGAAGTTCGTACATATCGACTCGGAATATCAGTGAATTGGAAATTGTGTTCCAAATTTTAACACAATCGGTTGATAAACTTAGAAGAACTGAGAAGAAGAACGTGGATATATTATATATATCGCATGTGGATACCTGATGAAGACCTCAGAAATGGCAGAAATAATTCATCTTCTTTGACATCAGACGAAAAGAGACACGTTCAGAAAATACTGCAAGAAATCTCATTTTGATTACGTCTTTACAAGCTTGGAGAACGGGAACCAATATAGTGGGGGTCATTTTTAAAGATAGCAAAAAAGATACTAATATTTGTTCTTATCATCCTTCTGGTTCCTAAAATAAAAAAATATCACGGAAAAGACTTTGGGAATTTTTATTCTTTCTTGAAAAATATATTTATTTCGTTTTTTACTTTATTTTAAAAAACATAAAATTTATTTGGTGGAAATAAAAACAAGAATAAAAAAAATTAAGTAGCTAAAGTAGAAAGTCTCATTTTGCACGTTGTACTGCGGAATACATATTTCATTCCTCCTTTTTATATAAAACTTCATCGTGGTCGAGAAAATTGGTCTTTTGTGACTCTTTAAATTCAAAAAGTGAAAAAAAAACGAAGTTGTAAGATATGGACCATTGCAACAGAAAGAACCATAGTGAAAACCAGTTTTTTTAAATTTTGCACTTGCATTTGGAAATAAACTTATAAAGTTCTATTTTATTGAATAAATAAGTTTATAATGAACAGCTTTTCATAATCAACAATAAAATATTTAGAAAAAATTGCAATTTTCAATATTTAAGAAAGACAATTTAAATTTCGCATAAAATTCAATTGTCAACAACTTTTTCAAATAACTTTAAAAAGTACCCCACTGGTTGCCATACTTAAGTTTCTCGACGTGCAGAAATGATCCCCGATAAGGTATTTTTGTAACGCTGATAATACATTTTTGTTCCCATATATTGGAAACATTGTGGCCCACACTGTATATATGAATTCATTTAAGAATACCACTACTACATCGAGTCTGATGGAATTTCTTGAGATGAGTCTGAAGGAATTTCTTGAGATGAGCCTGATAAATTGAAGCTTTAAACTGAGAGAAATATTATTTACCGGTCTGAAAAACATCGAATACTACATCGCTGACATAAAGTCCCACATTCCCCACATTCCAGACAGGGAGTAGCGCATAAACTGGATCCCTCTCTTTACGTGAATGGTGAGAACTCATGGACTATGTTTATTTATCGCACTATGAATTCAGATGTCACAGCATTCCTGTGTAATAATATCTCGCGTGAATTGGCAGAACTTCCAGCAAGTTCACAATTCCAGGTCTTCTTTTTTTTAAATATCACCTTGTCAAAACACATTCTATCATCAGATACTAGACATTTTTGTTGAGTCATTCATTTGAACAATGTTGATGTATCATTTCAATCATTAATTTTAATTTGGAACAGGTTTCCACAATTTCATCACGCAAATTTTCCAGGGCGAGGGGTAAAAAGGAAAGATGCTACAAAGTTGAAAGCTCAATGTCACTCCCAAATTTGTTGTTCACCAATATCATTTCCAATATTTTTCTAGTAAAGTTTTCAGAGTATTTTTATATTGTATTGTCCTGATATTTTGCTAGGTTGTTCTGTAGAAATATCAGGTTTCAAGAAACACCATGTTTGACAAACATTATAGGAATCTTCTGATAATGGAAATACTACTGAAATCATTTGATTATTTTGTAATAGGATTGTAATATTATTTTATTCAAACAAAATTCGTCGAAAACAAACAACTACAGTTCGCACAGTAGGTTTTTCTTCTCTGGGCTTCACACATTCCATGCTAATGTACTTTTTGCTAAATTTGGCATAAGCTGTCACTGCACAGCAATTCTTCTGGCAACGATGATACTGTTGCCCTTGGTTCTCGAATTCGAATTTCAGCCTCTATTGAAGAATGTGTCTAACTTGAACATTCCTTTCTGATCTGAATTACTAAAATCAAGAGGAGGTTTTTTCGAGGTCCAACTTTCTCACCCTTACCACAGGTTCAGCCACGGAAGCTTGGTAGCCAAACAGCTTCAATATCATCAAGACCAAGAACCTCAGGGAAGACCCTAAAGACAACGCTCAATGTATTATCTTCAAGCAAACTATAAGTTTGTGGAACTGTGGAATCTTGAAGCGTCTGTAGTGCCAGGAAAAATTTTGATACCATCATGTATGTTTCGTGCAGGTTTGGTCAGTCTTATTTTGTTCTATATTATCAGTAAATTTTATGAAACTCACCAATAGGTGGCACTGTAACCTTGCCAGGTTGTTGTACCTGATTGAATGGGACAGGGGTGGCATTGTGAACTGTTAAAATTTGCTCCTGGCCTATTTTTGGGAACGACAAACATGTCGCTGTCAGTGTCAACGATTTTGATACTTTTGCTTATGTCTTTATTCGAAGCTGAATTTGGGCCGCTAATAGCTCCCAAATAATTTTTTTATTGGTGCCCCATTTTACCCATTTAAAGCACGCCTCAGGGTGTTTGAATCGAACTTTAAAAAACGCGCGTTTTTTAAAGTTACCACGGCAGCATCAACAAATCGAGAAACGTGAAGTCTAAATGACAAATTTTTTATTATTGATCTGACAGAAGTACCTTGTAACGTCAAATAGAATATTACTAACAACTCGTTCATTTATATGTGATACCTCTTGCTCCTCCATCCATTTGATGAACTTTTCATATTCTTTTTTATATATATCACTTGATTTTCGCGGTATTACCCGCGATTCTGCCCCACTAGTGAAAAAAATCGATATTAGAATAATTCATTTTTGAGCTCTGGTGACAACAAATATTGATCTTTGATAACAAATTGCAAATGAATATCTGTTTTCCTCATTTCCATGACAACGAAAGGTATACTGGCACCCAAACCGGACCCTGACGGCTGACCTTCTGAACCTGAACAGAACGAAGGCACGTATAATAGTAGGTCTGTTGACTGGACACTGCGGCCTAAGAAAACACCTAAACACCATGGGAGTACGCAGGGAAACCGTGGAGTGTAGGCTATGTGATGAAGAGGAGGAAACAGCCTCTCATATTATCTTCGACTGTGACGCCCTAAGTAGAAGGCGACACAGAACCTTTGGAGAGATCAGCCCGGAAACAGGCATGAATCCGAAGAACCTTATTAACAGGCTACTAAACCTAATTAAAGGCACAAACCTGTTTGAATGAGGAACCACTGACGACAGAGTGATACAATAGACCCCAGCTGGTCGCAGTGTCAAGGGAAGCTAGGTGCCAACCCTGTCTCTGGCTCGTCAGCTTTCAACCAACCAACCATACTGATGTTACATCACGGATTCAACCATTTTGCATTATTAGTTCCGATTTCTATTTTTTGTAGTAATAATACCAGTATATATGATTTCAAAGTGCACCATTGAAAAAATAGCGTAAAGTATTCGTGGATAACTGGTCTTGAAAACACTTGCTCTATTTCGAGCACTCCGGCTGCGCCGTCGTGCTCGGAAAATCGCGCGTGTTTCAAAGCCCTTTTTATCCACTTATACTTTAATATACTATCACGTCTCACGTCTGAAGGCTTCAGTGTAGGTGATATTCGGCTCACCGGAAGGAGCAAATCGATCCTTGCGCAGTCGTCTGATGCTAGGTGAATGGGGTTGGTTCAACTTATTCGGAACTGATAGTGTTACTAGTACCTTCGTCGATGGTATTTCAAGGGCGGAATCTTCATTGTGATATCTTTTATTAATAGAAGGAGATCTGGCCTTGATGAAGATCAGATCCCCTCCAACACTTCCTTTCTCCTACAAATAGATAGATGTGGAATAGGGTGGTCCTGCGTCCTATTTTCGCTGCGACCCGTGCATATCTATTGTGGTTCCCTTGATATTTCCTGAGAAACCTTTTCGCCTGCCTCTGTCCTGGTGATTGTTCCTACCAGCTTTGGGTCTGTTTTTCCACCCAGTTGCTAATTGTTTTTCCACCCAGTTGCTAATTGTTTTTCCAACCGTTGCTTTTGCTATGCCGTAGAAGGGATCCGGGCCTTGTCTGGCCAATTCGTCGGCTTTTTCATTCCATGCCAGGGTTACTTTCTTATGGTTTGCTGGTTGATTCAGGGCACAGGCACAATCCCACACGAGTTTTCAGTTAACTTGTGTGGCAAACAATGCTTTAAGTGTTGCCTGGCTGTCGGAGAATATGACAACGGAATGACCGATCCCATCCTGCTCGTTTATTTCTCCGATATTGCTGCTACATCCTCTTGTAATACTATGGTGTCTCCTGACACGCAGGGATCATTATCCTTGGTTTTTGTCAGTATATTCCGGCTCGGACTCTTTCTTCGGTCTTCGAGCCGACTGTGTACCAGACTGATGCTGCGCTGATGGGTGTTCTTCTCCCCCCTCTCTTTTTCTGGTATATCCAACCAAATACGAATTCAATAGGAAATTGAATTCGTATTTGGTTGGATCTAGCCTTTGGTATTCTGTCCCATGGAGTTTGATGATGGGTGATAACCCTTGCATGACAAGACAGCTCTCACCTCTTCCTGTATGTAGATGAGTAATGGTGGTAGGTTCAGGATAACCTCCATCGCGGCCGTGGAGATGGTTTTTATGGGCCTTGTGGCACTGAGACACTCTCATCTTTGTAAGCCTGTTAATAGCCTAATGATTCCTGATTAAACATTCTTTGGCCAGTACGCCACTGACCCATATGATATCATAGGTCTGATTACCCACGTGTATAGCCATATGGTCATCTTGAGATTGAGTCCTCAGTTCTTGCCACACATCCTCCCGCACCTGTCTAGTGCTATATATGCTTTTTTGGCGATTTCTGTTGTATGGGCCTTCCTTGTAAGTCTTTGATCAAAAACTACCCTTAGGTACTTTGCTTCTTTGGCCAATGGGATTTATGTTCGCTCTAACACTGGTGGTTTCAGGCCTTGCAGTGCTCGTTTTTTCGTGAATGCGACAATTTGTGTTTTCTGAACATTGACTGATAGTTGCCTTTTGCACCAATTGTCTACTATATTCAGAACCTTTTGTGTTTTTTCTGAGATTATTTCCGTAAACCGACCTCCGACGACTATCTCTGGGTCGTCTGCATATCCGAGGCAATGGAATCATTCTTGGATAAGACTTTGTATGAGATCGTCCATTAGGGTTGCCCACAGTAGCGGGGGTAGGACTCCTCCTTGTGGGCAGCCTCCACCTGCTTTCGCAATTATGGTGTCTTCTCCTAGAGTGGACATGACTGGCCCTCATCCATCTGCATAGGCTTGGCGAAACTCCTCTTCTGGTTTGTGCATTCACTAGTGCGTCTATGGTGGCGTTGTTTAATGCTCCTTCTATGTCTTGGAATATTGTCATGTCAATTTCTTTGTCCTGTATTGACTTTGAAATCAGCCTGTTTAGGTCATCCAATGCGGAGTCTGTTGATTTTCCTGGTTGTATGCGTATTGACGGTTACTCAGAGGTTTTTCTTCAGTATTTCGTCTCTGTCCAGTAGTCTCTCCAAAGTTTCTTGGAGAAATTATATCAGACTGATGGGTCAGTATGACTTTGGTGTCAGGTCTGTCAATCTAGCCACCTAGGGAAGGTGATCACTTTAACTTTTTTCCATGCAGTTGGTATATATCCGCTTTGAGGATTTTGCAGAGGAGTGGTATCAGAGTTCCTGGATTTTGCAAAGGTCCTCCTATCAATCGTGGCATCTTGGCTTCCTATCACTATTAACGCTAGACATGACAATAATGTCTGCAAGTAATCCTTCGAATAAGTCGCAATCAACAGTGAATGAAGTTTTTTAGATGGAATAATTTCAGTTTCACAAAAAATCCAAAGAATCGGAATGAAAAGTAAATCGAGCATCTATAAATAGATGCAATTGAAGCTTACATTTGATGTTCGTACTTGAATCCAAAGCTACATGTGCGAAATGATTCTGTATATTTTCATAAGAATAAGCATCATTTGTGCCTATAATTTCTCTGGTGGTGTGCCAGAGTTTGATTCACGATGTTTACACATTTTATCAGCAGATTTGATACACATGTCAAACATTCTTGGTGGAAGTCTACGATGAAATGTGAGAGTTTAATTCCCTGTACTTGCCAGTGCTTGTAAATAGACAATTAATACAAAGAAAAACGAAACTATAAGTTCATTCATTTTACATTGTGGTCCCTGCTGCTGGTCATTCTCAGGATGACGTTCATCCATATATTTGTGGTTAATGTGTAATTAAAAATAAACTGATGATAATTCGAAAGGTTCAAGTCGTTCATAAACTGTAATCTAAAATTTACTCACCCTACTGCACCGTTTGATAAAATTTGAGTTTCCCTCTCCAAAATTTCCTGAACGTTTTGCGATGAATATAGACCAATGGGAGAATTGAACTGTTTGTTGACCAGTTTAGGGTGGGCCGCCATGTTTCTTAGTCTATTGGATTCGATTCTAAACTACCTGAAACAGACAAAAAAACATCATGTTTTGGGATAATAACTCATGGAATTTGTTTTATGAACAAGATAGAGTTTTCATAGTTACGTTAGCAAATTCATTATGCATATTCAATAACCTAATTTGGGTAATCAGATGCAATAAGCAGTAGCAGTAATAGTGAGGATAGTTAAATAGATTTGTCATGCAGAAATGAATTATTGATAGACAAGATTTCACTACATCGAATAGTTATGGGAGGTACTCTATTTGAAGTTTGGGCATTGTTTCCTACATTCTGTCGATTTTCACCTATACGTTTTACAATACTTTACAGTGTGACAATTCAAAAACTTACAACAGGCCATATATCACAAACAAAAAATGAAATGAAAAATGGTCAAAACCGTTTGTAGGATAGGAGGGGGGAACTGAAATGACATAAAAGAGAACTCACCCCCATCAACCCCCTAGGCCCCACCTACCCCAACTGAAAAAGTTTGAATAGCAAACCCCTACTTGTGATACATCATTGAAAAGCCCATAAAAATGCTATCCAATAAAATTAATAATAAATGTACAGGGTATATCAATTATTGTAAAATCTCAAAAGGAAAATTTAATGAAGTTTTTGTTGAACTTCAAATTTGTTAAAAATGTCATTGATGTATATGTTCAAAGTGGTTTCTGTTGTTTTTGTAAACAATCACACAGCCTATTTTTTTTATTCTGCACGAACTTTGGCAAATGTTGTTCTGGTAATAGCGCGACATGCTTGAGTAATAGGCTTTTTCATTTAGATGACAAATGACTAACTTTGTTTACCTGTCAGACCCAACGGCATTGAAGGCGAATTTTTTTTTAAGGATATAAAATATTTTCGAGTTTTCGTATGGATAGTTGACTTGAATTTACATGGAGAAGAAAACTCACCATTAGAAAATATTCGTTTACATTATTTTATCTACGGATGAAAGGTTTTTGGCGGTATAAAATAGGTAATGAGTTACGAACGCCAATGTATGCAGGTGCATTTGTCATGGAGTTGACTGTTGACATAATGTGAAAATACCGCTAATTTTGAACTAAGCCAATCTTGAATTGTTATTTCAAAACTAACCAATGGCTATTCACTTTCCCAATAGCCAATCAGACTTTGGGTCTCAAAACGAGCGCATGCGCCTTAAAAAATCATCTAAATGAAAAGGCCTATTCTTTCCCTCAAGTCTCCAAGTGACGTAGGTTGAGTTTTATAAACAACTGTCTTGAGGTAACCCATAGTAAAAAATCAGGTGGCGTTAAGTCTGGTGTCCTCGGTGGCCATTCAATAGGACTTCTCCTTCCAATCCATTTGTTCGGATAATTAGTATCCAACCAGTGCCTAACTGCAATTGCATAGTGAGTAGGTGATTTATCTTGTTGGAAGTGCAGCAAATCTTCGTCTAGAGCTACATTGGCTTGGTCGTCCCTTTGGTTCTCTACTTCATGCACAATTAAGGGTTCGATGGTGTTTTCCAGCATATCCAGATAAATTTCGCCATTTAAATTGCCTGGTATACACAAAGGGCCAACTAAAGCATCGCCTAATAGCCCTGCCCAAACATTCAGTTTTTCTGGATATTGAGTGTGACCTTCTCTAAATCATGCGGGTTGGCATCACCCCAGTACCGACAGTTTTGTTTATTTACATTACCCTTCAGCATAAAAGTACATTCATCACTGAAACAATTATTTTTGAATAGTCTAGGTACAGCGCGAATTCTTTCAGTCATGAGTTCACAAAACTGAATTTGTCGGTCTGGATCATCATCGCGTGGTTCTTGAGGAATTTACATTTTGTACTGGTAAAACTTATGAAATTTCAACACCTTTCTTACCGAATCACGTGATAGTCATGTCATTGCAGACACTTGACGTGTTGATGCAGTAGGATCTATTGTAAATTGTCCAAGGACCTCAATTTGGCTTGCTTCATTCAGTAGTCTTGTAACTTCCCATTTTTTATTTTGCACTAATCCTGTTTTTCTAAACTTTTCAACTAAATCGCGGATGTACACGTGACTAACATTTTTGTCCGGATGCCATTCATTAAATATTTGAGCTGTTCGTAAATAACACTGGTTCTGGGAGCCAAATAAGAAAATTATCTCCACACGTTCAGGTATACCGTAAACCATTGTCACATTGTATACCGTAAACCATTGTCACAACTACAGCTGAATGACAGTACCGATCGTAAAATGATGAACACTAATGATATTTGAATGTCTCAAATGAACAAAAAAATCATGGACTGCGACAGAACCCAAAAAAACAGATGTTTACAGTTTACAACTGGATTTGTAGAAACGGCAAATTAAAGTTTTTATTTACCAACAAAAAGTACTTACGGACACTTATCATTGAAAATAGAGTTTTATTGACCTTTAGAGCTTTCTAACATTGTATCACAAGTATGGGTATGTTTGTTTTTAAAATTGTTAATTATTGATACACCCTGTACAATTATTATTTATACCATTGGATAGCATTTTTATAAGCTTTTCAATGATGTATCACAAGTAGGGGTTTGCTATTCGAATTTTTTAGTTAGGGTAGGTGTGGCCTAGGGGGTTGATGGGGTGAGTTCTCTTTTATGTCATTTCAGTTCCCCCTTCTTATCCTACAAAGGGTTATTAGCATAAGCATTTTTTTGTGATATATAGCCTATTGTATGTTTTGAAATTGTCACACTGTATATCTATCTAGGGGCTCAGTAATTAAACGTTCTTTCATTATGTTAGATTCATGTTTTCTGTAAAATCAATATTTATGCGAGTTTTTGAGTCAAAGTTGGAACGCATGCTTTTTCTGCGAATAACTCAAAAACAATTGATCATACGTGAAAAATAGTTATATTGAAAGTTGTAGAGCGGAAAATTGCCTACAAATAGGTTGAAATACATTAGTAATTCACATTATTCATTTTATTCTTCCTAATTTTGATGAGCCTGGTTCTAATATTCCATCTAATATCTCTACACAATCCAGTATTTCGCTCTCACATTACATTTATTTTGTTTCATTTTCTAAAAAGATGTCGTCAGCTCTGATATCATCATCAATATTGTCTATTTGTCGACGCACATTTTCGCATGTTTGGCCTCTGCAAATACGACATATAATGAAACATTTGAGTCCAGCTTTTCGTCAACCACAAGAAACCCCGCAATCTGCTTTGCATTTACATGCAATAAGTTTCACTAAATCAGGTGCTGCGGGTGGCATGGTATTGGAGATTCGTTCTATCTTCACGGTCTAGGCTCATTCCAAGCCATGTTTGAAATTGATGATAAGTTCAGAGTTATACTCAGGACCGACCCCCTATCATGTGAAGAAAAAAATCGCTACTGTAACCTTATGCAAAAGAAAAAGCCCTGCCGACTGGACTATTATGCCTCAGATGGATACCAGGCAGTTTACAGATAATTTTCGATGAACTAATTGTTTTTGTTTCTCGTTTGATGAATTTACAAAAACACACACTGATTGTGTTCTCCTGAAACGACTACCGAAACTTCATAGTGATATTCCTTTGTTTATTAGATAAATACAGCTATCGTATGATGATATCTTGGCTCACTACGAATGTTTAGTAGATTGGTGGATTTGATGAAATATGATTTTATTTTTAATATCAAACCCACGTCTGTCGGCTTGTCTTTTAATAGATAACCTTGATTCACTTCACTGGCGAAACTAAATTGAGTTTTTGTCATGATGAATGTGATCCAGATTGTATGTGGAGAAAACTTCACGACATTGTTTAGTAGAAAATATAATACGGGTGCAGGTAACAGAAATTTCAACAGGGAGAACGCATAGTTCGGAATTGATGATATGAATGGAAATATTCTCTCTGAGAATGGTTTCATTACACGAAGGTGGAATGAAAAGAATCCGGCCCAACAAAGATACAAGAAACTTTTTTTTCAAATTTATTTTTATTTTTCTACATAGACTTCTTGTAAGTTATCTCTCAGCAGCGCAACTTTTAACTTAGGGAACAAAAAAGGTCGCTTGGGACTAGATTCTGGTGAGTAATTCGTGGAATTTCGCCATGGCAATCGCTGTGGTGTAAGACGGCGCACTTGTCTTGGTGAAACATTTTTTTTTCTGCAAATTTTTTCCTGAATTTCTGCCTTCAGATTGTCAAGTAATGATTCGTGGAATGCTGTATTAATTGTTTTTCCTTTTTGAAGATAATCGATTATGATAACAACTCCATGACTAGTCAAAAAAACAGTCGCCATCATTTTCCCAGCAGTAAAACATGTTTTGCTTCTTTAACCCACGAAAAAAAGGGAGGGGGGTCTCTAGTCGACGCGTATATATTTTTTTATGTATGATCACGCATAACTTTCAGTTTCAATTGGTCCCATTTGGATTTGAGAAGAAATCCATTCCTAAGGGTAGGAAAATGGGGGATGATTGTTGGTTCACCCACAGATTTTTTACTTCTCTATCGATTCTTCCACGCATATCTTTGTACTGGATTATCCGATTTAGATGATTCTTTTTGCATTGTATAGGGTTTGCTGGAAGTGGGTCCCATTCGGATTTGAAAAAAAATTACACCCCTAAGGGTAGAAAAATAGGGGATGACTTATTTATTTGACACCTGTGAACCGATTCTGTTGAAACTTGGCACACATATGTAGTTCTGATGACAATACAACATAATGGAGGACCGGAATTAATCTGATGATGGAGACGAAAGACAGTCGAGGGATCTTCTCAACGGTTCACAGCAGCTACCTCGTGTTTTGTGGTAATATTTACATACAGTGCTCCTCTACTAATTTTTGAACCTACTGGTATATCGCAACGGAATTTGGAGGGCTTAAATAGGAGATGAAAATCCTACTTTTTCTTGTAAAAATCACAGCTAAAAGTTTTAAAATTGCGGCTGAGCGCCATCTTCAATAATTTTTTCAAATAGAACACTCCGTATATTATTCTATTTTTGAAATCTGCTCATAATTCTCAACAGTTTTCTGTAAATATTAACGTTTGAAAAGTGACATTTTGGTCATTTCAAACCCAACCAAAAACACTAATGTTGCTTTCAATCAAGTTTGCATTGGAAAAACTCGTTGTTGCGGCAACATCTTGTTTACTGTCAAACTGAACTGCTAACTGTCAAATAGTTCGTTGAGCGCCTAAATCCGTTTATGAAAAGTGTGATCGTGGTCGTAGTTTAGACGATAAATTTGAAGTAGTTTTGATATTTGGGGAAGCTGGAAGTAATCCTACTTCGAGGTCAAATTTGCGCAAACTTTTAAATAAGCTCCAAGCAAATGGTACGCTGAAAGATGCTCCGAGATCAGGAAGAACGCCTCAGTCAGAAGAAAAAATGTAGAAATTTTTGCTGAAATGGTAATCAATCCGACTCAGTCGACGTCTGCAGTTGCTGAATCCTTTGGAGTAAGTTCAAAAAGTGTCCAAAGAGTCCTGAAAAAAGAAAAGTTTCATTCCTATGAAATGAAAATCCTGCATGCGCTCACGGAGGATGATCCAGACCGGAGGGTTGAATTTTGTGAGTGGTTAACAAGAACAATTGAAGAAGAACGGGGCTTCCTGAAAATGTATGTTTCGCAGACGAATGCACGTTTTTTCTCAATGGAAAAGTCAACAAACAGAATGTACGATACTGGAGCGATACTATTGCCCATATTTTTAGACTGGGACATACCCAGTTTCCTAAAAAGGTGAATGTTTGGTCGGGGATTTTGGGCAATCGCGTTGTTGGTCCGATTTTCATCAGAGGTAATCTTACAGGAGTTCTTTACAGAAATCTTTCAGAAACTGAAATTGAACCTCGAATAAGACAAATTGTATTAAACAATCAGGAAGAGTTTGAAAATCGTGAAATCATATTTCAGCAGGATGGGGCACCTTCCCATTTCGATCGCATGGCTAGAGAGTTCCTCGATACAAACTTTCCTAGGCGATGGATAGGTAACAGGGGAAGTACAAAATGGCCACCAAGATCTGCGGATCTTACACCTCTAGATTTTTTCCTTTGTGGGTATCTGAAGTCAAAAATCTACGCCACTGAATGCCAAACAATAGAAGAGTTGGAACGCAGTTGGGGTCTTAAATTGATATTTGAAGTCATATACAACCTATATTTTTATAAAAAAACTAATTGTAATCTTTACAACTTTGTAGTTTCCCTGATGATGAAAATAATTGAGAGAGCTTGGACAACCTTTAAAGAGTTCTTTTATTTGCCACGAAGGCTCTCATGTAGAAAACACTAGAAGTAAACTCATTGTTGATGGAATGCAATCTATAAAGTATTAATTGATACTCTCCACCATTGCCAATATATCGAAATCTTTGATGTTCATCGATTATCGATAATTGTGTGTAGTAATTTTGAATCATAAATAAAGTTTTATGAACTATACAACATGCGCTACTAATCACTTTGTCATTATGTAGACTGAAAATAAATAGCTACTATGTACCAATGCAAAACAAATCGACTGCCAGAAAAAATCGGGTGACTCACTACATATGTCTGGTCATGATTCGGACAACTGTTGCCTGTTGAACAAATGACTAACGGTAACAGAAATGAGAAACCATTTTATTTTGGTATACATGTGGTGTTGCGGTACGGAAAGAGGAAAAACACTTTTTCTGTGAATGATGGAATTAGAATGATGTAATGAGAATGAAGGCAGGCCTTTTCTTCAAAAGAATATTCACTACATACAGGGTGGAAATGAAAATAATTTTTTTGTGAATATTTCCTTAAAATGTTAAAAATGATATCTCGACATCATACCTTAAGTAACATATTATAAATTTTAAATTGGTGCAAGAAACTTTTGATAACCAAACTATTAAAAAAACACATAAAGAAGGCTTTTTACCGAAAGTAAAAACTCAAGCTATCTTCAACAGATATAAGTGATTATTTTGAATTGAATTCTTCTTTCAACTTTTTCTACTATTGAGACCTAACTTGTTCTTTATCTGAAGTACAAATGAAAAACCATGCACACTCAAAAAACTTTTTGGATAATGATATAGTTGCGGGAAGTAAAAGAATAAAAAATCGGTATTGACGCATGTGCAGGGAAATCGAATCCCAGTACCACAACACAGCGTCTGGGAAATGCGACTGGGAGCCTCTAGAGGATGTTCTCTACTTTGTGGAATATCCTCGTGAAATCCTATCTCAACTTTATCCTCGCAAAGAAAGACTGTAAAAGAATTTGGAATACACTCAGATCTCTTGAGATTTTAAGGGATAAAGCCACCCTTGGAATTCCGGATGATTTGAAAGACGTAAATCGCATCAATTCATACTTCAACACAATTTCGCAGCAGGAACAGGTCTGCATACAGACTTCTCTACTTGACCGCTACAAAGTACAAGAAAAGTCCGGTAACCTGCTTTTTCTTTTCTACCGTAACTGCACACACGATTAAAAAGTACATTAACAAGATAAAGAGTAACGCAACAGGTTCCGATAACAGATGATCTATCTATTTGAAAACTATCTACTGAACCACATAACCCACATTATCAACTCAATAATAACTTCGGAACAGTTTCCTGACAAGTGGAAAAGCGGATTAGTTATACCTCTGCCAAAATGTTACACTCCCTCTGACTTAACGGACCTCGGACCTATTTCCATTTTACCTTCTCTTTCCAAAGTAATGGAAATGATACTGAAGGATCAAATCAATGTTTTTGTAAACGAACATAAAATAATTTCATCCGTCTAGTCGGGATTCAGATAACAACATAGTACTACCACAGCTCTTCTTTCAATTACAGACGATTTTTTAAGAGCATTTGACGAGGGCTGTGTTTCCTGTTTAGTTTTGCTCGACTATAGCGAAGCGTTCGACACAATCGACCACGATATCCTCTGTCAGAAGCTAGTCGCTTTCGGCATCTCGCTGGATGCAGTACGCTTAATAAAAAAATATTTGCCAGACCGTACCCAAAAGGTAACTCTTGATGGAGTGATTTCAGAGGCATTATCTGTAACTGAAGGCGTACCGCAGGGGTCCATTCTTGGACCATTACTGTTTAGTCTTTACATATCTGACTTCCACCTTTTTGCCAACACTTGTACAATACACCACTATGCCGACGACACCCAGAATAATTTTTCATTTCCCATTAGTGAACTAGGCTTGGCATAAACTCAAATTAATACTGATCTCCAAACGATCTTCGATATTTCTACAGCCCATAAACTCAAACTCAACCTAAAAAAGTCTGCAGTGATGCTATTCGGCACCAAAAAGAATAGAGAAGTCTCAATGAACACCATACAAATTCGCCTAGACGATGTCTTTCTCCCAATTGTGAATGAATTAAAAAATCTAAGGCTTTGGCTTGATCCCGTATTCCTGTATTCACTTAACACGTCAGCCACCTCAGCCAATCTTCCTACAACCTTATCCTGAAATGTTTGTCACCGGCTACAACGTATACAAAATAATTGCCTGAGGTTTTCTTTCGGCATTCGTAAATACGACCATATAACCGAGCCGATGAAGAAATAAGGTTGGCTGAATCTAGAGAAACTTTGGAAATTACACCTTCTAACAATTACCCACAAAGTCCTAACAATCCAACGGCCAGATTACCTCTTCAACGAGCTAAAAAAAATTTCGGACCTGAACAGATTTTCCACTCGTAATAAAACAACTCTCATCATTCCAAAGCACCGAAATGTTATAACTCACTACCCAGTGAATTTAGATCCTACTCATTGAGTAATTTTGAAAAAAGACTCAAAATTCATCTTGGCAAATAGATTGTCTTTGTTTGAACTGACTCGGCTAACCTCATCCACTGATCTATTTATTACTGGAAAGTTATTACAAGAAAATTACTACTACTATTTATTCGGTTCTTGAGAGCGTTTACTAGCTTAAGATTTACACACTGCCACTTCACTGACTTTCATATTGTTAACATTTTGTTCATATTTTTTTTTTAACGTAAGGTTGAGTTTAAAAACAGCTCTCGCTGACACTCCGCCTTTTCGCCTCCACTGTTATATTTGTACTTATTATTATTATATTATTATTATATTTTTATGGTGAATAAAGACGTATTATTATTATTATTATTATTATCATCATTATAACTCCTTACCATAACTGAACCTAGCGGGAGTATTCAGTGAAGGATGACCTGGTAGTGCTGCCGATGTGTAAGTTTGACAACAGAGCCAGTAGAGCAGAAAGCTATGATGGACATTAATATAATTAGAGTTGTGAAGTAAAACAGATAATGCCAGCAAAATTGAAGCGGTGCTTTCTACAAAAAACAATTAGATCTCTCCAGATTGGCGGCACAAACATAGGCTTCTGTAGCAGACTATCCTGGAAGAGGGGATGTGCAGGCAAGAATCACAAACTCATATAAAGTATTTGGGCAATGCTGAAGAACCTTCGGAAAGACCAAAGATGCTACATGGAGCAGTATACCCTACGAGTTACTTCTAGGAGTAAACTATTATAGCAGACCACGTTCAACTCACGGTCGGCCCAAAGCCACTGGATGAGAAAGCCTGGATGAGAAGAGTACAGGCTTAAGAGAATGAGGATATCCAATCCATATTTGGGATCAATTCCTCAAATCAAAGCCAAGAACCATTACTTTCTGCCTACCGTACCATACAGAACAAAACAGATGACAGTGCCTAGTAAAAAGCTTTTTAATATAGCCAGGCAAAAAGGATGAAGCTCCACCATATGTACGAAAGACAGATGAGAGTCCAAAATTTCCGACTTCACCCTTACTTTGTGTAACCATATGTTATAATGTAAGTGGTGTAACTATTGTATTTCAAGTAAGTATTACGCTTTGGCTGTGAGTCAGAATACGTCGAGCATGTGATTTCGATTACGATATGTGTTTTCCATAGCATTTTTAAAATGCCTGAGAATTGTGCGCGAACTTAGTCCAAATAGAAACCGAAATTTGGACGTGTGCGAGGTTTAAACAAAACTGCGATTGCAAAGCCAAGAAACAGGCAACAGTTGTCATTGCTCAAGGTTAAAGTGTTTCGAAGTAACTGGTGCTCAGGACCGTTCAGCGATTGTTAGACCTTTTAATGAACTGAAAACGCATAATGAACAGAGCTTGCATTTGGAAGGTCTCATTGCATACGAACCAGTTGAAAAACATCAGAGAGGGCAAGTTAACGATGAAAATGTACACTATCATTCGTTTTTCTATAAATATAAGGTCGGTAAGACTTTTTAAGGTTCGAGTGATGCGGGAAAACGGTACCGAAGAAGTTCCTATTTGCTACGTGGCAATGCTATGTTTATATGGAATTTCTGCAAAATGTTTGCAGAACATTCAGCAAAAGCTTGTTCAAGATAGACACGTCGGACAAGATGGTTTGGGTCTACAATCCAATCGGTCAAAGAATCTAGCGCAAGAAACAACTGATGCAGTCCATTCCCACATTCAATCATTTAAAGGAAGGCTGTCACACTATAGCCTTCATGAGTCTAAAAGAACTTACCTACGTCAAGAAAATCTAAGAAATTGCATTCAGATAAATTAGCTTAATATAAGACCACAGAAACGATCCATGAGATAAATGTGTAAGGCAAAGCCAATATACCCTTGTAGGGATTCATCTAGGAAATTTGGCATCCATACTCTGATTTGTTTGGTCATTCTAGAAACAGATTGTTTAATTCAGAAAAACGTACATTCACTGCTTCTTGTATCATCGTAGTATAACGCAAGACAAACTCGCCAACTTGGGTTGATGACACAGTACTATGATTATGGACTCCATAATATTTACCGGAAAGAAAATATACAGAGTGGGCCATTGAAAACGAATAGATTCCATCCCTCGGAGCTGTGACCGCCACCCCTAAATTTTCAAATGGCAACATATGGCAAGTGATACCTCATTTGAAAGGTATTTTCCTTCTTGATATCGAACAATAAAAATAAATTGATTCTATCGATTCGTTTTCGAGATATAGGAACTTGAAGTTGGGAAATCACTTTTTATTCACTCAATCAATAAAAACAATATCTGATAAAGCAACTGTCGCAATATTTATTAATGTCGATGAACTAAATGTTCAAACTGTTTACCACCCATTTCCATACAATAGTACAAGTTCTGTTCAAAACGAGACCTCACATTTCTTAGCATTTCCGGCGTTATTCGACGGCATTCTTCAATAATTCTCCTTCGTAAATCTTCCAGAGATTCTGGTTCGGTTGCAAAGATTTTGTTTTTCAAGTGACCCCACAGGAAAAAGTCGAGAGGGGTTCAATCTGGAGATCTGGCTGGCCACTCTATAGAGCCTCTTCCAATCCAACTTCCAGGAAACATTCTATCCAAAAACGCCCTAACAGGCTGTGCATAATGTGGAGGTGCCCTGTCTTGTTGAAATATCAAATGGTCTTCATGGTAACGATCGTCATTTTCAATGATGTCTACTAATTGTGGATAAACAAATTCATTCAATAATTCCAAATAAGTTTCTCCTGTAAGGTTACTGTCGTGAAATACAGTTCCAATCAAACGGTCCCCAAAAATACCGGCCCAGACATTAAGTTTTTGCAGAGTTGAGTATGGACTTCGTGGAAAACATGTGGATTGGCATCTGACCAATAACGACAATTATGACGATTCACAGTCGAATTAAAAAAAAAATGTAGACTCATCAGAAAAGCAGATGTTAAAAGGAAATTCTCATCAGCATCTATTCTCGTAGTCATAATTTCACAAAATTCCTGTCGCCTATCAAAATCATCTCCATTCAATTGGTGTACCAAAAGTATTTCGTAGGGGTGGAATTTATGATGTTTCAGGATTCGGCGGATACTGGTTCTACTGATATTGGTAACACTAGCCGATTTTCTTGTGCTAAATGTTGGGTCTGCATGAACTTGTCCTGAAAAGTGCAACTTCAACAGCTTCATTTCTCAACGGAAATTCACGTTATGTGTCTCGTTTCTTGTTGGCTACTGATCCAGTTCAACGAAATTTTTGCATTAATTCTAGAACGTATTTTCTAGCAACAAGTTTATCTCGATGCGTTTCATTGAACAAATTAGCTGTACGGTTACCGCATTCTTGAAAAAATTATTATTATTTCAACTCTTTACGCGATCGTATACACCATTATGGTGGAAAGATATCCAGCAGCTTCAGTCAAGTAATTCACTCCAATGTCGTTCAATCAAAGATCAGTTTGATACATGTTTTTGTTGTACTCGCATTTGAGTCGAATTCGAGAAAACGTCTTTTTATCGATTCTTAAGAACCTTAAATTTTTTTCAATCAAGTCAATGAGGATGAAATTAAAATTTGAAACGGAATTGAATGTTATTTGTTGGTAAACAGTTGAAAAAATACACGCAATGAAACTTTTCGTGCAAAAGTTAGGCTATACTCACAGATACGACATTCAAGTGAAATCATATAAGTTTTGAATATCTCACTGTATTATGTCGATAGTTGGTATTGCTCCTTTGTTCATTGCAATCTATCAATAATTGTATGTCTAACAAGCTTTGTCGATGAGCATAATACTACTAATGACAATAATGCACGCAGCCTCCTTGTCGATGTGATGACTATTACAGCGGTCTGATTTCAGAATGGAAACAGTCATATAAATAATTCCGAACTTTACTTTGTTCATAGACATATGTTCATAATTACCGAATGGTGCCAACGCTCATGTTATTTTGGAGATCGGAATTCTTGAAACCAATCACATATTTCACGTTTTTCGCTCCTGTGTTATTATAATAAACTGGGTAATGAAATCCCAAGTGCATTTAGAATTGATATCATTCAACAATTCTTGGAATGAAAAATCGACATTACGAAACTCGATATTGTACAGAACGAAAATAATCAAGGTGGGAATTTTACGTGAAGTGGTATTTTTAAATGCCACCAACGCACAAAACATTTTTCAAATTTATAATGCTTGTTTTCATAGGTCCACAGCGGTTGCAAAATACTTAAAAATAACATTGTTTCTAGGCTGAAATGTACGGATCGGACGAATTCCCAGATTTCTGATCTCTCGGAACTCATGTTGCTCGATCAGAGATTGAAGATTTCGTTTTGTAGATTATTTCTTATACCGTGCGTAATTCATCTTGAAAGCCATAACATATAGAAACTTTTTCAGTTACTAAAGTTGCCTGTTTCAAAAATATTCTCAACTGTACTGGGTGCTTCACACTTGAAGTCGACTTTCTTCAAATGGAACACTCTGTATTTTATTATTTTCCTATTGCAGGGTCATGATGAGTACAGCATAGTTTATTTATTTATCAAGATTTTGGAAATGCTTTCTGCAGACAGTATTAACAAGGTCGAGAAGCACCATTTATATTCTTGTTAAAACCAGACAAAATGAATTGTTTTTCTGCCTTTTCATCAGTTTAAAAAACCATTTTCTCAATTTTTCATATATTTGTTGATTCATTAATTATAATGAATATTATTTTTGATTTGTTTGAAAATATTAACAGGGTGTTCATAAATTCAAATGTGGAATCATCTGCCACTCAAAGATAAACTATCTTCCATCGTTCGAAAAAACCTCAAAAGGGGAACATTCTCAATTGAATACTGACTAGAATTTTTTTTCGATGAATTGAAAAATCCTCGATTAATATGAAGTTTTTTTTTGAATACCTAACAGAAATCGACTACTTCTCTGGCAGAAGCTACGCTGGACATTGAACTAGGGTCCTTTCAAAATATCTATCAGATGTAGTTCAATGTCTGGCGTGGCCTTGGCCGGGGAAGTATTTGTTTTCAGTTAGATATTCACAAAAAAGAACTTCGTTTTTATCCTGGATTTTTAAATTAACAGAAAAATATTTCTATTTAATTGGGAATGTTTCTCTTTTCAATATTATTTTTTCTCTTGTTATAAAATTATTTCATATTGTTGGATTTGTATCACACTGAAATTGATGCAGTCATAGAAATGTATACATCTATGATTTTTGTGGTTTAGTATGCGTAAACCACAAAATAAAAACCGAAATTAACCTTGTGAAGTCAGGCTTTGACTAAATCATTTTTCCAAATTCAGTCATTTGATTGCTGATTGAGTTGAAATTCTTCCTATGGTGAATAATTTGGAACTATGGAAATATTGATAAAAAAATTTGATATAAAATGGAATACGAGGCATTTTGCTGACTGTGGCCATTATAGGCGAATGAAGTTTATATTTTGGGAAAGTGAGATACAATTATGGAAAGAATGGTCAATTTGTGAACGTCGCGAACAATAAAAAAAATTATTGCGAAGGGTACTGGTAGGACCATTAGGTATGGATACAGAATACTGGGTGGTTCAATTGAAAATAAACATTTTAACGAAGTTCAAATTTGACAGCATTTACTTCAATAATCTCTGTGAAACTATAAAATAAGTTATAACTTTGCAAAGCCTCAAACGACTTTCTCACTCGAATAATGAAATGGGGAATCAATTCCGGGTGAAAAATTACTGAAAACCGCCAGAATATACAAAATTTGAAATTGAGTACCCTGTAAATCTATAAGATGAAAACACTAGAATGGTGGAATGGTTCACGTATATAATAAAATGCCATAAAAAGATCATTATGATGGTTAATTGTACTATAAGGTGTGGAATGATCCTTTCTGTGGTGAACATGGTCACTGATGGAGTGAAGGAGATACATTGACTTAAATTTCGTTGCTCAAAAAACTGCAAATTTCACATTTTTTTCTTCAGTTCAGTCCTCATGCATTCATAGCTTTCGGTCATGATTTTTTTTTTCTTGAATAGTCGCAATCAATAAATAACCAAAGTGAAATTGATTGATGATATCTTCTAGTTTAATTTAATTCAACTCGATGAAATATTACATTGTGAACTGAATTGGGAGTTTTTTACTTACTTACTTTTTTTAACTAGTTATATATATATATATATATATATATATATATAAAATTCTCGTGAAACGGTGTTTGTAATTAAACTCCTCCGAAATGGCTCGACCGATTCTCATTAAATTTTTTGTGCATATCGGTTAGGTCTGCGAATCAGACAACATCTGTTTTTCATCCCCCTAAATATCAAGGGTGGTCCACCCCTTAATTTTATTTTTTATTTTTTAGATAAAAATCTTTTTTTTTATTTTTTTATGATACAGCAATCAAAAATACATACAACCCTGAATTTTCACCTTTCTACGAATAACCCCTATTTTTCAATCGCGATTTTTATTTTATTTTATTTTATCCACAGATCCGCAATAGGGTTGCAAGATGGCAATCGAATATAATAGTAATTGTAGTACGATAAATTGAGAACGGATAAAGAAAAAACGGGATAACAGGACAACGGGATAACGGGAATAACGGGATAAGGAAAGGAATAAGGGAAAACGGGAAAACGGATAAAAATAAAAAACGGGATAACAGGAAAACGGGAATAACGGGATAACGAAAAAACGGGATAACGGGATGACAGGATAAGGGGATAACGAAATAAAGAAAAAACGGGATAACAGGAAAAGGGAATAACGGGATAACGGGAATAACGGGATAACAAAAAAACGGGATAATGGGATGACAGGATAAGGAGATAACGGGAAAACGGGATAACGGGAAAAAGAAAAAACAGGATAACAGGGACAACAGGAAGCGGAAGGAGTCAAAAGCATAGTCTAGATGGAACAACATAAAGGAAACCATAGAAAAAAAGAAATTCTACGCAGACGAGAGTTTTCGGGAAAAACATTTTAGGGAACATAGAAATTTGGACGGGACAACGACTGTCGGGTCAGCTAGTATATATATATATATATATATATATATATATATATATATATATAAATAAAAGAAAGAAAGCTATGTTTCAATTCCAAGAAGGGAGCCCATCACCCGCCTACAGCTGTTTCATGGTTTCCTCGAACTTGAACCAAACCTCTCAGAGTACTCGTATCTTCCGTCAAAGGATAAATATGTGAAATGCACAAATTATAGATGCGACATCTATAATTTACGGAGTGAAGCTCAACCTAGTGCTGTGGAGTTCGAAGGCAGGAAATTTCGTGCAACATCAATATGTCATCAACAGATGTCAGTATATGCCAATCCAGCAATGCCAATCAAGCTTCTTTGGAATTGAAACATGGCTCTCTTCTTTTTGTTATTTGTTTGTGTTACTCTGAACGCACTAGAAGTTTGACTTTTGGTGTTGTGGATTGGCCTATACTGACATCTGTTGGTGACCTATTGATGTTGCACGAAATTTCCTGCACTAGGTTGAGTTTCACTCCATAACTTGTAGATGTCGCATCTATAATTTGTGCATTTCACTTCATATATGGATGAATGTGTGTATAATATAAATTTTTCATACAAAAGTTAATTTTCAATAAATTTACGATAAATTTATAATTTTTCAGACTTATTAAATTAAAAATGTGATATTAATATTGAATATTTATTGATTTTACGCTTATAATAATTTTGTTGGATGAAAAAAGCAAGAGAATAGTAGGAGGCAAAGTTAGGAAAATTAGTTGATATGTGGAAAATTCTATTAGATTTTTATGTGGTCATTGTTTGTTCTAAATTATTGCTCTTTATTAAATGCTATATTTCAATTGAAAAAATCCTTTATTATGTTAAAGAACACTCTGGTTAATCAATTTGGAAACAATTACTTGATTTCTGATTAAACATATTTTCTAAAATTTTCTGCCAAATTTGAAAATATTTCTCCCAGAATTGTTGCGATGAAATTTGTATGAAAATCACGAAATACATTGAGAGGGTCATTCCATATGCTGGATATTTTCTCCGTTCCCCTTCCGATTTCCGATCGACCGCCTTTTCTTCAAGTTCAGGTTCACGATCTATTTGTAGTTCCATAAAACCGATACCAGAATTCATCTGGATTTCAGTTAGTTCCAATTGAGTTGTATTGGAAAATCTAATGAAGTGACAGCTCCATATCATTTCGATGTTTTGCACGTCATATTGTTAATGATTCGAATGATAAACCGAAATTTGTTAGCCAGGATTATGTGTTTGGAGATTCATATTCACTCTAGTAATAGATACACCGAAAAAAATCAATAAAAAAGTGAATCATCTGATCAATCCAACGACAAAAATATATGTTGACTCGATACTCCCATGAAAATACCATTAAATAAACAATTTTCACATAGAGTGACTAAAATGTTAATTTCCGTTTTTATTCATTATAATGGAATCACTTGATAATAATTGGACCAACGGCATAAAATTATGTTTATTCACTGAAAATCCCATTCTCTTTCTGGATATACATATATCACTTCATTCAAAATTCTTTAAATGGATTATTGGAAATATGGACAGTATGTTTGTAAAATAGGATATGGTTCTTACGTACAGCGATTTTCACTGTAGAAAAATTCGAGAAAATTGGATTTATTGGAAACTGTCCAGAAAAATTTATATTCAATTGACATAGAACAACTCTAAATAAAATTTTTTTGTAAAAATAATCACGTAAAACCGTTTTCAATCCTGTAATGCTGTATTTTTTATCGAAAGAAAATCTACAATTTGATGGAATATTATATAGTATTTTGGATACATTTTCGGGGAATTTCATAAAATCGCCAACCAAACGTTAAAAAAACATAACTTTGGTTCGAGGAAATTAGATGCCAATAAACCCCATAGATTGATATGCTGGATGACGTCACATGCTAAATTAATGAATCCTAAAAAACTATTTGCAATTCTGAATTCAAAATTACTATTAACCTAAACTCAACACTAAAAAACTCAGTAAAAACTCAATCAAAAGCATGGGGAATATTCTTTGTTTATTAAAATTCACTAATTTTTAACCTCTGGGTCAAGTACTTTTTGGATGATCTTTCTCGAAGTTATCTTCTCAGATTGGAAAATGGCAATGAATCAAATACTTTGGCAATGGCAATAATCAATATATTTTCATAAATGCCGAAACGGAACTCATCTCGCTTCATTCTCAATCACAGAAAATTTAAGCAGTAGTCAAAACCATGAGAAGAACTTCCTTCAGACCAAATTTAAAGAGAATGACACATCTGCTCTTTAAAATAAATAAACACTATTACTCACAGTTCCACTTCTAAAAATACAATCTGCACCCAGCTTTGAATCAGATTCCTGAGTTCCGAAATGGGCATATTTACGACAAAAAATTTGATACTCACCTGAATTTTTCGTCGCCGCTTTTTCACAAGATCGCTGAGATAAACTGGCGAATCGAGCGTCGCAGCTTTCCAAGTAGCACTGTGGGCGTAGAAATCTAGCGTCATGTGGTAAATATAAGCCAAAAAATTTAGACAGGTCATTCATACCCCCTTGTCGAAATGGTTCAAATCAGATTTTATGCAATGAGTTCGGGTAATTTCAGGTGTGGAATTATGATTTGGATAAATCGTCGATGAAAACGTTAGAACCTACAGGGGGCATTCAGAAATTCAAGCTCTAAAAATATGGATCGAAGGAACATGAGTGCATATTTAATTTAAAAAAGAATTGGGAATCCTCCATAGTTTTTTGTCTTTTCCTGAGAACCTGTACCTTGAACCCTTGGGTACCAAAAATTATTCATATCTAAAATGAAAGTTGCAAATGAACAAAATATAAATTGAATGGAAAAAGTCAGTGTCAGTGTCAAACGACGATGAAAAATAACCTACGAACAGCCAAAGTAAGTTCAGAAGATGCCAAATACATGTATATAGTACAGTGAACTTCTATATACATATCCAAAGGGTGTACCAGAAATTGAATTCAGTAGTATACTCGATTAGTCAATATTGTAACGTAAATAAACTTAACTTGGTTTAACTAATTTATTTAACACTTAATCTACAACTTAATTTATATTACTACGCCACTGTATAGCTCGATGGTATGGGCTCGTTCAGACTGTTTACTCCCTCTTGAGGGCTCTCTATTTATCTCCGATACAGCATTCTCGATGTTTCGAATTCTTCCAGTTGGCGACGGCATGTTCCAATTGTTTCCAATATTGACCGTTGCATTACGCGGAAGAGGGACTGGATGGTTCTCGAATATCTCCGGGGATGATCTCATCGCTGTCGACGGCAACATGTGAGGCGACAGGTCCGGCCTAGGTTCGTTACATTGCCCCCTTCTTAAAGACATTTCGTCCCGAAATTTCATCCTTGGAGTGTGACGATATCTGCATGACTCCCCATATCTGCACCGTGAAGTTCGATGGAAGTAACACTCCACGGTCTTCATGATCGGTCGTTGAAGAGGGTTACAGCAAACCAAAATCTTGACGCCGCTGGATCTGAATATCGCCTCCAGCATACTTCTTATGACTCTCCAGTCCAACCCATCAATACCACAGGACAATTTTGGAATTGCTAGATCCACCAGATTCTGGTCCACCATAGTATCTCTTAGTTTGGTGAGACTCTTCCAGACATCTTCATAGGACGGTTTATCTTGGGAATGCCTCTTGGTAACTAGGTAGTAGATGTTTCTCTGGCCTTTCTTCAACTGTAGCACCCCACCAACTTCTGGATTCTGCTCCCGCAGTGTTTGGAGTTACCAAATTTCTTGGAGAACACTGCGGCGATGCTCCTGGACATTTGAAGATCTTCTGCCTTACAGTGCGCTAGTGCGTAGTCAGCAGGCACCTCGAAAAGGTCTCGTGACTCCTCTAGTAACTCCCATGTAGAACTTTCTGCCCGTTTGAATACAAGGACATAAACTTCTCGAACGTCATATCATCCTCCGGTGGCTTGAGGGTGCGAACTTGGTCATGGTTTCCAGCGTAAGGGCCAACCTGTTGAAATGGACGACCCTTGGTTTCCTCGGGTGGCTTATGGATTCGGTACACAAGGTCGTTTATCCTTTTCACGATCTTATACGGGCCTTCCCACGAGTTCCTCAACTTTGGTGATAGTCCACGACGACGTTTGGGGTTGTACAGCCAAACCAGGTCATCAACCTTAAACCCTCCAGCGTCGGCCTTGATGTCATAGGTCTTCTTCATTTTATCGCTGGCACTCTGGATGTTCAACCGGACTCGTTCGTGGATGTCGTCCATTCTCTGCCGAAGTTTGCTGACGTAGTCCTCTCCCGCAGTGTCTTGTCCTGGCGGTATCCCAAACTTCAGGTCACAAGGCAGTCGCAGTTCTCGGCCCATTATAATACTAGCAGGAGTTTGACCGGTTGACTCGTGTACTGCGGATCGATAGGCCATCAGGAACAAATGAAGATACTGGTCCCAGTCTCTTTGATGGTCAGAGACAACCTTGGACAAGTGGCGGTTGATCGTCCTGTTCATCCGTTCCACCATTCCATCGGACTGCGGATGTAGGGCCGTGGTTCTTGTCTTGCGGATGTTCAGCAGTAGACATATTTCTTGGAAAAGGTTGGATTCGAAATTTCTGCCTTGATCCGAGTGCAGCTCCATTGGAATACCGAATCGACATATCCACTCTTTCACCAAGACGTCGGCGACGGTGATGGCTTCCTGGTTGGCAGGGCATGGCTTCCGCCCACTTACTGAAGTAGTCCATTGCCAACAGGATGTATTTATTCCCGTGGTCGGATACGGGAAACGGGCCGGCGATGTCAATGGCGATTCTCTCGAACGGGCTGCCTACGTTGTACTGACGCATCGGGGCCTTGGGTCGTATTCGAGGTCCATTGCTAGCAGCGCATACAGCGCACTTCCTGCACCAGTCCTGGACGTCAGCTTGACAATTGGCCCAGTAAAACCGTTGCCTCACTTTCTGCAGGGTCTTCGTCACTCCCAGATGTCCTCCGGCGACTCCATCATGGATTTCCCGCAGCACTTCCTCTCTTCTGTTCCTGGGAACAATTATTTGGCGTCTGTCTTCCCCACCAATATCGGCCTCCAACACACGTTTCAGGATCCCATTGTCCAGAATAAGAGAGTTCCATTGTGCCCAATAGGACTTAACAGCCGGCGAGTAACCTGCGACTTCCTGCCATGATGGTCTTCGATTGCCCTTCTTCCAGCTGACGACTAAGCCAAGGTCGGGGTCTCTCTCTTGGTCTTTCTGGATCTTGCTGTCATTCCAGTTGTCATCCATTGCCGCGGTTCTACAAAGTGTTGCTTCTTTCTCTTCTGCTCGTCGGCAATGTGAGCAATCATCTGGACATGGTCTTCGCGACAAGGCATCTGCATTCTTATGGCTAGTTCCGGCTCGATGTTCGATCTCGAAATCGAATTCTTGGAGTCTCTCGATCCAACGTGCTACTTGACCCTCAGGATTTTTGAACTGTAAGAGCCATTTGAGAGCTGCATGGTCAGTTCTCAACAGGAATCTTCTTCCATACACGTACTTGTAGAAGTGTTCCACTCCCTTTACAACAGCTAACAGCTCTCGCCTGGTGACACAGTAATTGCGCTCTGGTTTGCTAAGCGTCTTGCTGAAATAACCAATGACCTTCTCCTGTCCCTCCTGGATCTGAGATAGGACAGCTCCGAGTCCCACGTTGCTGGCGTCCGTATCCAAAATGAATTTCCCTTTGGGTGGGGATAGCTCAGTATAGGTGCGTTGATCAAAGCTCCTTTCAGCTTCCTGAATGAATCTTGACATTCTTCGGACCACTGGAACTTTGTTTGGTTTTCCGTGAGCCTGGTCAGTGGTTTAGCTGATGTTGGCGAATCCCAGCACATATCGGCGATAGTATGTGCATAAACCAAGGAAACTTCGAAGTTGGTGAATGTCTTTTGGGATGGGCCAATCCTTAACAGCTTTGATCTTCTGGTCATCCACTGCTACTCCTTCCCCAGAGACAACGTGGCCGAGGTATCGTACTTCTTTTTGGAACAGATGGCATTTCTTAGGGCTCAGCTTCAATCCGGAGTTCCTCAGTCGCAGGAATACTTCCTCCAAGTTTTCCGTGGTCCTCGAACGATCTGCCGACCACAATTATGTCGTCGAGATACACTAGACACGTGTTCCATGAGAGTCCCTTCAGCACTGTCTCCATCAATCTTTCGAATGTGGCGGGAGCATTACAGAGCCCGAATGGCATAACGGTGAACTGCCACAATCCTGAGCCGATGGTAAAAGCAGTCTTTTCTCGATCTTCCTGAGCGAGTTCTACTTGCCAGTATCCACTCTTCAGATCAAGGGTCGAGAAAATCGTGGAACCAGCCAACGTGTCTAGGGTGTCATCTATTCTCGGGAGAGGTAACTGTCCTTCTTCGTGACATTATTAAGTTGGCGATAGTCTACACAAAGCGTGTCGATCCATCCTTTTTCTTCACCAGTACGACTGAGAGGACCAGGGACTGTCAGACGGTTCGATAACTCCTTCTTTTCCCATCTCGCTGACTATTTTGTCAGCCTTGCCTTCTTGGCAAGAGGAAGTCTTCTTGCTGATTGCCGGATCGGTCGGCACCCCAGTATCAATCTTGTGCTGGACCACATTAGTTCGACCCCTTTTCCTTGTCCGGTATCGAAGATGTCTTGGTACTTTTTGACTAAATCTCTTAGTTTGGGCTGTTGAGCTGGTTTTATGTCTTTGGAAGAGATGGCAACTAATTTCTCTAGTTCTGTGGGCAAGTGTTGGGTTGGCTAATCGTACCTCGTACGCCCCGGATCACGGATGAAACTGACGAGCAGTGCCCCAAACTTGTTCCTTTCTTCAAGGTCACTGGGAAATAATTGACATTCATGACCCTTACCGGCACAAATTTGTCAGCACGCAACAAGGTCTTCCTAGTGCAATCCCTCGTCCAATTTTCTCATCATGAAGTTTGGGCTCGAACATCACCACGTCTCCACTGCTCGCACTCCCGTCCAGGCGAGCCTCCAGAATGGTTTCAGCCCTCTCAGGTACGCTTACATCTTCAGCCAACAGCACACGGATCAACTCTTCACTTCTCCCATGAAGTACCAGCTCTTCTCCGTTGACACGTAGGACGCCGTCTTTGAAATCCAATTCGAACCCTCTGGAATTCATGATGTCCATTCCGATGATTGCATCGTCTTCGATGTCCGCTACAAGTGCCTGATGTTTCACTTTAGTGTTGCCCAAAATTATTTCAATCGGTAGCTCGCCATATACAGTAGCTGGCTCCTGTTGCGTGCGTAGCTTCCAAGTTGTCGGTTCAATCCGTTCCGGTGTTCTGGCAAAGGAAGGCCCGAGAATTGTCCTAGTCGCACCTGTATCTAGCAGCATGGTGCAAGGCTCGTTATTGATGAGACCGTCTACGAAGACACCCTTGTTCTGTCGTTGAAGCTAGCGACATATGCGTTGTTAACCGGGCTTGCCGGACACATGCCGACGATTGCCCCTTCTCATCGACCTTTCTTAGTTTTCCTGCATCGGAGTCGATGAATGTTGGACATTTGCTACGCACATGTCCAATTTTGCGACAATTCCGGCATCTTATATGTCTTTTCTCAGGCAACACTTCCTTCATCACTTTTCTTATGGCAGCTTCCAAGTTAGCAGGTCCTGTGAGTCTTCCTCAATCGTTTGAACTTTACTTTGGCTTTTGCAGCATTGTTTTGCTGCCTCAAATTCCAAAGCTCGTGCCAGTCGTCTACGAGATGTGTTGACGAGCTAATATCAACGCTTGTCTGGTTTCTTGGTCACGGAGTCCATCCAAGAATGCCTGAACCGCTAATCGCTCCATTACATTTTCCGGTATGGCTGGATATGCGAGACGAACCAAGCGTGCAATGTCAGTTTCGAATTCTTGTAAGGATTCGCCCGATTTTTGGCAGCGATTTTTCAGCTGGGAGTGGTATACGTGTTCCAAATGGGCGTGGCCTATCGTAATTTAGATGTTTAATCAGCTGATCATAGTCCTCCCTGTTCTTGGGCGGTGAGAGTTTGTAGAATATTTGTCGCTTCTCCACGTAATGCAAGTGTCAGTGCTACAGCTCTTTTCCCCTGCATTCCATCTGTTTGCTTGGCCGCTGCTTCAAACTGCCGGCGGTAATTTGCCCATGGAGTTTTCCGTCGAACTGAGGCGGCTTCATGGAAAGCTTCCTATTTCTGAAATGACCTTGACATCTTTTATACCCTCTTGAACTTTATCCAAGTTCAAACTCAAGTCCAGCATTGCATTTTCGTTAACCATCTCTTTGAGGGCGCACTATTAATTGTTTTTCCAGCTTACTGATCGTTTCCTTTATTTTGTCCATTTCTGTCTCAACGGTTCCCATTCTTCCTTCTAGAAAATTACCACACACACAATTCTTTTTTAGGCCTTCTGTGTTTTCCAGGAACTTCTCTTCCAGGCTTCTTGCATTTTCTTCCAGGCTTCTTGAATTTTCTAGAAGCTTCCTTCCAGATTTCTAGAATTTTCTTGAAGCTTCTCTTCCAGATTTCTAGCATTCTCTTCCAGGCTTCTGAATTTTCTCGAAGCTTCTCTTCCAGATTTCTAGAATTTTCTTGAAGCTTCTCTTCCAGATTTCTAGAATTTTCTTCAAGCTTCTCTTCCAGATTTTAGCATTTTCTTCCAGGCTTCTTGAATTTTCTAGAAGCTTCTTTCCAGATTTTTAGCATTTTCTTCCAGATTTCTAGAAAGCTTCGCTTCCAGATTTATAGAATTTTGTTGCAGTTCTTCTTTCACGGATTTAGTAGTTTCTTCGAGTTTATTCATTACCAAACTTAAATCACCTCCGGAACTTCGAATAAAAATGTTTCGGGGTCCTCACCTTCTTGTATAAGTCCTTCTGCAAGTCTTTCCTGGAGTACTTGCTTTTTACCTGTTGTTTCCAGTTCCCTTTCCTCCAATTCCTGTTTCAATTCCGCTACCTTCAGATCCGCAAGGCGCACTTTTCTTGAACACATTTTGTCTTTGACGAGGTATCAGTCTGTTTTCACGAAAAGTTTATCAGTTTGTTAAAAATTCACTTCACGAATTCTTTTCCACGGGCCACCAGTCTATTGTCTGTTTCACGCGAACAGTGTATCAGTTTATATTCCCACGCACAATTGTCCACTTCTGCAAAAACGGCCATTGTCTATTTTGGACGTACAAAAGGTCTATCAATTTATTTTTCTGACTATCCACCCAGATCACTTGTTTATTTTCAAAATCTCGCTTCCGACACCAATTGTAACGTAAATAAACTTAACTTGGTTTAACTAATTTATTTAACACTTAATCTACAACTTAATTTATATTACTACGCCACTGTATAGCTCGATGGTATGGGCTCGTTCAGACTGTTTACTCCCTCTTGAGGGCTCTCTATTTATCTCCGATACAGCATTCTCGATGTTTCGAATTCTTCCAGTTGGCGACGGCATGTTCCAATTGTTTCCAATACAGTGGACCCCCGGTAATCCGGCAAACATTATGCAGGGCAGTGTCGGACTATCGAATTTGTCGGATTATAGAGCACTGCCTAAGACCCCTATAGTCCGGATTTTTTTACGAAAGAGTACCTTGTAATCCGACAAATTACATATCTAATGACAAGAATCTATATGTATATTATTTTGAATACAAATCGACTTAATTTAGTAAGTCGAATTTAGTAAATTAAATAACAATTGAGAGCTTACGTTTTATTATAAAATTAAGCATAAATGCACATACATATCTAATGACAAGAATCTATATATTATACGTACATATGTATGTACTTTGAAGTACAAATCAGACTTAATTTATGTAAGTCGAATTTAGTAAATTAAATAACAATTGAGAGCTTACGTTTTATTATAAAATTAAGCATAAATGCACATACATATCTACCAAAATAATCAAGAATTATTAATCAAAATCATGTAGTGAAATATTCATCAATTTTTTTTTAATTAAATAAAAACTTACGTTTTATATAAAACGTTTATAACGCGAGATCAGAGCTTTGTCCCTCAGTCTTTTCAAAAGTAAAAGTTCGTTGTAGGATGTACCATTCTCTTCAGCCCATTGTAAACCTAGCTCAAAAGCGTTAACTGCGTCTTGATCTGTGACTTGTGGAGCAGTTGCAATCACGTCGTCGTTATCTTCCTGATCGTTTGTTGTATTATTAGAAACCTCTTTTATAATATCTTCGTCAGACATTTCAAGACAAACATTTTTTCTTTATCCATTCCACGGCACCAGACTTCCAAATCTTCCGGACTTATCTGTGTTTCAGTAGCGACTTGTTCTATAACTTCCGAAGTTACACTGATTTGTGGATCGTTGCTAGGAGTGGTGATTATATCTGGCCATAACTTTTCCAAGACGATATAATAGTTGATGACGGTAACGCACTCCACGACTGACTAAGAGCAAAACCAAGTCTTTCATATTAAATTCTTTTAAAGTTTTTCTATTGGTTGGTCTTTTGATACGGCTCTCAAAAGTAGTTTTTTTATAGTCTTGCTTAACAAACTGAATGATGTTCTGGTCCATTGGTTGAATCAGTGCAGTGCAATTTGGCGGAAGAAACATCGCAGTGATGCATTTATCCTCAGTTGTCAGTTCTTTTCAGACGGATGACCGGGAGCGTTATCAAGAAGCAACAACGCTTTTGAGGAAAATTATGATCTTTAACCATTTTCTAACTTCAGGTACGAAGATTCATCAAACCACTTTTTTGAAAAGGTCTTTTGTCATCCATGCACTTTTTTGTCCGTAATAGTGTACAGGTAAATCAATGTTTTTGAATGCCCTTGGTTTATTAGATTTCCCAATGACCACCATCTTAAGCGCGTGTGTACCTGCAGCATTAGCACATGGTAGTATGGTTACACGCTCTTTACTCACTTTTCGTCCAGGTACGTCTTTTTCGTTACAAGAAACGAAAGTTTTGTTAGGCATCACACGCCAAAAAAGCCCTGATTCGTCTGCATTGTACACCTGTGACGGGTCAAGATTTAAATCGTTCACCTTTTGCAAAATCTTAATTTAAAGGGCTCTATGCAGGTGGCATCGTTAGAAAGTTTCTCTCCTGTAATAGTCATTAAACGTATGCCATGACGACTTTAAACGTTCTAGCCATCCTTTGCTGGCCACAAAATCATCTTTTTTTTATTTCCTTATAAAAAACTTAGCTTTCATCGCCAACATGGGTCCGAAATTGGTGCATGCCTGTTTCTTTCCTGAAGAAACCACATGTACAAAGCTTCTTCCACTTCTGGATGTTCAGCTTTTTGAGTGTCTGTCTCTTGC
Organism: Gonioctena quinquepunctata; assembly: GCA_018342105.1. Lineage (NCBI taxonomy): Eukaryota > Metazoa > Arthropoda > Insecta > Coleoptera > Chrysomelidae > Gonioctena > Gonioctena quinquepunctata. Next base: position 8,744 of record JAFIRS010001465.1, on the reverse strand, counting down.
CCGCAGTCAGTAGTTGACACGAACTTCTTAATCTTCTCGTGTTTTTTTTAACGTCATAAATTGTAGATCGGCCTACGCCGTATTCACTTGCTAAACTACTGAAAGTTTCATTGCGATTTAAGCGATCTAAAATATCACATTTTTCTTTAATTGTCAACGTTTTGTGCTTTCGCTTCTGGGTTTGTGACGACATTACTAGGTACTACACCTAATACACAATGAATAAATAGTAAACAATGAACGCACGCTAGGCCGTACCGCTATCACTAGTAGTCAAATTCAAACTAAGTATGTATGTAAAACAATGCATACGCGTCGAGCACAATAGCGGTGGCGCGGCGTACGAGTTGTGACTAAGTCATGTCGGATTACAGGGGGCGCCGGATTAGACAGGGGCCGGATTATCGGGGGTCCACTGTATTGACCGTTGCATTACGCGGAAGAGGGACTGGATGGTTCTCGAATATCTCCGGGGATGATCTCATCGCTGTCGACGGCAACATGTGAGGCGACAGGTCCGGCCTAGGTTCGTTACAATATGTTGATGAAGAAGCAATATAAAAGATTTATCATGCAAATTTTGAATCCGTTTATAGATATGCTTTCATCTTTTATGGTATTAGTAGATGTGTAGAACAAAATTCCGTAGTAGAGAAAAGAGTTTTTCGGGCAGTTTGTCGACTTTTGTCGATACAATTTTGAAAAAATAAAATAAAACGGCTAATTGTAATGTGTTTTTGTGTTTTTTCAAAAACTATTCGACAGATTTCGCTTGAACTTCTCAGATAAACGTCAAATAATTTTAGAAAACATGCTAATTTTTTCAATTATTTTTTAACTTAAAGTTTTTTGTAATCTGTCAAAAATATAATCCAAACGCTCTTATTTCATCATCAATCAAATACTGTTGGTATTTGAATCATATTATAATATTAGAATAAAAAATTTCTCACATCTTCCAAATAATGAAAAACTTGCCTAAAATCCAATTTGAACAGATTAATATTCAGAGAAATGACAGTTATATCTGTTACCCATAAGGTGCTGCCTTGCGGCGACAATAGAACTTGGTCGAACCATTTACGTAATTCGCCACATGATCGATGGGCCGCGTTGCCACATCCTTCACAGTTCATGCGAACAATTGTAGATACTATAAGTAGTCACCGACTTTCACATGTGTTACTGTAAAAGCCTGTACATTGGTTAATCATAGGTTTTACCAATACATTTTAGGATTTACCGGCACGAGTTGGTAAATGTAAGGATTCATAAAAAAGATTTATTCGGGCTTTTACCATTATAACTTAGCGTGTCTTTGAGGTAAATCCTAAGATTTACGTGAATGGTGGTAAAAGTTCGAAATGAACGATGATCACAGAACTGTTTGGACTCTTACCGTACGAGTTGGTGAATCTTAGGTTTTACTGGAAAATCTTAGGATTTACCTTAGTTCGGGCTTTTACAGTAACACAGTTCTTATCAAGAAACTCATAATGGGCGATGAGAAAGTCATGTAAAGTTTTGGTGTGTGAAAAGAAGTCTGACAAATCTGGAGTACCTACATAATAGTATATTATGCAATGAGCACAAAATGATGCCCATTTTGCACGAGTATAAAATTTGCAGCACGAGCCGAAAGCAAGTGCTGCAATTCATACGAGTGCAAAATGGCCATTTTGTTGCGAGTTGCATACTATACTTTTTCTATGACAACATATGGTTCACGTTTAATACATGCATACATTGCAAAAACTTTGAAAGAAATAAAATGATGATATTTCATTACCCCGAATTCGCCGTTAATGGGCTTTCTATCAGATTTAAAATATAAATTGAAGAAAAATGTTAATATTTTCTTTATTGCTATTTCTAATAGGTACACAGTAATAGACGCCTATAAATGTATGTATGTATCTAATTGAAGTTGAATGTGCAATTATTGAATATCATATTTGGAGAACTTGATTGCTGAATACTTAATTCTTTTCGAAATTGATAATTTGTCGACGTTGAAGTAGACGGCTTCTCGCGATTTTCCATTTCTAAATTCGTTGGTATGCCTGATGGTATGTTCTGTATTGCATTTGCAATTTTATTTGCTATGTCAAGCTTACTTTTCTTCGATTCATCAATATATCCCTCAGCGACTGTAGTAGATTTCCAGCCACCGTGGCGTTTTAACGTGGTTATGTCACCTCCAGCATCAACGAGAATTATTGCGGAGGATCGGCGAAAGCAGTGCCCAGTATATAATTCGTAATTTGGCAATTTTAAATACTTGGCAATGTCTCTTCCCATAGCTCCAAACTTATTCAGACCTATTCTCTGAATGGTACACTTTCCTTTTTGATAATTAATGAAAAACCATAGACCATTAGCATTTTGAGGGCGAAAATTTGCCTATTTTTTATAAATTTCGTAGAATTTGCCAGTTACAGTAAAATTTCGTACTATTTTGGTTTTACTGTCTGGTATTGTTACTAGAACAGCTGAACCAAGATCATTAAAATGAGTAATTTTCGTTTGATGTAATTCATGTCTTCTACATGCACCCATTACTCCCATAACTAATGCAACCTACAATGTAAATTAGTTTACTTAAACATATTTTTCATCAAATGGAAATATAAAACTTACTTTTGTTGCCAAATATATTTCATCTGGAGCCTGTTCAATGAAATTATCGATGTCATCTGCTGTAAAGATCTTTGACTTTTTGGGTTTGTAGCCGTTAGACTGCCGCTTGAGGAATGCTTTCAGTTTCAAATATTTGGCAATATCTATATCATTATAGATACTAAGAGTCGTTCTCAGCATTGAGAAGTGTCACCACAGAGTGGAACTTTTGAATTTTTTGGCTAAGTCGCCAAAATAAGCCATGAAAACGTTCTCGGAAAACGATTTTGTCTTTTGATCTACCTTCCATTCCAAAAAAGGTTATAAGCGCGTTGATACATACTCTTCGACGTTTCCGGTAATAAATTCAGTGTTGTTACCTTCGCTGCTTCTATTATGTTCGGGGGTGTCAAATCTAAGTCAATATCACTATCAGTTTCCATTTTAATTAATAGTATTTATAGAAAACAACTATGAAATTACTCGTTACCTACTAAAACTTTGACAGAAACGATCTGCTGACATTTCATCAATTTGTCGCTGGACGTCATAATTTGACAAGCCGTAGTCGTCGTGATTTTAGAGTGAACCTAGACCTAACACGAAATATTCCATTTCGCATTTGTTGCTTAGCAACTTGCCTAGCAACCGATGCAAAAATGAAATTCTGTAGAAAATGTGTTTGTTTATGATTGAAGTTTCGGTTATAAAATGAACATTTATCGAGGTTGTCGTAGAAAAACTAACTTGTGGTACTTTTCCAAGTGTTTACATAGGACAAACAGGTAGAACGCAAATCTGAGCATATAGAAACAGTTTTATTAAGGGCAAATCTAATTCAACTTTCGCTAACCATCTCCTGACTGAAAAGCATTGCTTTGCTAATGACTCTGAACTTTCGCATGTAGAAAAGAAAAGTAAAAACTCAATCTCCTAGAAAGCTTAGAGATTAACAGAGACAAGAATTCACAATACTCAATGACCAGATTAATTTGAATAATTTGCCTCTTTCATCAAATAATCACTAATATCCAAATGACTACCTGCTTCTATTATTTATATCAAACCCCAGTAATTGTAATTTAATTTCCACTTGAAAAAGCTAAAGTATAACGAAACAGGTGCCGAGGGTTTTGTAAACCAATTTTATGTGAAAATCGTTGTGAAGTGTTTTTTAGTTTACTTCAATTACGGATTTTCATCAAGTATCGGTCGCGTCTATTGAAAATTTTGTCGAATATTCAATTGATCACTGTAATTCATTAATGAAAGTACTCCGATCGAATATCTTCGACAATTTCCTCAAGCTACCTTAGATCATAAACATATCCGCATTCACTCATCGAAGCAATATTTTGTTATGACTCACTATCAGTTTTGAAATAGATGTACCGGACTTGACGACAGCGCATCTAGGCAGAGGGTTGTTTCATGTGGAACCCGGGAGGATCCCGGGAGGATTTCTGTAATTTTAATATTTACAGCCATTTTATATCCAAAACAGTCAGCGCCTACGACATCTAGCGGTTCATAAACAAAATAATCGTGAGTACACTAAAACCTTAAGTTTCCCTTTGATGGTGCCAAATTATTCCTCAATGAGAACATTGATATGGAGGCTCTCCATGTTGAAGCTATTCATTTTTACACGCTTTATATTAGCTTCACTTGTAGTTTGTTTGTTTGTTTGTTTGTTTGTAACCGACTCCTTTGGGCGCGATTTTGACCCACTTCCAGACGTCCGAATGATTTGAAATTTGGCAGGTGTGCATAATTCCAGTGACAATGACTTAAGAAATTTTTGTGTGAAGAAAAACGAAATGGCGGCTTTAATATGGCGTACGAGTTTTGTGATTATGGTCCGATTCGCTTCAGAATTGGTATCCGAGGGTTTTCGTGGTCGGAGATTATGATTCTTTTGTCAAATTTGAAAAATTCAAGATGGCGGCTCCAAAGTGGTGGAGGAGTTTTGTGATTATGGTCTGATTCTATTCAAAATTGGTATGTGGGGGGTTTTTGGGGTCGAATATTATGGTTCTTCTGTAAATATTGAAAACCTCAAGATGGCGGCTTAAAAATGGCGGCCGAGTTTTGTGATTATGGTCTGATTCTATTCAAAATTGGTATGTGGGGGTTTTTGGGGTCGGAGATTATGATTTTTTTGTCAAAATTGGAGGATTCAAGATGGCGGCTCCAAAATGGCCGCGAGTTTTGTGATTATGGTCCGATTCTATTCAATATTGGGGAATAATAGTTAAAAAAAAATTATAATAATAATAATAGTTTGAAAACCTAAAAACACGCGTTAATAGAAAACTAAACTGAAAAGTTGAAAATAAATAATAGTTTAAAAAAACTAAAAAACACGCTTTTATAGAAAACCAGACTAAAAAATTAAGTAAGAAAAAAATTTATTTTAATAAAAAAAAGCGTGGGGTGCATGGTATCAATAATTATATAATAAATAATAAATAAATAAATAAATTTATTGAATCCTTTTTGATCAAACAAAAAAATGATATAGGATACGTCAGACAACAAGTAATTTACAAATATTCTGTGCATACAGATACATAAAAATATAACAGTTCCACGAAGTGAATATACAAATACATCATGTGAGTGATTAAAATAATACATAGAAATACATAGGAATATAACAGCACCACCAAATGAATATACAAATACACATCATTGATTGAAATACTCATCAGTACTATAGAAACAACCGTTAATCAAGAATTCTTTGAGTTTCATTTTGGTAAGTGATTATAAAATTTTGCCACCTTATAGGATGGACAGTTTTCATACAGACAAGTTGAGTGTTTCTGAAGCCTTATCAATTCACCGTGCCTGGTGGGATATGAATGAAAGTCACAATTTCGATTGTAACTATGTATTTGTTTTTTGAAAAGTAGAATACATTTGTAAATATAAATGCAGGGTACGCACATTACTTTATTTCCAATAAAGTGTTGCCTACAAGATTCTCTGTATTCTATCCTATATATTAGCCTCATTACCCTCTTCTGCGAGACAAATATTTTGTTAATTTTTGTGGAGCAGCCCCAAACAGCAATATTATAAGAAATATGGGAATATACAATAGCAAAGTAAACATTTAAAAGTTGGGCTTTATTGAAATTAGATTTCAATTGTCTAATTGCATAGTACCCACTGTTAACTTTCTTGCTTACATGATAAATACCTGACTCCCAGGTCATGTTACCATCGATGTAAGTACCCAGGAATTTGGTGTTATCTGATGATTTAATTATTTCATCACCCACTCTAACCTGAAAGTTATCAATTTTTTTATTTGTCTTGGAATAAATCTGCATTAAAACAGTTTTTTCATTCACTACTAGAGAATTTCTACAACACCAGTTTTTGAACTCGTAACTCAAGGTATTCAGTTTTTCTTCGAGTTCCTCTGGATTATCAGCATTCGCTGCGATTGTTGTATCGTCTGCATACAGAACTACATGATCTGTGCTTATGTGATTGGGCATATCATTAATGAACAGAAGAAAAATTAGAGGACCCAATATAGAACCCTGCGGTACCCCAAGATCAATGTTGTACTGCTGCGACTGACAATTGTCAATTTTAACATACATCTTTCTCAGAGTCAGGTATGATCTTAGCCATGAGAGAAAGTTACCCCTGAAGCCAAGCGATTCAAGTTTTTTGCATATGATATCTGGGTCAATAATGTCGAATGCTTTTGATAAGTCAGAGAAAAGTGCAGCGACATATTTTCCTTTGTCAAGTGAGTCATAGATACACTTGAAAAAGTTGTAAAATGCACCTTCCGTTGACCTACCTGGGCAAAAACCATGTTGATATTTAGATATTATATCGAATTGATCTAGGAACGCCAGCATTTTCACATAGACAGATCTTTCGATTATCTTACCTAGCACTGTTGGGACTGTTACGGGCCTATAATTTTCGATAGATTTTGAGTCACCTTTTTAAAAAATCGGTGTTACCGATCCAATTTTCAGTTTGTCTGGGAACTCACCAGTTTCAATTGAAAGATTTATCAAGAATGCTAATGGTTCGCAGATTGAATCTCTAATGTTCTTTATTATTTTTGTTGATATGCAGTCTACTCCCACAGAGTTTGTGTTCTTGAGGTCAGAAATGATTTCCAGTACATCACTAGGATGAACTGGAGTAAAATAAAAAGTATGATCTACATGCATAGTGGTGTAGTCATTGAACGATGTTGACTCAAAGTTTGCATTTATTGTGCTCTTCGCTATGGTAGAAAAGTATGAACCAAAAGCGTTTGCAATTACACACCTAGAGTCTGGTTTTTTCTATAAAAGCGTGTTTTTTAGTTTTTTTAAACTATTATTTATTATTGGATGTCTCTTTTCGTCAATCATACAGTTGATCGCCGATAGGTCGCATTGCGTATTGATTACACGTTATGCCTTTGTGTTTCACCTTTGTTTTCACTACTTGTTTTCATTCATAGTGAGTGTTGGATACTTTTATAGGAGTTTAATTTGGAGTATTTGGAGTATTTGGAGTACTGGCTCAATCTCATCATATGTTTGGGTGGTACTTCCTTCCATCAGAATTCTCACACTGAATAGGGTTTATTCTGTTATTAGTTGACTCTAGAGAGCTAACGATGCCCACGATGGACTTTCAGATCCATTGAGACGATGAACGTTCGGATTCTACTGACGGATTTTGGGGATTCTGCTTATTATTTCTGGCATTTTATGAAGTTGCGTATCTATTATTCAGTTGACGATATCACTACTACCATAATATTGATTTACTATGTTTTGGCATCGGGAGGGCTTTGTAGTGAGTGAAAATTATTTGAATTATTCAGCATAGTCTTTATAAATACACAGGATATTATTTGGAGTCGAATTATGGACTAAACTATGTTGTTAATATGTATCCGCAATCTGATTTCAATCTAGACTAACTAAATTTTGCCTTGCGACTTTGTATATTTATTCTTTCAATTCTCTCTTATTAAAATATATTTTTTATATTATACACTACTGAATGTAATGAAATTCGAACAGAGAACGTTTTATCTTGATTATGAGAAAAGTCAACATTCATAAAGATGATACTCAATTATATGATTGAAACGAGCTAAGTGTTGATACATATCAGTGTCAGTCGTCAGGAAAATATCTCGCACAAATGTTTGAAAATATAAGTAGTTCCAGAGAGAGTGCCAAATAATATTTGCGCATATTATGCATTTTTGCGTTTGTCATAAACCAGCTGACACTAAACCTTGGAATCTATTATTAATAATGATAACACAAAGTCACCCAATAATAGACACAAAAATTATTTTTACCTATCAAAACATTGTATTTTAGTATAGGTATGTCTTTGTTCTCAGCACATTATGTTATTTCAACATTACGTTTCCATTTGTGAACTGAAAATAATTTTTCTGTTTTCTGCAGAGCACATTATAATTCTGCCACAAAATAACTTCTTAACACATAGCCAGATTAAGAGGGGGGCAAACGGGGCTGCAGCCCCGGGGCCTCCACAAGAGAGGGGCCTCCACAATATACATTTTTAGGTGAAATTTCCTAACAAATACCAAAGGATATGCAAAATTATATATAAAAAATCTGACAACGAAAGAGCAGTTCTCCCACTTTTTCCTCTCATTTTTCGTTTTAAACATTCAAAAACATGTTTCGTATTCTCGTCAAAATCCATGGTTAATCTTGGTTAATCTTCGATCTGATAAATCATGTGTATATGCGAGAAACAATCACCAAGTAAAACATCATACTATTATACAAAATATTATATCGTATCGAAATCAGCTGTAAAAAGAAGAACAATTGAATAAAAGAAAAAATAAATTTTTTTTTATTAAATAGAGGATTTTCTGTCGATGTATTCTTCGAATGACACAAGCGATCTAGATACACAATGAAATTCGATAATCGTAAGCAAAAGAAAATAATATTTCAATTTATGAATATGATTGCATCAAATTATTTATAAGAGCCCTGTGCGCATTCCATAATAAAAAAAGTTCAAATTTATTCACTATTTTTCTGCCGATTCTACAAACACTTTGCCCGTCTTTACAAGCCTATTTTTGCTGACAA